>CM060881.1:34722500-35322500 GCA_030762935.1 Hymenopus coronatus
AATGATGAACTCCACGAAAAATAACATAAACTGTGTGTTTTAACGTGCTCTACAGTTTTATGTTGTAACCTTTTTCCATCTCTTACGGTTAGCAGTTAGGAAAAATTCCGTAAAATTCATTCAGAATAAAGTAGTCTTCAGAGGCTATTCCCAGGAAATTCAAGATATGCATTTTATTTGTAATGTAAATATCTTAAATATTAGAGATTTTCATAAAAATCGTTAGAGCCATTTTAGAGAAAATAAAAAAAAAATCGAAATTTTTTCCATGTAAAGTGTAGTTGGGGGAGGGGGTCTTGAAAATTTTCGTGTCGCATCTTTGGAAGTTACTAAACTTAAATGCCCAGTTTGGTATTCAACGATCTTTTTGTTTTTGAGCTATGCTGCCCACAGACACACACATACACACAGACATTTTTCTAAAAATGTTTTTTTCTTATTCAGGAAGTCCCAAAACGTATATTTCCGGTGAAATCTCGGTATCGAATTTTTGGGTGGAATGCAATACCTTCTCTATATACTATGTATATATACTATGTATATAGTACGTGTAGAGAAAGTAAAAAAAAGTGTATACTCATTTTAGTGTGTGCTTATGAAAGGGTATACAAAAAATTTGGAACAAGAAGGGTCGTGGGGAGTATTTAAATATGGAAAAATGCTGATAAAAGGTTAGCGAGAAAATATTAATAAGCATTTCTTAGTCCATTTAGCTTCAGGTAATTGGTAGTGTCAAATACGCCAGTTGAAGAAACCGATGCACTTTTCATTGCTGTTCTACTTATGGCTCGTACATAAGCTTATTTAATTATAAAAAATCTTCCCTAGAAATCGTTTGAATGTACATTTTGCAGCACACAGCACTTAAATATACAGTTAGAATACACTCCTGTTTATATGACTGTCCAGTTGTTATCACCATAATGCTAAGTTTAGAGTATCATTTAAAATTTTGATCGTGTTTCAAACTTCACGTAAACTTAACTTAGTTTTGAGTCACTTCAATTACCGAGGTAGCAATGTAATAATGCAACATGCTCAAGATATTCACCCACTGGAGAGTCGAATACCAAATTTAACCTATCTGTTTTACCAATAGCAGCAGACGCGGCATGTTGCAAAAGTCGCCACAAACTCACTCGGAGAACAGCACTTGTTCTATCAGAAACTCGTTTGCGATCAAACATATTTGATTCTGTTAATTGTCAGCAACATTTCGTCCTGCAGTAGTTCTGACATGGGGCTGTCGCTTTTAAATATATTTAAATCATCGGTATGGGTTGGGCTTAAATCCGCTATCTAGGGATCAAAAGACCTCATTCGCGGAGCGCTCGGCTATATAGCCATTGGAAATTTCCACAGAACAATCTAGTGTTCCAGAGTCGGGGAGAAGGGAATTTACAAAATGTTGGTTATCTGACAATAGCATTTCTGGAGTTTGCGTTGAGTGATAGAGCTACTTGACTCTATTTATCTTTCCAACTGTGTGGTGCCAACCTTATGAAACTTGGGGCAGAGCCGCTACGTCACAATCACTGCCTGAGCGCATGAAACTTCAGATTTCAAAGTGCACTGCTTAAAATATTGTAAAATACAAGAAGGCAGGCATAATACACTGAGGGTTGCATACCAAGTAGTTATTATTTTGACACAATGTGTGCACCTAAATCAGATATCTTTTATCTATCGTTACTTATTTTGCTTTTTCCAAATTTAGGAATTTCATTGACAATTACAGATGCATTTAGAGGAGTTTTAAATTTTCTTCATAATGTCATAATTTCAAGTATATCACAGTGTAATAAAAACTAATGGGTTACATTTCCATTACCTACTCACTCTTCTACAAAATTATAACAAAAATGTATTCACCTGTTTCTTGATAATGAGGTAAACTTTCATTACACGTTTACACACAAATTGGCTCTAACGATTTGATTAAAATACCGTAATATATTAGGGCATTTTCATGTCGAATGAATTATATATCCTGAATGTTTGAGAAAGTGCTCTAAAATCCTCTTCATAAAGACATTTACACAACTGGTAAACCATTATAGATAGGCAAAACTCGTTAAAACGCTCAATTTATGTCATTTTAATGTATGTTATTTTTTTCAGTTCATCACTATGGAAATAACTTGTGCAGAGTAGGTAAAAACAGTAATGTAAATATTTTATAATAACGTCATTTGTTTGCATAAGGTTTGGTTCTAGGATTAGACCGGTAACAGCCGTGAAAACTGTCATCATTTTCTTAAACTAAGTCCTTTTATCTTCCAAGTGAGTTGTGTGTAAAACATGGTGTTAAATTTAGTTTCTCAAGGTGCGATACGTTGGCCTTTGTTCCTTCAACTAGAAGCCGAAAGTTGGATAACCGCATTTATTTTTCCGGTATCTTTTTCCTCATAAATCTCATCTCTTAAGATGCTAATATCATTACATCCAAAAGGGCTCGGGTCTACCCTCCTGAACGTAAAGCGCCGGGCTTGTAAATATTCATGATCCAGAAGTGTTACTTCTAGGATCTGCAAGTTCTGTGGTAGCAGCCGATGTTATGCTCAAACTTAGTAGCCACGGTTGTACCTCACAGAAGGACGTGATAATTCCGTGTTCTACAAACTTGAAGCTTAGATTTCATTGCGGCTGAACATTGGAGGTGTAATACATGGAAACGTGCCGATACACCTAGTTCTTATAGTATTTTCCTTTATATACAACAGGCTATATGAGAAGAGCAGTGAGTAACTTGACTCACACAGGAACAATACATCTGGAAATTTAGGATACGCAAGCTATCGCCACGGTTGGATCAACCGTTGGAATAATCTGGCAGGAAGAGCAAACATTGTGCTCTGTCCTTCACCCAGTGACGTATTGTGTATCACGCTGCCCTTCCAGCCGTGCTCCGACAAGTTCGGCTGAGTACGTACTTGTGCTCTGGCTCAGGCAAGTTGAGCTGTAACAACTTGTTCAACAGGTGTTGACAAATAATTATAGTGGCTTTAAACCTATATATTTACCCTACGAAAGGAAATATAACAGGAATTGAATAAAATATTACAGGTGTTGAATATGAGATAAATATCTTACAGCTGTGGTAGTCCTTTTCTTGCTTATTTACGTTTTCTTTAGCCGAGTGGGATGGTTCATACAGGTTCGTCTGCAGCCTTCATTGGGGACATTGCAGATTCGATCCCCGTGGTCGGCTATCTATGGTTTTTTCGGGATTTCCCCGGGTCGTCAGGCGAATGTTGAGTAGGTTCACTACATCCTCTCCCTCATTTCACCTCCACTTCTAATTTCCTTTCATTTTTCATCTAGTAGGTCTCTCGAGTAGTAAGTGTCTGCAGGGATCTCGGCATTGTATGGCAGTTTCCGAGCCCCCTCCCCCAGTGGGATGTACTAGCCGCCGCCGGGGACTTCCATCTGGAAATGTAGGGACACTATCAATTGTTTGTCGTCACTCCTTTGGTCGTCACCCTCTGCCTCTTCTTGTCTCATCCTTCCTCCCGACCTTCCAGCCTACTTAGTTGCAAAGAATTATTAGTTACAAGTCGAATAATATTACTAATTGTTTCAATACATACTAATAGAGCTGTACTGTAGAGTTCCAGGTGTTCTTTGAACTAAGTGGGCAAATATAATAAGTTAGATGAAGAATAATATCAATAAGAAGCTGAATAGTTAAGATTACACCAGTTAGACAATTACTGTGCTTCGCATGAGGCATAGATATCAAAGGCCTTGCAATTCCAAGTGTCGAATCTCATCCGCAGTTGTGCATTCCTATACTAATTTGTCTCATATAATTGATGCTACTGCTGTAATATGCAATAAATATCTCTGTTTATTCACTATTTTGCACTTCATCGTTTCATCTATTATGCCTTGTAATTTATGCCTGCATTTTATTTTTATTTAGGTTATGTTTAGCCCGTGCTTCTCTGTGACCGGCCTGCGATCTGTAGCCTCCATCACTTCAGCCCTTCCTCCTGATTTGCCTAGTGCGCGAAGTGTCCCAATCGGTTGTCTACTCTTTATCTTTTTAATGACGAGAAAATATAGGGAAATATTTAACTGCATTAATTATATTCACATTACTTTCCCCACGTATTAGTTTCACATACAAATAATCTGATGGCGTTGTGACTACGCTCGGCCTTGATTCCTGCACGTGTTTGCGCCGTTCTCACGTTCACAGAAGCCTTGGTATACCTTGTCCGGGTAATGAAAAAGCTGCGCAGAACGTTGTAGGCGCAACTGTTTCCGAATCCGTCATTCTCCCTGAGCAAGTGTCACGCAAGCGCGTCGCGATGTTTTTGTCAGTTGCGGGAGAAAGGGCATTGCAAGCGGCACTGAGTGTTCACTAAAGTCATAGTATAATGTTTATTGTGTGAGTATATAAAATAAAAAATATCAGCAGCTATATCCAGACTTTCAACACCTAAGGCCTCTTCTGATAAGTGCCTTAGACCTAAGGAGATTGTTCTCATTGTTGCCGCTGCCTACATTCAGCCATACACGCACCTATTGTAACAGTGATATAGTGGTGACGGCAAATTCCCCGCTTCCCCAACTTTACTAACATTTCCGAACGAAGCTGTCTAAAGCGCGAAGAGCGGAAGCAGGTGAAGGCGTGAGTTGCGCGGTTTAATTACCTGGACAAGCTGCATGCGTGATGACAGAAACTAAAAGCCATGGAATGCGACACACCAGCACAATAGACACACGCGAGAAGCTTCTTCTTTTTTTTTTTTTTTTACTTTCTCTATACGTACTATGTACATAGTGTATAGAGAAGATATTGTACTCCACCCAAAAATTCGATACCGAGATTTCACCGGAAATATATGTTTTAGGGTCCCCTTTATCTAAAAAAAGCATTTTCGGAAAAAGGTTCGTGTGTGTGTGTGTGTGTGTGTGTGTTCGTGTGTCTGTGGACACGATAACTCAAAAACGAAAAGCCGGTAAAATACCAACCAGGGATGTGACACTAAGATTATGAGAAAAATCCACCAACCCTAACTACCTTTAACATGGAACTTTTTTCGAAAATGTTGATCTTCTCAAAAATGGCTCAAACGATATTGATTAAAATATCGTATATTAAAGCTATTTACCTGTCAAATAAAATGTATATCTTGAATTTTCTGGGGGATAAGCTCTGAAGAGTATTTTATTCTGGATGAATTTTACAGAATTTTGAATAACTGCTAAACCGTAAGAGATGGACAAAAACTTACTATACAAAACAATGTAGAGCACTTTAAAACACACAATTTATGTTATGTACATTTTTTCATGGAGTTAATCGTTTTTGAGACAATCCTTGTTTTTGGTTTCTACTATGAAAAACTTATACTTTTCTCATACAGGAATTTGTCAACCCCTGTCCATACAAACAAAGGAACTTCAGTGACATAGCAACCAGCTTTTGACTATTACTTTAACCTATGGTACTCCCTTATTTCGCTTCTACTTACAAGGAAGCAAGCAATAAGACCATTTTTCTGCTATTTTTTTCTGACTAGCATGAAGTAAATAGAAATATAAGCTTTTTAAGAATAATTAGTTGCAGAGATGTTGAGAAAGTCATGTGAATGGTATCGTCAGATTTTTTCTCGATTGGCATGAAGTAAATAGAAGCATGATCTTTTTAACAATTTGTCGCAGAGATGTAGAGAAAGTCATGTGAATGGATCACATCAGATTTTTCTAGTAACTTCTGTGACATCACATTCACGGCTATATTAGGAAGAGTTGGAAGCCAAGTTAATCAGTCTTATTCCAATAAATTCAAAAGGTACAAAAAGAAATCTCAGCAAAATATAATGAACATAAATTGAAACCTGAAAGCCGGGTCCAATGTACCGTCAAACAGCAAATTTTAAATAGATAAATACATTTAGAACCCTAAACTGCCTTAAGACAACCTTCGAATGTGACAGCGCGCAGTGGGTTGAGAGAGTCAACTGTCAAAACTTCGAGTAAATTGTACTAGAGTTGCAAAGCACTAAAGCATCAATTTTGAAATAAATACATTTGTTATTAATCCATCACGATGACGGAAAGTACCGTGGTTGGAGTCCCGACTATGGCAAAGAATATTTCAAATCTGATCCAAGATTGGGGAATATAATCTTTCATATGATTTCGATTTAGTGGCTACTGGTTTAATGGTATTGCTTTTATCCTATTCGATGTGGCTAACAGGGTATTTGTTTTGCTGAAAGTCATAGCTTGGCGAGCTTCCCTTTTCTCAATATAGTAGACAGAGTATGTTGTTGACTTTTGGGCCCCCTTTTGCCGCTCATGGGCAGCAATAAACAGGTGAAATGTCTTTATTACTTAGGGGATAGTATCTGTTGGAAGCGGGAGACTAAGCTGGCTTGATGTATAGCCGTGTTTTGAATTCATAAACACCTGAATCTCCGACGGTGTGGATTTACTGCCCCTGTTTCTCCTTAGCCAGCCTGGTGGGATCGCATTTTCGCCTCTTATCTCTCGCTGGTCCGGAGGCGCCCCATAATACAGTAGCACACGAATATTACTGTACACCTATCCGACTCCGATCAAAGATTTATGTATTTTCTCAGTACTACTATAGAACAAATTACTTTCTTGCCTAAGATATATCACATAATTTGATGTCAATGATATGTGTAACAAATTATTCTTAAAAAACTTATTCTTCTATGCACTTCATGTTAATCGAGATAGGCATTAGCAGAAATTGTATCTCATTACTTGCTTCTTTGTAAGTAGAAGAGAAATAAGTGAGGACACTGGGCTAAAACGATAGTAAGATCTTTTAAAAATTGATTGTATTGTGGTTGAAATTCGTTGACAAATTCCCCTATGAGAAAAGTTTTAAGTATTTTAAAACTGAAACCACTAACAGAAAAATTCTCAAGAATGGTCAGCTCCGCGAAGATAAATGTATATGAAAAAAAGTGAATGTTTTAAGGAGATCTCCATAAAACATTCTTATATAAATCTCCTTATATAAATTTTACTTGTCATGTAAGTATCTTTAATAAACAATATTTTAATCAAAATCGTTACAAACATTTTTGAAAAAATAAAAATTTTCGAACATTTTTTGCATGTAAAAATTAGTTTGGAGTGCGGGATTTTCTTGAAAATCTGCGTGTCGCATCCGTTAGAGATACTGAACTTAAATACCAAATTTGGTATTTAATTTATTTATTTTATTTTTGAGCTATGGTGTCTACAGACACGGACCTTTTTCTAAAAGTACCTTTGTTTTGGATTTAGAGGTCTCAAAGCATGCATTTCCATTGAAATCTCGGTATCGAATTTTGGGAGGAATTTTGCACAAAAGTATAGGTATCATTGAAGTAAATAATTTATCCTTCTTTAACTTTACTGAACGGTAAGTGCTTTTTTTTTTTTTTTTTTTTTTTTTTTTTTTTTTTTTTTTTTTTTTTTTCGTTCGTTGTCATGCAAAGAGCATGGAATTTCAAAATCATAACATAGCGACACGCGTTTTAAAAAGTAGACTCGTTTTAGGAACTGTATCCCCTCAACAAAATGTGTGAATGTCAGTTAAAAGCTTATCTGGACTAACAAGAAGTGCTAGCTGACCCCGTAGCTCAGTCGATAGAGCACTTGTCTGCTATGCGAGGGGTTCAGAGTTTGATTCTCGGCTGGGGTGGCCATTTTGTCCTAGCTAAAATTACTCCCTATTGTCCTCAGAGTCTAGAAGTATGAATAGGAGCGGGAATGTGAATGTGGATGCGTTCTAATGAATGCAGTTAAAGAAAAGAGAAATTAAACCATTATAGTACACGAGTTAACATCATTGCAGTATGTAAATGTTCCAAAGGGAACTACAACCAACAAAAGACGGGGTATAAATGGAACAAAAGGAAGAAAAATAAGAAAAAGGTACCTAGAAGCATAGGAGCATAGGTAAAGTATAGAGTGAATAGAGGAAGTTATGTGACTTCCATTCCTCCTCCTCTGAGGTTACCACAAGGGAATTTTAGATATTTCTGCTTTCTGTTATCTCCATACTAAGCTTTTCACTACTAGACTCGCTCTGTACTTCTGTGCAGAACTCCATTTTAAGTCGAGCATTGCTGGACATTGCAGAGATCTCGAGTTTCACTTAACCAACATTGCTCATTTTTGAAAAGCACTGCCAGGAATGCAGTAAACCCAGAATGGATTATGGAGTGGTTTTTTGCAGCTCTCCTTAGAAACCCCGAAATATACGCTATAAACAGAGAAGATGAAAAAGTTAGTGCGAGCGAAGTCCTGCTGGAGAGAAACCACTGGATCCATTTGTGGGACCTTCATTCTCGCTTGGCGCTAAGTGGAAAGTTAGCAAAACAAGCTTCGCAGTTTTATTGCAGGCTGCGGAATTTCCATGGAGATATTGGAAAACAGCAACGCAGCAATGATTCCTGTTTGTACAAGCAACCAGACTTTAGAACTCAACCGATATGTTCTGTACTGTTACTATTTAAGAGGAGTCGAAGTGGATTTTCATAATTATTTTCCATTTTCATCTTTTAATTGCATATGAATATTTCGAATCTCCCGCCCATTTTAGTGTGGCTTTCATAGATGTACCCTTATTGTAAATACTTTAAAAATATTCTTGAAAATAATCCTGCGTAGTAGTTTTTTAGAACATTTCGGAACACTCTCCAATGTTTGAAACCGGTTTCTGAAGAACTACATTTTTCTATACAAATACTCCCAGTATCTCAGAAACTAATAGACACGGCTGAAATTTTTACCACACATTTGCATCTAAATTAGTTTTATTTTAACGAAAACGTTTTTATGTATGTGGATTAGTTAGTTTTTTAAAATTTAAAAATCCTCATTTTTCAATAAAATTTTAAGAGCTTTATTTAAAAGAGTCATGCCTTTCTTTTAATCAAAAATATTCTATTTTTCATAAATCAACAGAATATGGCTTGAAAAATTAGCTTATTAACTCAAATAGTTACTGACATAATGGGTCAAACTTTAACATTGGATAGGGCTTTTCGATTCCCCTTAATGAAATGGAAATGTACATTCTTATTTGTTTCGAAAGGGTAGTAAATCCTTGTGATATATGCAATATTTTTAGTATAATTTAAAGTAAATGCATCATTGTAATGTAAATTAAAACGTGAAATATTAAAAAAACTACTTTTCTTTATAATAAAATCAAATGCATATAACTTTAAGAAAACATAGTTTTCTGCTTCGTCTACGAAGTACATAGGTGTAGTAGGTATTTCTTTTCAATATCGAGATTCACTCAAAAATGTGTGTTTTACTGTCACCTGTAAATAAAAAAAAAAATTAGAGAAAAGTCCTTGTGCCTGGGTTAAATACCGAACTATATATTTAATTTTAGTATGGACGAAGATTTTAAGGAAATTCCTGTTCCCACTGGAAAACATTTTATAAATTGGAACATGTTTGAAAATGTGTGTTTTTTTTCCTCTCTCCAAAATTACTCTCTACCGATTTATCTTAAAATACCGTATATTAAACATATTTATATGAAAAATAAAACTGCTCCTTGGATTTTCTGGGAATAATCTTTGAAGATCTCTTTATTCAGGATGATTTTTGAAAAACTAGTAAACTGTACGAGATACGACAAAAATTTATTGCACAAATATGTGGTTTTCGATAGAGCATGCAATTTACGTAAATTTTTTTGTAGAGTTAAAGTTAACCATTTCAGAGATATTCCTTATTAATGGTCTTGAAATTTCCAATTCTTAAACTATTCTCAAATGGGAGGTCGGTGTTCACTGTTTTTCTTCCAGTTATTCAAAGAGAACGGAATTCCAATTGCATCGCAGAGGGACAAATGTTAAACGATTTTGCCTTCGATATTGCCTTATTTCCCTTGTAATTACAAGGAACTAGCCCGCCTGTTCGCGAGTTCGAATCTCGCTTAGGTGAGTTACCTGGGTAAGGTTGTTTTCGGGGTTTTCCCTTATCCTGCGAAGACGAATGTCGAGTAACCTTAAGCTCCATGGACCCCGAGATCATTTGTTAATAATTAGAAGAAGAAATTTGAAGACACAGGAAACCAAACATTTTAGCTAGGATAATGGCAAAAAACAAAAAAAAAAAAAAAAAAAAAAAAAGAGAGAGGTAGCAGGTATATTATATATCAACGAAGGAAACATGGGGAAGGGGGGACATAGTTGATAAAGTGAATAGCGAAGTTAACAAAGGGCGGGAATAGCATGGTTAGGAACTGGCGCTTGGAGATTAAGAGGTGTAAGAAAAGGCATCCCACAGTGTCAGTGTCCTATTTGTAGAACGAAGGAATAAGTAGAGCATACAATATTTGAATGCCAAGCAACGGATATATGGACAAAAGAATTTCTGGAGCAGAAATAGGTCAAAGGGAATGAGACAACAGCGTTAAGGGGATTTTTTGAAGAGATTTCAGAGGAGTAAGCCAGTTTTCTAAGTTAAGAAAAAATATATAAATAAAATAACAACAATTTTCGGCTAGTGTTTATCTTGCAGAATAGATAAAGTTACATGAATTGAACACAACAGATATTTTACTAGCTTGTTTCAAAATGTTTGTCCTACTGCTCAAACATACATTAAAGAAAATTGGCTTTCTTCCAATAATGCTCCAGTTTTGGGAAATAAATTATGAAAGTATGAAAAATCAAACTTTTGGAGAGTAAAAATAAATTCTTGTTCTATAGTAATTAGATTAATATAAAAATCCGATATGATATATCTATTTCAAAACCTATTACTCCAATTCTTGAATTTTAGTTGAAATTTTTGAAAATAATGCAAGGTCTAGGTAACTTTTATGACAGAAATACATCTTGATAGTAAAATGTTTATTTAAATAACCATGTACGAGTAGATTAGAATTTTAAACTCGGCAAAATATAATTATTATTGTGTGTAAATAACTAGAGCTCGATTTTGGGTTTCGAAGCGCACACAGTTACGAACACAGATCAGTCAGCGTTATAAAAAGAGGGTAGTGGGGAGCGGTTATTAGAGTAAACATGCACACGTTGCGGTATAGTCTGTTCCAAAAGTAGCTCATTACATGTATTGACGTTATGTGCATCGCTCTAATTCATAAAGTAATACAATAAAACCATTATTTCATAATATGATTAGTAAAAATAAACACCTTGTCCTTGTACAAATAAACGTGTAAAACATGATACAAAAACAGGATAACAACTAAACCCGTCTTATAAGGCTGGAAAATAAAGTCAAATATATAATGAAAGAAAGAAATAAGAAATTGAATTGAAATAATTACAAATGTGAATTCGTAAGGACAATATATATATATATATTGGTTAGAATAAGAAAATATAACTCTTTTTGCTGCCAGAAAACGTGTTTAAGAAAGACAGGTGCGAGCACAAAAGCTTACAGAAATTGGATACATGAACGCTCAAAAATGCATCCAGCCTTAAGCAATGGGCTTATTGCATTCCAGAAGAGATTAAAATTGCAAGTGAGTACCGTTAGGTATTTCTGAGAAGATAGCGAATATGGGGAAGTCATAAGACTTGGTTGGACCAATGAAACCAGAATATTTGGAATATTGGGGAAATAGTGTACGTTTGGTAGGGGTTGTAATTCTGGTAAAGCAACTAACATTTTAGAAGTGGAAGCATTTGATGTCTGATTCTGAAAAATAGCGGAGAACATACTCTGAAAAGCGGCTTTAACCGGACAGACACGCGGAAGTTTATAGCTCATACGAGAAAGAAAAGTAACATAACGAAGTACGCGACGCGCAGGAGATGTCGCGATATCGTTTATAAAATATGTGGCTCTGTTCTATGTCGGACTGCAGGGTTAAGGAATCATTCGAGATGAATAAATGGTCATTATGTGAGATCAAATAAACGGAGTTTGATTATTTCTGTTTGTTAACGCCGAGACCACCTTTAATGATATTTCAGGTTTCTGGAAATGGATCACACCCTGAGATTTTACAAGACGGAGAAATCGGCGCCAATATCTGCAGAAGGGATTTGTCAGGTAGGAGTGGAAAATAATAAACGAGTCCCAGAATCCGACAGAACAGGCTCACGGTATGGAGTGCTTTGAAAATACAATGAACATAAATCCACCAAATTCATTCAGAATCATATGCAGTGAATAGCAAGATACATATTTACTGTATCAAAAGAAAAGTCTTTCCCCGCCCACAAGTTTTTCAGTGTCAAACGCCGACGCTTTCTTATTTTCGACATTTTTCAATCTGCGCTCTCTTTCAGTGTTCACTGGTCTATCTACTAGCAGGAACTGAACGAGGTCGGACAGTGAGCAATGCTAGTTTAACACACTTCGAAATGGCTATAGAGACCGCGCCCTCCTCCCTCCGTCATACTCTAGGTGTACCGAACCTCAATCCGGCAATTTCGTGACTCCAGACCGAGCCCTAGTATTAATTGGAATACATTTCAAAACATATCTCACATACTGCAATTTTCCACTCTCAGGGATACATCATCTTAAACTGTTCATGCTCACATATAAAACCTCGTGGCTCCAATTGAATATTGTAAGAAGTCAGAAGTAAGCTTACATCCCATAATTAACAACTGGAATTAATTTATAAAAGTATATATTTTCCATCCAACTTTTTACACTAAAGAAAATTCGTGCATTATTCGGTAGGTTTCGCGCAACTTCTGAAGTAGAGCAGAGCGACAACATTGAGACATGAAGTTTGCTATACACTCTGATAACTAGTGCTTCAATGCTAACTGACAACACTGCGGAAAGACAGGCTGGCGAGCTCTCTCTTCTTTCCTCCGACCCTCGCTTCCCTGAAAATCTGGCGCCCGAGAAAAATGGACACATAGTAAAAGCAGCTGTGATGTTTTGAACGCCAGTGGCAAATCTTTGTCTGGGAATGGTTATAAAAAGTCTCAGTTACATTCACATGCCTTTTTTGCTCTCACTTTTTTACTCGTGTGCATACAAATTATTCCTATTTTTCTTTCTATTTCTTTTTAATCTCTATAGGCAAATCTTTGCTGACATAGCTATATAGATACAAAGAAACAACGGTAGTCAAATATTTAAGAACTGGACGCCATATGCTAGCCTTCAAATTCCATGCAGTAGTGAAAAACAACTGAGAAAGGATGGAACTTTAAAATTACGTCTTTAGTATTGTGCAGTTCAAACCTTAAATAATGCATATCTCGGCAGTGGCTTTTGCTACAGAAGTTAGATGATATAAATTTTGCGTTTGAAAGATATAATATGTGATTACATAAAATTGTTTTCGAATGAAGTGGCTTATATTTCTTTTGTCATGTAAAAATGTTAAGTATATGATATTTTAATCTAAATCGTCACAAACATTTCGACAAATCTCCCATGTAAAGGGTAGTTTGGAGTGGGGGAGTTTGTCGAAAATCTTTGTGTTGCATCTTGGAAGATATTAAACTTAGATGTCAGGCCCGGGATTTTAATATGCACTATACAAATGCGCCCGCACTTTTTAGATTTAAGTATCTCAAAACACGTATTTGTGTTAAATCTCGGTATGTAGTTTTTGGGCGAACTGCAATAGTTCTGCTATTTACTACAGAAAGTAAAAATAGATATAGATATGATATACTGCCCTTCTTGCGTGTTCTTCATAACCAGACGTAGGAATTTATAAAAAAGTTTGCTTCCAGTAATCTGCGCTACTTATCTGTTAGTATTATTATTGAATGCCACGTGCTTTAGAATTATGTGTAAATGTTTGTCAGAACAACATAACGACATACGGTCGGTTAGTCTGCGGCTAGCTTAGACTTCTTGCGCCTACTAAACTTGTGGATGAAGGGGTGATGCGATAAAGGCTAAAAAGCTGTGCAGCGTCGTCATTTGGAAATATTTCAGCCTGGCGCTACGTCATATACCTGGAATGAAATCTAATGCTAGTTAATCTTACAGTGCTAGTGTGAATATCATAGGTATGAGTATAATATTGCGGCCTAGTGGCCTCGTCGAAGGTGTTTACTATCTCGTTGGCCTGTGGAAGTCCTGGTCGCGGCTGGCTGCCTGCCTATCTGTCCCCCCCCCCCCATTTCCAACTGCGCTTTATATGGAAAAATTATCGAGATTTTTGATTTTCTCAAAAATGGCTCTAACGGTCTTTATTAAAATATCGTATATTTAAGATATTTATAAGACAAATAAAATATGTCTTGAATTTTTTGGGGAATAACCTCTGAAGACATCTTTATTTGGAGGAAGTTTGCGGAATGCTACATAACTAGTAAATCGTAAGAGATAAGACAAAAAGTTAACAAAAATGTAGAACTCTTTAAAATATCTACACAATTTATGTTATATACATTGTTTTCGTGGAGTTGACCGTTTTAGAGATATTCCTTGTTATTAGTTTCTGTTTTAAAATACGTAATACTATTCTGATACGGGAACTTGTCAACTCCTAGCAATAGCAACAAAAGTACTTCCAGCTTGTAAAAGATGTTAATATCACTTGGTACCGCCTTATTTCCCTTCTACTTACAAGGACGCAAGTAATAGACCATTTCAGTTAAATTTTATCTGGATTAGCATGAAGTAAATAGAAGAATAAGTTTTTTAACAATAATTTATTGCAGAGATGTAGAAAAAGGCACGTGAAATGAATATATCAGTTTTTTTCATGAAGCTTTAGGTTTCGAGTGAGAATTTCCTATTCGTATATTTATGTTGTGTCTTAAAAATCATTAAATCACAGGTTTATCGTTTATAATTTTTTATAGTTTAACGTCCTTTAACCTGGTTGGTCATATCGGACGATGAATGAAATTGGCGAAATGATGCTCAAATGATCTCGGGGTCCATGGATGAAGGTCAAAGTTACTGGACATTCATCTTCTGAGGATAAGGGAAAACCCCGAAAAAAAAAACTTATCCGGGTAACTCACCCTAAGCGAGATTCGAACTCACGACCTTTTGAATGTGAGGCAGACACGCTACCACCACACTACCCAGGCGGGCTCGTTTATACTTGTTTTTAGATTATTCATGCAACTTCTCCCCCACATTACTCTAAATAATCAGGAGTGTATTGTATGAATCTCAGAAACTAATCCATTCTGCTGCTATTGTTTGGGTTATGGTGTAGTCTCCACGCGACTAACTGTGACCTTGGCCTTCGCCTCGAGGCGCTACGGCGGGCAACCAATTCGCCTTGCGGCAGTGAAGACTCCATCCGCTACCTCTCAGCAGTCATTATTACAGATTGCCCAACACAGGACGCCGACCACTCAGAAGTTCTCGCTTCGTGCCAGCGGAAACTGATGTGTATCGAGTGCCAGCGATTCAATGCCCTCTAGGTCTCAGACGCTGGGTTTCTAGAGCTGCAACCACAGGGCAGAAATGTTAGATTTTTGCTGAAGCAGGTGTTGTGTCCATATTGTGGCACTCACCGTACTATATATATGCCATATTAATTGCTTTTCCAAGTTTATGAAGTAAAAACAAAGGACAATGGAAGGGGAGAAATCTAAAGTTGAAGAAATATTTAATACAATATTTTTGGCCTGTCAGAAGTTGCTATTGATAAACATCGAGGTAAGGTAATAGCCTAATTTTGTTCTAATTTCTCGGTCTAAAACTACTGTTAATGTAACAAAAGGTGTGCCATATATTACAACATCGGTTTAATGCCTTAGAATGTGCGATATTATTCAAGAATTTCGGTCGAGAAATATTGCGATAAATACCATTGTATTCCGAGTCCCATGTACACGCCCCCTATTCTTACGGTTCTGTTGATAATGTAAAACATTTCACTTATCGAAAAATCATTTAAATGAGTACATTACATATGCATTGAAATATTTCACTAAGTATACCACCGAAAAATCAATTAAATAAGTACATTAACTTATGTATTGAAACACATTTCCTTATTTTTTGCTTCTGCTATTTGAGAAACTACAACCAAGCACCACACATGTATTGACCATTATACTGGGTTAAAACTTAGTCTAAATTTGCTGCTTAATTAAACATTTGACACCACAAAATCTTATTTTTGGGAGCACATTAAACCCACACAAGATGTACTCATCTCAAAAGTGTAGTATCTAAATATGGCAGCTTGGCAAAACTGTACCTCACCAATCACAATGCATAAAGATGGAGCACTTCCGATCTAAACTTTATATTTGTGGCTACAAAACAATTTCCACTTCCATCACCATCAAATCATAACAAAAGGAATCATCTACTTGACACTAACTTATCTACTTTTTCTGCAAACTATAGTTACAAACTATTGTTACAAAATATTATTCTGCTATCCACGTAATACTATACGAGATAAGCATCAAAGTAGAAGTGAAATAAAGGAATACACTGGTCTATAGCGATAGTCAAATATTGTAAAAGCTGTCACTATGCGATTGATATTGAAATTTGACTCTTTTGCGCGGCAAGAAGTAAAACAGAAGAAACACGGAAGAGCATTTTCTGTTTGGGAAAAAAAAAAAAAAAAAAAAAAAAAAAAAAAAACATTTTAACATTGAAACCAATAACACAGAATGACTGCCTCCGTGGTCGAGTGGTCAGCGAGCTGACTTCTCACTCGGAGGTCCCGGGTTCGATTCCCGGCTGGATCGGGGAATTTTTCTTTAACTGGAATTATTCCCTATGCCCCATAGAGTCTGGAAGTATGAATGTGCGTGTGTTTAGTAATATAAAAAATTTAACCTAATGTTCTGAACCTACATTTTCACAAGTGAAAGCCCCCGATATGACCATTGATGTTAAAGGGGGCTATACAAATGAAGCAATAAAAAAACAAACACGGAATATCTCGAAATGGATAGCTCAACAACAAAAAGCATTGTGACGAGTTTTACATTTTGTATAGTAAGTTTTTATATCTCTTTGCGTTTTACCAGTTATGCAAAAATCACCGAGCATGCAGAGGACTTCGGAGGCTATTCCAGAAAATTCAAGATATACACTTGATTTGCTATTTACATGTATTTATACGTGGTATTTTCATCAAAATCGTTAGATACTTTTTAAAAGAATCAATATTTTCGACATTTTTCTATTTAAAGAGTAGTTTAATGCGTGGGGGGATTTTCATGTAAATCTTTACGTCGCATGCTTGGAAGATGCTGAACTAAAATAACAGTTTGGTATTTAACTGACATTTCGTTTTTTAATTATGCCATCTACAGACACACACGTATTCTAAAAATACACTTTTTTTGGATTCCGGGTTCTCAATACATGTATTTACGGTGAAATTTCGGTATCGGATTTTTACTTGCTCTACGCATACTATGTACATAGTGTATAGAAAAGGTATTGTAATGCACCAAAAAATTCGATGCCGAGATTTCACTGGAAATACATGCTTTGAGATCCCCTGAATCCAAAAAAAAAAAAAATCATTTTTAGGAAAATGTCAGTGTGTGTGTGTGTGTTTGTGGGGACCATAGTTCAAAAACGAAAAGGCCGTTAAATACCAAATTTGGTATTTATATTCAGTGTCTTAGAAGGATACAACACGAAGATTTTCAAGAAAACCCTCCACCCCAACTACCTTTACATGGAAAAATTTGTGAAAGTTTGATTTTCTGCAGTAAAGATATTTATCTGACAAATAAAATGTAATCTTGAATTTTCTGGGAATAGCCTCTGAAGACTACTTTATTCTGAATGAATTTTACGGATTTTCGTATAACCGACAAACCGTAAGAGATAGACAAAAACCTTACTGAACAGAAAATGTAAAACACGTTAAAACACACAATTTATATTATATACATTTTTCTCGTGGAATGGATCTTTTTTTAGATATTCCTTGTTATTGGCTTCAGCTTTAAAATACTTTTACTTTTCTCATACGGGACTTTGTCAACACCTGTCCATAGAAACAAAGGAACTTCAGTCACATGGCAACCAGCTTTTGACTGCATCTTTAGCCTATGCTACTCCGTTATTTCCCTTCTACTTGCATGGAAGCAAGTAATAGAACTATTTCTGCTACCTTTTTTTCTCGATTAGCATGAAATAAAAAGAAGCATAAGCTTTTTAACATTAATTTGTTGCAGAGATGTAGAGAAAGCTATGTGAATGGAACACATCTGATAGCTTTAATATACACAATTTTAATCAAAATCGTTACAGCCATTTTTAAGAAAATAAACATTTTCGAAAAGTTGTCCATGTAAAGGGTAGTTTGTGGTGAAGACATTTTTTTGAAAATCTCATATTCTTGAAAGATATTAAATCTAAATACCAAGTTTGTTATTTATCGGTTTTTTGTTTTTGAGTTATGCTGTCCACAGACAGACAGACTCACACGAACTTTTTCTAATATGCATATTTCCGGAGTCGGGGGACCCCAAAACATATATTTCCGGTGAAATGTCGACATTCAAAAATTTTGGGTGGAATACAATACCTTCTCTATCCACTATGTACATAGTACATACGGGCTAGAGAAAGTAAAAATGTATCTATAAAAGATATAAAAGAAGAATTTAAGCAATGGAAAATAGAAGCGCATCTGATTTTGAGAATAAAGGGCGATGCAAATAAAGTTTCGACAAGTTTCCAAAATGCCGAAAGCCACAAATGATGAGCTATGATATGTTAATAAAAAATGTTCAGTGGATTATGAAATCATTACTTCGCCCCAAGCACATTTTGTATTCCACATTTTCGTTTTTGTTCGCGCTGTACCAACACGTAGCTTCAAGCAGAACACTTGGTATATAACAATTTAAAAAATTATAATTATTTCATACTGATGTCTATTATATGCCAAATAATTTCATGTATATCAGCTTTGAATGCAGAACATGGGAATATCGGATTTAGAATACAAAAGTCATAGAGCAGAAACTCGCGGAGTAAGAAATTAACATTTTTTATGAGTTTTATATATAAAGAATTCAAAGTAATACATATCTTCGAAGTTAACATAACTGAGTTGTTTTGTGAATGAATGTATAATGCTTAACTTTTACATGATTTTCTTTTCTTAGATAAGGTAAATAAAGACAATGTTTATCACATGTTATTAAACAGTGAAAGATATTTATAAACAAATGACAAGGGGAATGAAAATATTGAAGACCTTGCTTTTTAAACGGCCATGTTCAACATAATATACTTGTTAACTCATGAAAACAAGGGTGAGCTGTAATTCATATTAAGAAAAAAACTGATTTGTTCCATTAACATGTCTCTCTCTACATCTCTGTAACAAATTGTTATAAAGATTTTTCTTCTTTCTACTTCATGCTGATTGAGATAAACATTAACAGAAATGGTCTTAATACTTATTTCCTTGTAAGAGCAAGAGAATTAACGGAATACACTGGGCTAAGGCGATAGTCAAATCTTTTAAAAGGGATTGAAATCCGTTTCTGTGCGTGGCCAGGAGTAGAAAAGTTCCCGTATGGAAAAAAGTTTTACTTCAAACTGAAACCAATAACAAGAAATATCTCGGAACCGGTCAACTCCACCAAAAAATGGATATGACATAAATTGTGTGTTTTAACGTGATCTTCACTTATTATGCACTAAATTTCTTCCTAAAGTCATCCGAAAAGAAGAAGTCTTCAGAGGCTATTTCAAGAAAATTCGAGATATATATTTTATTAGTAAATATCGCTAGTATACGTCATTTTAATCAAAATCTTCAAAGCCATTTTTGAGAAAATCAAAATTTTCAAAAATATTATAAAAATATTTGTGTCGCGCCCTTAGAAGACACCGAAGAAAAATAAATGCAAAGTTTGATATTTATCGGACTTTTCGTTTTGAGCATTGTTCTAAAATATTATTTTATTGGATGCAGGAGGTCTCAAGACATGTATTTTTGAGTAGAATATAATAGCTTCTCTAAATGCTAAGTATATAGTACATACAGAGGAAATAATAAAAATGTAGATTGTGTGAGTGTCATTCCGGATGGGGTTCCACACTATGATCCATGGAGTTATTGTGCGCCAGACTCCAGAAGGACAGGACGACATGAGAGTATCCAATGGGCAGCCGAAACACACACGGGGAAAGAGCCACCGTGGTGGGTCCCTAATATAGTTCAAGCAGGTCTTCACCTCAACGCGGGAAACGCTAGGTGGTGAAATAGTGATGGACGATGACATAGCTTCCACTGTGGTCAACAATATGAGTAGTTGTTACGCACATTGTGCATTCCTATTTTCGAGCAGCTGCACACTTTTCCATGAAACTAGTCTTCACAAGGTTAAAAAATGTCTACATTTTTTTAGCATGTCGCAGAGTATTAAGGTTTTCTGTGATGTGTTTTACAAGATGTTGAATATAAGCAAACCCTTTAGAGTGTGAGTGTATCTAGATGTTGGAACCTTAAATGCGACAGGATATTGGGGATCCTGAAGGGTGTGGTTTATTTTTCCTTGGTCCCGTGGGCCCATGCAACGCTGCCCCACCCTACCGCGTCTTCCAAAGCTGGTGGGCAACGGTTCATTTATATGCAGGCCACGTTATGCCAGGACTTTTCCAATGTTTGCCGTAGTGGAGTTCTGGTTTGTTTGGATACCATTGTGTTCATTCATGGACATTTACATTCCCTCTCGCTTGCACGCGCGGGTGGAAGATAAACTTGGTAAACAGAGAAAAGAAGAGTGGTAAATATTCCTCGTTTATCCCCATGTTACACTTCTCCACATCTTTCGCTTTTACGTAATGTAGGGCATAGCGGATTTAGGGACGCTTCGTTTACTGTTGCGGTCATGCGGATGCCTATATTTCCCCTCGACCATCGTAAATGAATAACCAGTTCTAGATACAAACCGTACAATTTTATTGCATTTTGTCATTCTACTGTCCGTAGTACAGCAGCTTGCGCCTTATTTGCCATTTATCTTGCTTTGCTGTAAACCCTGTGCAATTTGTGATCGCCAATACCAGTGTGTGTTCTGTTCACCTATTAATCTGCAAAGAGACCAGGATCGTTTCCTTGACAAGGTGGGGTGAAAACTTCCGTCCCTACATTTCAAATAATTGTAATTCTCATACTACGAAAGGCAGTCGCAAGCCTCCGGGAGAATATCTGTTGCAACCAGAAAGTCGAAATAAGGGAATAATTTATACTAAAGCGATAGTAAAATCTTTTAAAAGCTGGTCACTATGTGAAACAATTGAGGTTCGTTTCGCTTTGTATAGTCCAGTTTGAGAAAAAGGTAGTTTAAAACTGATGCTAATGGCAGGGAAAATCTCAAAAACGGTCAACTCTACAAGAAATACTATACGACATAAATTGTGTGTTTTAATGAGATCCACTTTGTGAATTAAGATTTTGTCTATCTCTTGCAGTTTACCAGTTATGCAAAATTCATCCAGAATAAACAGGTCTTCAGAGGCTATTCCTAGAAAATTCAAAATATACATTTTATGTGTGGTGTAATATAGCTAATATACAGTATTGTAATCAAAATCGTTAGAGCCATTTTTGAGAAAAACAGCAATTTAAAAAAATATTTCGATGTGAAGGATAGTTTGTGTGGTGGGTGGATTTTTTTTTTTATTTCAAAATCTTAGTGTCGCATCCTTGTAAGATGCTAAACATAAATACTTAGTTTGGTTTTTGGTATTTTCGTTTTTGAGCTATGTAATCACACACACGCATATTTTTTTTTTTTTTTTTTCGAACTCAGAGGACCTCAACACATTTTTGCGGTTGAATCTGGACATCGCATTTCGGGGTGGATTACAATACATTCTCTAGCTACTAAGTACATTGTACATACGTGCTAGAGAACGTAAATACATTTCAGAAGCGTTCTCTTAGCAAAACTAACGAGGGCATTTTACCTTATGACATTTCATTTTGTTGTAGTGTAAAGACATTGAGAAATGTCCCTTGTGCTAAGTCTACACACAGCCTTTATAAATGTTGAAAGGATGAAGTGGAAAACGTTGAGACTCATTGTATTGTTGTTCCTCGCCGTTATTCACAAAAGGGTAGTCCGTATCTTGGAAGGCAGCCGTGCCGCGAAACAATAATACTGTAGTGTACCTCTTATCTCCTCTACAGGGGCAGAGCTGCGAAAGGCGACGGAGATAATGGAAAACAGATTAAAGAAAGAAAAGAAACTCTATTTCACACATCAATAAACTCTGTAGTGCTACAGGATGTTGCTTGCCTGAGTCGTATTTATTAAATAACTTTTCGCTATTAAATTATTCATTGGAATAAATACGTTTTTACGAGTATTTCCATGTACAGGATCAAAGATCCGTAGCGAGAAGCAGAACTCCTCTCCAAAGACTCCCACGTGTTGCTGTATTCCAAACATAACAATACACGTTCACTGAACGTGAAGTAAGAGGGAGAAAGAAAGAAAGAAAGAAAGAAAGAAAGAAAAAAAAAACAACTAGGTGGCTCTACGTTAACGTGTGTGTGGCTTGCACCAAGATTCCAAATTTAGTTCTCGTCCAACGCCCGCTCTGACCTTGGGTTTTCGTGGTTTTCTCTGATCGGTAGGCTGTGGTCGGTGTTCCTCTTAAGCCTGATTAGTGTGTGTAGTATAATGGTGTGAACATGTTATAAGTATTAAAATAGGTATGTGTTAAAGAAGGTGAAATTTGAATTAATGCCAATGAGTGAAATGAGTGTACATTTTTAAAAGAATCACATGTATTACTGAAATTAATAAAACTGGTAACAAAAAATGAATGTTTCCTCCACTTCATGAGTCAATTCCTACTAATTTTGGGTCGAGAAAATCGAATAAAACAATAAAAAAATCTGACGTGTTACACTCACATGACTTTCTCTAGCTATTCTACAAACTTCATACATAAGATTCTTCTTCTTTCTGCACCTTGTTAATCGTGGTACTCATTAGCACAATGTTCTTATTATTTAGTTCCGTATAAGTAGGAAGAAAATAAGGGAATACACTAGGCTAAACCAATAGTCAAATGTTTTAAAAGCTGTCGTTATGCGATTGTCATTACGAATCGCTTCTTTTCTTGGTCAGGAGTAGAACAAAAGAAAAACGGACACTCCCGTCATAGAAAAGTATAAGTACTTCACAACTGAAACTAATAACAATGAATACCTCAAAAACGCTAAGCTCCACGAAAAAAATGTATATGACATAACTTGTGTATTTTAACAAGACCTAAATTTTTTGTAGAGTAAGCTTTTGTCTATCTCTTACGGTTTACTAGTTATGCTAAATTAAGCCAAATGCATCCAGAATCAACAGGTCTTCAGAAGCTATTCCCAGAAAATTCAAGATATACGTTTTATTTGCTAGGTAAATATCTTTAATATATGATATTTTAATGAAAATCGTTAGAGCCATTTTTAAGAAAATCAACATTTTCGAAAAAAGTTCCATGTAAAGGGTAGTTTGGGGTGGGGGATTTTTCTCAAAATCTTCTTGTCGCATCCCTGGAAGATACTAAGCTTAAATACCAAGTTTGGTATTTTAGCTACTTTTCGTTTTTGAGTTATCGTGTTCACAGACACACGGACACACACATACACACGGACCTTTTTCTGAAAATGCTTTTTTTTTGGATACAGGGGGTCCTAAAACATGTATTTCCGGTGAAATCTCGGTATCGAATTTTTGAGTGGAATACAATACTTCTCTATCCCTATGTACATTGTACATATGGGGCTAGAGAAAGTAAAAATGCTTCTTAGCTCTAGTTTCTGTGATACATACTAGGTGGAACTATTTCATATTAACAGATTAAGAGAAAAAGATGAATTCTACTTACCTATGCTACCAACATTGAAAGTGCATTTGAACTTTTTACTTTCTCCATACGCACTATGTACATGGTGTATAGAGAAAGTATTGCACTCCACCCAAAAATTCGATACCGAGATTTCACCGGAAATATATGTTTTAGGGTCCCCAATATCCAAAAAAAGCATTTTCACAAAAAGGTCCGTGTGTGTGTGTGTGTGTCCGTGTGTGTGTCCGTGTGTCTGTGAACACGATAACTCAAAAACGAAAAGTCGGTAAAACTTGGTATTTAAGCTTAGTATCTTCCAGGGATGCGACACGAAGATTTTGAGAAAAATCCCCCTACCCCCAACTACCCTTTACATGGAACTTTTTTCGAAAGTTTTGATTTTCTTAAAAATGGCTCTAACGATTTTGATTAAAATTTCGTATATTAAACATATTTACCTGACAAATGAAATGTATATCTTGAATTTTCTGGGAATAGCCTCTGAAGAGTAGTTTATTCTGGATGAATTTTACTAAATTTTGAATAACTGCTAAACCGTAAGAGATGGACAAAACCTCACTACACAAAAAATGTAGAGCACATTAAAACACACAATTTATGTTATATACATTTTTTTCGTGGAGTTCGTCGTTTTTGAGACATTCCTTATTTTTGGTTTCTGCTATGAAATACGTATACTTTTCTCATACAGGAACTTGTCAACTCCTATCCATATAAACAAAGGAACTTCATTGACATAGCAACCAGCTTTTGACTATCACTTTAACCTACGGTTGTACCTTATTTCGCTTCTACTTACAAGGAAGCGAGTAATTAGTCTATTTCTGCTATTTTTTTCTGATTAGCATAAAGTAAATAGAAGTATAAGGTTTTTAAGAATAATTTGTTGCAGGGATATGGAGAAAGTCATGTGAATGGTACACGTCAGATTTTTTTAAATTCTAGTTACATTCTAAGAGTTCTAAATTGCTGGAAGAATAGAATCATATGATTATTAAATACTAGAATTATCGAAGTATCGTCTCGTTCTACCGCCACCGCAACACTAGTGTTGCACTTCCACGCATGCGGAATCCTCTTTCTGTTTTATTGTCTCTCCACTGACTCCAACGCAAACGGCTCATATCTCTCTAGCCACATTGGGATCATGTCGTGTGTTAAGAGGTCATTCAAAATGTCAATGTTGAACGACCAAATGTCCATGACGAAGCATACAAATGTCAGTATTCTTTTGTCACTGTTTGGTTGAACAAGTGAAGGAGGTAATTCGTGAAAACAGACGGTTCACAATAAGAATGCTTTGTGATGTGTTTCCATAAAATGCGATGTTTAGCATGACTGTCTTCTTCGAAAAGGACGTACAAAAGTTGATTCCCCGCTAATACAAATGTCTGAACAATGATGGTTTGTGTAGAACTGACACATTTCTTGCTTTAATTATTCCGTTGCAAATTTATTCTATGAACCAATTTTACCACCAAATTAAGCAGAATGTTCTGGATTTTGATTCCTTGTCACTAGATGCGCAGATGTTTATGTTTTATTCCTAATTGCATTGTTGGCAGCTGTTTCGACATTTTGTTCTTGTAGTCAACGTGAAAATGCAGTACGATGTAGAGCTGAGTCAAGGATATTTTCAGCAAGATGGCGCATACATCAAATGAATTCACGAACCTAATTGTAAGTTTCCTTGACTGGATAATTTCCAGGAACCTGTGGCCACCGAGATCTCCGGATTTGACATCGCCGGACTTCTTTCTATGGGGTTACTTAAAAGACAGGGTTTACCCCATACGTCCCCAGACATTGGACGATCTGAAGCACAACATCAAAAAGGAGATTCAAGCTATTTACAACAGAGTCCCCCAACGAGTGACCAGTAACATGGAACGACGTGTTGAGTTGTGCCTTATGCAGGATGGAGGACATTTTCAATATTTGCTATACAGGTAAATAATCTCCGAAAATTTAGGTATAATAAGCTGTCACTAGCATAACACATTTTGAAACAATTAATGAAAGAAATACGTCAGCTCTATATAAATCACCCTGTATCTAAAATAGGACAAGGAATATTCACCTACAAATAAATGCTATGAAAAAATACGTTATGCCTTTTTTTCCAAACCGGTACTTACTATTGGTCACGCCTCATATAAATATAAGTGAAAGTAAAAACCACAGGGTTGTCTTCTTAAAGGAGGTCGTCCCACATCATTTCTTCTTATTTATTTATTTATTTATTTATGCTAAGCATTATACAGGTGAATATGATCGGTGTTCAGCCCTGGCTCTTTACCGGTCATACTCATATTTTACAATAGTTTATTAATTCTAGTTTATTACACCATTTTGTCTATTTACTGTCCATATCCATTTATTTTTCACTTTGCATAAGAATTGTCCAATCTTCTTACTATCTTTTTGAAACATTTCAACTACTACTACATTTCTATCTATTTTAAACCATTTCTTATTAATATACTTTTTTCTCCAAATTTCAGTTCCTTTACATTTAAATAAAATGTGTTCTATATCTTCATTTCCGCCACATATAGGACATTGATTTTGTGGAATACCTTTCCTTAGACCTTTTAATCTCCATACTCCTGCTTTCAGCCATGCAATACCTTCTCGCTCCTCTTTATTTGTCACATCAATGTACTTTTCCCTTCCCCATGAGACTTTCATTGGTATATAGAAAACTAAAGATCTCTTTTCAGTTATTTCACTAAATATTTTTTGTATTTCTATATCCTCAAATCTTTTCCTTGCCAACTTCCAGAAGTTATTCACATTATTTTCTCTTCTTCTTCACATTTCCCCTAACCCACTACTTTCCAGGTTATTTCGAAGACAGTCTACCCATCCCTTGTTCTTTAAACTTTTCTCTTGATATACTAAACACTGTTTTAACAAATTCCTTTCTTCCAATTTCAATATCCTATGCCAAAATTTCAATGCCCTTTCCATAATCTTTCCCTTACTTGCCACTCTACCCAGCTCTATTTGTGCTACCTGCCTAACAGTTGCATTTGGTAACCCCAGTATTTCTTTGCAAAATTTCCTATGCACCTCATCTATGCCTTCCCATCCTCCTTCTAATCCCCATACTTCTATCCCATATAGCATTTTTGCCTCAACCACCATATTGTACACTTTTTCTAACCATCTAATATTTATATTAGGTGCTTTGTATTTGCAACTTCTAATAGCTGATAAAGCTCCTTTTCCTTTTGCCAATGCAAATTTCTTTTGCTTTTCCCAATTGCCACCACTATCAATTTTAACTCCTAGATAAATACATTCTCTCACTACCCTGTACTCCTTTTCATTCTCATTCTTCCATTTTTCATATTTGCTCAATTTTCCCCCTTTTTTGAACACTACAATCTGCGTCTTGTCCTGGTTCACTTTTAAACTCCACTCTTTACAGTAATTATTTAATGTTTGCAAGGATTGTTTCAAGCCATTCACTGTAATTGCACCTATAACTAGATCATCTGCAAACAGTAATCCTGGAATCTGAATATTATTAATTACTGGCATCGAGTTATTATTTCTCCCAATTTCTGTTAATACATCATCTATATATAAATTGAATAGGACTGGACTTAACTTACATCCCTGTCTAAGGCCTTTCTCTTGTTGGATTTCTCTTGTTACAACCCCTTCCTCCACTCTTATACAAAAAGTATTTTCCTTATATAATGCTCTAAGGGTGTCCACCATTTGTTTACTCACTCCTTTAGTCAACAACTTATGCCACAGCAATTGAAGCTCTATCCTATCGTATGCTTTCTCTAAATCCACAAAAGCCATATATAACTTTCCTCTTTTGTCTTTCAAGTATTTATCTACCAGTGTTTTTATAATAAATAAGTTATCAACTGTCCTCCTCCCTTTTCTAAAGCCCATCTGAAGTTCCGAGAGGATATCATATTCTTCAACCCATGTTTGTATCCTGCTTGCCATAATACCAGTAAAAATTTTTCCTACATTTGATAATAATGCAATGCCTCTATAGTTGTTTGGTTTGTCAACACTACCCTTGCCTTTGTATATTGGATGTATGATTGCTTTCCTCCACTTATCTGGTATATACCCCTTCACCTTAATTGTGTTAAATAAGTCTACTAAAACCTTAACTCTGTTTATTTCAGTGCACCATTCCTTAAGGAACTCTGGAGGGATTCCATCTATTCCCGTTGCTTTATTTCTTTTCATTATTTTCACCTGTTGGATTATTTCTTCACTTCTTATTATATCATCGAGTATATCTACATAGTTATTACCTATTTCCCAATTTCCTATCTCATTTTTACTCTTTTTTTCCCCATACAAATTTTTAAAATATTCCATCCATTCTCCTGGTTTTATACTTGGTTTTGTTACATATTTATTATACATTGATTTCATAACCTTCCATATCTCATTTGCATTATTTTCATTTAGAATTCGTATCAAATTACTTTCATATTTTTTCATCCAGCTTGTTTTCTTTTGTTCCAGTAATAAATTATATAAATCCCTCCCTTGCATATACTCTTTCTTTAATTCTATGTTTCCTAATTCCCTCCACTTTATGAGCAGCTGTTTGACTTGTCTTTTAGTTACTCTACATTCTTCATCAAACCAGCCCTCATCTCTTTTGTAAACCTTCTTTCTCATTTTCATTTCCTCCCCAGCCCTTAGCATAATGATATTTAAGATATCCATAGCACTTTCAATTTCTTGTTCCTTTATCATAAAACTTATTCCACACTGACATATCTGGCCATAATTAGAGTTTAGTGTCTGCCTAAATTTATTGCAATACTCTTCCTTCCATTTGTATCTACTGTATTCTTCTATGTTGCACTTTTCCTCCCTTAAATTATAGACTATTTGCTCTGTGCATGTTTTTATGTCTACTATCAATGGAAAATGCCCACTGTTGGAACTTAAATTTAGTATCTTAAAATTACTTAAAATATACCCCATATTAATTGGCCATAATACATAATCAATCACACTTTGACCATTATTACTAACATACGTATATTCTCCATTCACATCTTCTCCATATTTCCCATTCAAAATATCAAAGGCATTCAATTCACAGAATTCTATAAATTTCATATAGCCTTTGTCAACTATCTTATCTTTGCTGTATCTAATTTTCTCAGGTTTCTCTAATGTATCATTGCTCATCCACCTATTCCCTCCAATAACATCATTTTCGCCAATCCTAATATTAAAGTCTCCCATTAATATAATCTCAGAATTACCATATCTCTCCTTTAAATGTTCTATTTCTATCTCTAGGTGTTTAAGGAGGTCCGGATTATGAAAGCGCGAAGGAAGAGGAGGATTGTATACTATGCCTATACATATAACATTTTCAACTATTTGTTTCTCCTCTAATACAATCCATAGTATTTCTTTTCTCCTTGACCAAGTTTCTTTAACTCCTTTACTTAACGTTTTCTTTACAAAAAAGCCTATGCCTCCAGATGCCCTCCCCTTTCTTGCTACCTTATCTCCTTTTATCCCTACAAAATCAAAATCCTTTACGTAAACCTGGTCCTCTTTTAGCCATGTTTCAGCTACCGCGAGATAATCAAGTTTTGTCAATAATTGATTTAAACTCCCCGCATATATTTTGTTTTTAACTCCCTCACAATTCCAGAATCCAAGCCTCCTTATATTCTCCCTTCCCTATTGTGAGCCTAATCTAAATCTAAATGTTTCTAGAGTTCTTTTACTCCTTAATTGTATCCCTTCTCGGGAAGAAATAGTTTTATTTCTTTCTTCTTATTACAAATTTAACAAAAGCTGTGGCAACCTTAACTAAACCAACAAAATTAGCATTTAAAGCACATAAAATGTAGACAAATGTATTGCAGATGCTGAGCAGTAATTTAATCTGATTGGCCTGAAGGTTTCTACCTAGTGCTGCCGTATTGATAATGCATCCAAAGCCGTTGTATTATCATCTGTAGTAAATCCTTAGCAATAAGCTGGTTCTTAAGGAATATTGTGTTTACCTCTTTCGGAGCTGAGCTTGTTGATATCTCCCTTTCGCGCCGACGGCGCTGTTGTTCTGATAATCTGACAGTTGAGAACAAATCCTCCCGGAGCTGCAGCTCCTGTTTACAAGAGAAGATGCCAGCAGAGTGCCTATCCGTGAGTGTTTCCATTACACCAATGCCTGGTTTCCTAAAAGTATCCTCGCCCACTTTCGCGGAGTTCGACGCTCGGCGCGCGTCAAACAGAGCGAGATTGCTCCTCGGTAATCGGTGGAGCTTCCATTCCCGAGGTCCAGGATTCGATTCCCAACGACCACTAATCTGACGTTGAGGTTTCTTGTTGTTTTCTTCTGGTTGCAAGGCGAATCACGGGGTGGTACATTCTGCGATTCTATTTTCCTTAATTTTCCTTTTCTCATCTCCCTTTTATATTTCAAGTGCGCTTTCAGATTCGGCACTATAGGAGGTGCCGGGCATATGACGCATTTGCTTGCGCAATGGAAACATTTCTTCCCGTGAACACCACATAATGGGCTCTCTGTGTCCCCCTCTTGGGATTGCTCTAATGGTGGCCGGGTGTTAGGGGATTTCTGCGCGTCTATATGGACCTGCTGTCATTGGAATTTCCTCATCCCTACCTCCCGGCGTGTCATAATGGACCCATAAGGTATCAAATCCAAGGGGAAGAATACCTAAAATTTCGTAGGACCGACAACGTTTTAGCGTGTTTCCTAACTATCCAGGCTGATACCGGAAGACATCGGGGTGTCTTACAACTCCACCTACACACCCTGCCCAAACGTATACTCCATCTACCAGGGGTATCGGGAACCTCTCACCTGCAGAGTCCAACATAATCGGAACCACACTCTTCCGAAGGAGGCTCATATGTTTGGCCCGGTGTACTTCACGAGTGATAGGAGTACGCACCGACCACAAACCGCAGCTGAAGGGGTAACCCCACCCTCCCATAACTCTAGACAGCAAATTTCACTACAGACCAGCAGTAAAGCGCAGAAAAGCCGTGCAAAAGCAATATCTGAAATGCTCTTAATTTCAAATTTGTTCGTTAATTTGTATTGGTCAATACGCTATCATATTGATACCGGTACTTGAACTTTTTGTTCTGGGCAGCTCTGAATTGCTACGTGGTAAATGGGGGCTGAAATTAAACGAGACAAAACCTCAAAATACGCGCCGAAGACCTGTGTTTACACGGATTCGTTTTCAAAATGCATTTTGTTCACGAATGTGCCTTTCTGTATCAATTACGGTTTAAATCCCAATTGACAAATGGCTAATCTCAACACTGAGTCGTCTCTTTGTTTCAAACATTTTCATGCACCACGTTTAATATCAGTTAACGGCCTTTGTTAGAGTTGATTGGGACATTGCGAAGGGCTTCATGTTTTGAATTAGGGCTCTTCTCTGGTCTTTGTCACGATTCTACTGCCCAGTTGTGAATAACAAACGGTTTCTGTGCGGTGAAATAAACACTGCTGTCGGGCTTTTTACATGCGATTATTTCACCAGCTCGGTTATTAGCGGATTGCGTGTATACAGTGAACAATGAACCCTTGTTCCAGGTTTTTCTTACCATTGCCACAATATTAGGTGCCGCATAATGGCGACATGTTGGATAATAACTAGGTGTTTCACTGCAGTATCAATCCAGATGCTCTCGTTAAAACAGTTGTAACAACGGTTTGTAAATGCTTTCATTTTTACTTTTTCTACCGAGTACTATATACGTACCTAACTCTGAGAGCTTTTGCACTACATCCAAATATTTGATACCGGTATTTAATCGGAAATACATGTTTTGAGGACCCGCGCGTAAAAAAATAGACGATTTAGAGTCTCCTGTATCCAAAATAAAGTATTTTCAGAAAAAAGTCCGTGTGTTTGTGTTCGGGAACACGATAACTCAAAAAAAAAAAAAAAATCTGTTAAATACCAAACTTGGTATTTAAGTTTAGTATCTTTCTGGAATGCAACACGAAGATTTTAAGAAAAATCTCCCAGCCCCAAACTACCCTTTACATGGAAAAAATTCGAAAATTTTGATTTTCTAAAAAATAGATGTAACGATTTTGATTAAAATATCGTATTTTAAAGATGTTTATATGGAAAATAAAATGCATGTTTGCAATTTTCTAGGAATAGCATCTAAAGCCCTCTTTATTCTGAATGAATTTTGCTGAATTTTGCATAAGAAGTAAACCGTAAGAAACAGACAGAAACTTACTACACAAAAAAGGTAGATCACGTTAAAACACACAATTTGTGTCATATGCATTTTTTTCGTAGAATTGACCATTTCTGAGATATTCCTTGTTATTTGTTAAAGAATCGAAATATTTAAACGTTTCTCACACGGAAAGTTGTAAACTCCTGGTCCTACATAGAAACGGATTTCACCTACCAGCTTTTAAAAGTTTTGACTTTCGTTTTAGCCTAATGTATTCCATTATTTCTCTTCTAGTTATAAAAAAGCAAGTAATTAAGACAAATTAAGCAAGTAGATAGTAGAATATGCTTTTTAACAATAATTTGTTACCGCGATATAGAGTAAGTTATGTGAATTGAACACATCAGAGTTTTATAAAAAGGACCGTGAATATTATGCCGGTTAAGGTGACTTACCGGATAATTTTTTTAAAGCAGCGTAGACCCCGATATTATTTCACTCATTTTATTTATCGTCCGATATGAACTACAAGGTTGAATCATTAAATTTAAAATACGTTTGTTACAATGGTTGGAATGGCATTGCTAAAGTTAACAAGCTGGTTTTACCATGCTAATTTAATAACAATTGTAATATGTTGTGTGTGTTAAGACTACTAAATCTATGAAAATATGCATATTAATGTAAGAAAAATAATCGAGCAATATTTCTCTTATAAATCTCAATATATATATATATATATATATATATATATATATATATGTTAACTATGAACGGTGCATTATGTATTTTAAACTAAAAAGTAATAAATTTCCGCGCAGTTGAAGGTCAGGAAATGCACGATAGTTGATTCAGGGAGAAACGAGCGAAGTTGCTCTCTCTCTACTTTACTCACTGGGAAACCAGTTGGTGACGCTGTATAGCAAGTATCTACGCAATCTGTCCGTTACTGACAGACCATAAAATATAAAAATCTGATGTGTTCCATTCACATGACTTTCTCTGCAACAAATTATTGTTAAAAAGCTTATGCTTTTATTTACTTCATGCTAATCGAGAAAAAAATTAGCAGAAATAGTCTTATTACTTGCTTCCTTGTAAGTAGAAGCGAAATAAGGGAGTACCATAGATTAAAGTGCTAGGCAGAAGCTGGTTGCTATGCGATTGAAGTTCCTTTGTTTGTATGGACAGCGGTTAACAAATTCCTGTATGATTTTCAAAAAAAAAAAAAAAAGGTTAAAAACGATCAACTCCACGAAAAAAATTATATAACATAAATTGTTTGTTTAACGTGCTCTACATTTTTGTATGGCAAATTTTTGTCCATCTCTTACGGTTAGCAGTTATGCAAAATTCCGTAAAATTCATCAAGAATACAGTAGTCTTCAGAGGCTATTCCCAGAAAAGTCAAGATATGCATCTTGTTTGTCAGGTAAATATCTTTAATACACGAGATTTTAATCAAAATCGTTAGAGCCATCTTTGAGAAAATCAAAATTTTCGTAAAAGGGGGACCCTAAAACATATGTTTCCGGTGAAATCTCGGTATCGAATTTTTGGTGGAGTGCAATACCTTCTCTATATACTATGTACATAGTATGCATAGAGAAAGTAAAAGTACACCTGAAAGATAAAGTAATGGAAAGAAACGAAATAGGGAAAGGAAATTGTTGTAACGGTTCAGAGGGGGCGATCTACGGTACCGAACCTGCCAATCTCATCGGTTTACAGCAGCGACTGAATTCAGTTTGTCAGAACGATATTGCGAGTATCGATACGTGAAGGACGTCGACACGATGTTAATAATGACTCACTTATCGACAGAAAGTGGCTCACTTAACTTAAAACACAATGTAATTTCATGAAATCCTCTGCCCCCAGCCTGATGGCCGCATATTATATTACAGAGTGCGTAGCCCTCAATCGATTTCTCTCGTACATATTGGCGACGAGTGAATTGCTCTCGACCAAGCCGATCATCTCCTGTCAAGTGTCAGAAACCGTTAGTGACATTTTGTGGTACATGCTCGCTTGAGCTGTAACGTCACAAACTGACAAGTGACATTCGTTTATATGGCTGAAGCTCAATCCCTTGCAGCTTTACCAGAATACCATGGTAACTTCAAGCTATCTAAAATACCCTTCAATTGTTGAAGTAAACATTCTCGTTTGCTTAAGCAGGCATCAATAATAGATCAATATTTATAGTCTGTGGTTATACCCGATTCGCTGAGATGCATGTCTCGGATTCGGTTAAAAGTATGTGAAAACATCTGATGTGTTACATCACATGACTTTCTCTACCCTCTCTTAGTCATTCAAAATATTCTCACAAAAGCTTATTTTTCTTTCTACTTATTTTAAATTGAAATAAATATTTCTATAATTAGCTAATCGTTTTATAGATTCAAATATACAAGCGGCAGTCAATGTATAAGTACTAGACGCTATTTTGTGAAATGGCGTAATATAAAGTATTTTCATTTATTAAATATTTAATTAAATATAATAAAATAAACTAGTGATTTTACTGCAAAATAAATACAATGTTTACAACGTATCTTGATGAACAACTGTGTTAATAGCTCTTCGACAGCTAATAATATTGTGTTGTTAAAATATTATTGTAATTCTGCTTTAAAAAGGCAATTAAGATTAATTTAAAACATTAATGAAATAATGTACACAAGTTGGAAAATAATTTTAAAATTTAAACAAACAATACTTACATTTGTATGTATGTATTTATTCTCTTCAATTGGATGCTGCCCGGTGGCAGAATTAAATGTACAAAATTCACTTACAATAATAATCTTAAGTTAAATTAAGAATAGTAATTCAACTAACATATTACATATACATGTTGTTTGTTTTTTAAATGCCTAACTACCTATTATTCAGTATAGCAATACTTATGTCAACTACCAATTAGTTTATAAACAGTTATTATGAAGCCTCAACATTAACACTATACATTACTAATATATACATTAATAATATACACTAATACAGTTTTTGAGACCCTTAATTACTTCACAATATTTACTCAAATTAATTAACATTGCTTCTCTTTAAATTATTCCTAAACTGGTTTAAGGTCAGAGGCAGCCCTGAATGGCTGCTACAGGCAATTCATTCCATTCTTCAATTGTCCTATTAACAAAAGAAAAATTTCCTACGTCGGTTCTGTACCTTCTACCCTTAATTTTATACAAATGATCGTTTCGTCCGTAGTATGCTGGGTTTCCTAACCTCTTTCTAACGTCCACCCATGCATTTATACCTTTAAAAACTTTTAACGGCTCCCATTTATTCTCTTCGCCTTTCGTAAGTCCAAAATCTTTGTGAGGTTACATTTAAAAATTTAACTAACTTTAAATGTCAGTGAATAATATAATTTTTTTTTTTTTTTCAGATTGTGTACAGCACTTAATACTTTTATACGTATGTCTGATTGAGTTAAACTCCTTCTGGGTGTTGAGACTGCCGCCTTCTAGCACATCACCTTCATGTTATTTTTACTTTATCTACACGTACTATGTACATAGTGTATAGAACAAATATTGTATTGCATATAAAAGTGGTATACTGAGATTTCACCGAAAATATACGTTTTGAGACATCTGGAATCCAAAAAATGCATTTTTAGAAAAATGACCGCGTGTGTGTGTGTGTGTGTGTGTGTGTGTGTGTGTGTGTGTGAGCAGCATAGCTCAAAAATGAAAAGTCGGTTAAATACCAAAGTTTGGTATCTTCCAAGGATGCGACATGAAGATTTTTAAGAAAATTCCCCCCCCCCCTAAAACTACCCTTTACATGGAAAAATTTCGAAAAGTTTGATTTTCTAAAAATGGCTCTAACGATTTTGATTAAAATCTCTTATATTTAAGCTACTTACATGCCAAAATAAAATGTATATCTTGAATTTTCTGGGAATAGTCTTTAAAGGCTTCTTTATTCTGGATGATTTAATTAGTTTTGCATAACAGGTAAACTGTAAGAGATAGGCAAAAACTTACACACAAAAATGAAGATCACTATAGAAGACACAATTTATGTCATACTTTTTTTTCGTGGAGTTAATCGTTTTTGAGATACTCCATGTTATTGGTTTCAGCTTTAAGAAACATACTTCTCTCATACAGAAATTTGTCAACTCCTGTCAATGGAAACAAACGGACTTCAGTCCCATAGCAACCAGCCTTTGACTATCACTTTAACCTATGTGATAGGTTAAAATAATGGTGTGCTCATTTTACATGAGTTGTTCCAGAAATGTAGAAAAACTCATGTAAAATGAGCACACCATTATTTTTTTTTTGTAGTACGTTTTCATCGCTTAACGTGTACTAGTTATATGGAATGTACAGAATTCTATCACGACCTATTCCCACAAAATTAAAGATATAATGTGTCATGTAAATATATTTAATATGCGGTCTTTTAATCGAAGTCGTTAGCCATTTTTGAGAAAAATATTGCAAAACCATTACATGAAAAGGGTAGTTTAGGTGGAAATATTTTCTTGATTAACTGCGTGTCACATTTTGGAAGATACTGAACTAAATGCAGTTTGGTAGTGTACTATTAGTTTTAAAGTTGTGCTGTTCATAGACCACTGATAGATTCTGGCATTTTTAATACGGTTTTTTTTTTTTTGATCCAGAAATCCTTAAATCTTGTAGTACCGTTGTATCCAATTTTTTGGTGAAATGTAATGCCTTATTTACCTACTGTGTGCGAGTTGGAGAAAGTAAAACGTAACGTTGAGGTTCTGTGGAAATGGTAACTTCATATTAAACTATTTCATAAATAAATCTGGAGTAAATCAAATAATTACGTATATTATTATTATTATTATTATTATTATTATTATTATTATTATTATTATAATAATAATAATGTTGTCTTTTGTTTTACATATGTGATTCTAACAACAATTTTTTTTCCGTTCCAGGTGAGTTGATGACGTACAGAACAAGCATCTCCTTATTTTATGGTGAGTAAAACTATAAACGCCCTTTAAACTATCTGGAGCTATCCACAAGTTCATGCAATTATTTAGATGTAGTACATCTTAAAACATTTGGCTTAGGACAGCGTTTTCGTTATACGTGCACATATTTTATTGATCGAACGTATTACCTACCGATTTAGATGAAATATTAAATTCCATCCAATAATTCGATATGGGGATTACACTGTCCCTGGGAATCAAAGAAAAGTTCTTCCAGAAAAAGCTCTTCCGTTTTTGTGTGTTTGAAACTGTACATTTCGCACAGAGTAAAATAACTGTAATAAATAATGATTTATCTACAATGGCAAAAAATACTATTAATCATAAAGCGATTCCATTGCCTACTTTGTAGTCTTAGAGTAGCGTGTGTGCCTCACATCCAAGAGTCCTGAGTTCGAATCTCGGTTTGGGTCAGTTATTGGATAAGATTCCTTTCCTAGGTTTTCCCTTATCCTGAAAAGACGAATGCCAAGTCCGTTTATTGCCTCTCAGATATTAAATAAACTTCTAAAAGGGCAATTCCATAAACGAGTAGTAGGTAGAGAGAAAAAAAAACAAAACAAAAACATATCATATGGCTTTGTAGCAGAAATGCCAAATGATATGGCGAGGTCTTATATAAACACATAAAATCACTCACTATCGGACATACAACTCGCAATTTGAAAACACGCCAGACGAACATGTAACTCGCAGTTTGAAAGCACGCCAGACGGACATACAACTCGCAATTTGAAAACACGCCGGACGGATATGCAACTCACAATTTGAAAGCACACCAGACGGACATGTAACTCACAATCTGAGAGTACGGAGAGATGGACACGCAATTCACGATTTGAAACACGCGAAGATGTACATGGAACTTACAATTTGAAGCACGCTAGATGGAGATGTAGCTCACAATTTGAAAGCACGCTGGACGGAGATGTAACTCACAATTTGAAGCACGCGAAGACGGACATGTAACTCACAATTTGAAAACAACGTTAGACGGACGTTTAACTCACAATCTGAAAGTGCGCGGAGACGGACATTAACATAGTTAATAGTAGACGTAAAGAGACAAGTAACACGCAATCTGAGAGTACGCGAAAACTAGTACAAGTATAACTCTCAATATGTAAGGGTGCGTTTACTCGGTGAAAGTGGAATGTTTTAAGTGGCGATAAAGGAAGTTTCCGCAAAAAGCCTGCGAGGTGGTCCACTGACATGATGGTATATTTTGTGTGATCAGGATCAAGCTATGAAGTCGAACTTCAGAGAGTAGGAGCCTGCAAAACTACTCTTAAGATATAAACGGCATCTTTATTGTATATCGGACGAAGATGAGAGATAAAAAAACCCATCATTCCACCCACGTACCCCTTGTATCTTTCCCTGTCCTTTATCGCTGCAAGGGCCGATTCTGTGTATGTTTAAAAAAAAAAAGTGTTAAACGTCAAACTTTGTGCTTAAGTTCACTATCTTCCAAGGATGCGACATGGAGATTTTCTAGAATGTCTCCCACTTTAAAGCATGCTTTACATATATTTTGGCTCTTTTTTATCAGAAAAACATGGCATTAAAAGATGTTGGTAAAAGCACCAAATATATCCAATATTTGCACGATATATAACATGCATATCTTGACTTTCCTGCGTTTAGTTTGTGAAGTTCCCTTCATTCTGAATAACGGTATTTGTACTTAGACTGCTAAACCGTAATTAAGTAACAAAATCCTACTACCAAAAAATCTGATGTGCTCCAATCATATAACTTTCTGTAGCTGTTCAAAATACAAACTATTCTTACAAAAGATTATTCTTTTATCTACATCATGCTAATCGAGATAAACAGCAGAATTGGCCCTATTACTTGCTTCGCTGTATGTAAAGAAGATAAGGGAATACATAAGGCTAAAGCGACAATCAAATCTTTTAAAAGTGGTCGTTATATGAAACAATTGAAGTTCGGTTCTCTTTGCATGTTCCCGTTTGGGAAAAGTTAGTTTAAAACTGAAACCAATAACAAGGAATATCTCAAACACGTAATTTATGTGTTTTAACGAGATCTAAATTTTTTTGTGTAGTAACTTTTTGTACATCTCTTACGGTTTAACCGTTATATAACATTATGCAAAACTTATCCCGAATGAAGAGCTCTTCAGAGACTGTTTCCAGAAAATTCAAAATATGAATTTTATTTGTGGTGTAAATAACTTTAATGTACGGCATGTTAATCAAAATCATTAGAGAAAAAAAAATCCAAAAATAATTCCAATTAAAGGGTAGTTTGTAGTGGGAATTTGTTTTTTTTTTTTAGTCTTTGTGTCGTATCCTTGGAAGATACTAAACATAAATATATAGTTTGGTTTTTAAGGGTCTTTTCGTATTTGAGGTATGCTATTACAATTTCACACACACACACACGTGCGCGTGCTCGCACCTTTTTCTAAAAATGCTTTTTTCGGGCTCAGGGGACTTCAAAAAATATTTCCGGTGAAATCTCAACAGCGAATTTTTGAGTGGAACCTTCTCTAGCTAGCTACATGTACACTGTATACACATACGTGATGGAGAAAGTCAAAATGTTCAGTTCGTTACCTTTTTCCTTTAATAGATTACCCTCTATGAAGGACTTACAGGCCACAATGCCTGTCGAAGCTCAAGCAAATGCTGGATCTTAGCATATCAGCCCACTGTCTCCCCTCCCCCAAAACTTCCGACAGGTTGCTAGGCCCGAAGTTTGAACCCGTCATCTTACAGTAAAACACCATTTATGTCAAGTAAAATTATTTTGTGGCATTAACAATTAGTAAGATGTGTTCCTTTTACTTTCTTTGCCATATGCAAACGTAGTAGATAGAGAAGATATTGCTTTCTACCCAAATGTTCTTGAAATCCATGCGGTGGCTGTTCTCTATACGAGCATATTCTACTCTTACATTTATTGGTGTTGATGGGATGATAATAACCTAAAGAGACATCGCATATGTACACGGCATAATTAAGCGATGTCACAATTAAAGCTGTTCTCTTACATTAGAAAGAGTGGGAAGTGAATTTATGACGTCATTGTTTGTGATTCATAGCTCGGAGCGCAGCAGCCGTAGCAAGAGAACCCAAGAATGTGCAACTCCCACCAAATTTATTGCCATCGAGGTGACAAATCCCGAACGTCTTGCTCACACGCAGGATTTACTCTTGCAGGTGCTGATTTCACAGCTTGTTAGCCCATTTAACTAAATAATAATCAAAAGCGAAACTAATTCAAAATAGAAACTCCCGAAAACTATGAATAGAACAACCCAGACTATATCTTCCTCAGGGTTCGTATTAACAGGGGATTTCTCGAATCCCCCTTTTCATTAAATAATTTCCCTGACTCGTTAAAGAAGAGATCGTTTCCTCGTTATCGTGTGTGTGTGTGTGTGTGTGTGCCTGTCTATCATTGTGTGTCTGTGGGCAGCATCGCTCAAAAAGAAAGGCCCGTTTAAATTCCAAACTAGGCATTTGAGTTCAGTATCTTACAAGGATGCGACACGAAGATTTACAAGAACATCCTCCCACCCTAGAGTACCGTTTACATGGAACAATTTTCGAAAATGTTGATTTTATCAAAAATGGTTGTAACGATATTAAACATACTTACATTATTAAAGGTATTTACATGACAAAATGTATACTTAAATTTTCTGGGAATAGCCACGGAAAACATCTTTATTCGGGGTGGATTTTGAGGAATTTTGCATAACTGGTAAACCGTAAGAGATAGACAAAAACTTATCTAATCAAAAATGGAGAGCTGTTTCAAACTCAATTTATGTTATATATATATATTTTTTTTTTTTTGTGCATTTGGCCGTTTTTAAGATATTCCTTGTTATTGGTTTCAGCTTTAAAATACTTATACTTTTCTCAAATGGGAATTTGTCAACTTCTGACTATATAAACAAAGGAACTTCAATCCACAGAAACAGGATTTTAAAAGATTTGACTATCGCTTTAGCCTATGGTACTCCATTATTTCTCTTCGACTTGCAACGAAGCAAGTAATAAGACAATTTCCGCTAATTTTTTCTCGATTAGCGTGAAGTAAATAGACGAATAAGCTTATTAACAATTTCTTGCAGAGATGTAGACTTACAAGGAAGTAGGTAATAAGACCAATACTGCTAATGTTTATCTCGATAGACATGATGTAGATGAAAGAATAATCTTTTGTTAGGACATTTTGCTTGTAGAACAGCTGGAGAATGTCATGCGAATGCAACACATCAGATTTTTTTCTATGGAAAAGTAGAAAATGCTCCTTACTTGGTCATCAAGGGATTTAAAGTTAATTATCTACCCTGAACGTGCCAATCCAGTATAAAATTCATATTCAAAAATGCTGACGCATCTTTCTGCAATGACCGAGTATTTAATTATATTTCAATTTCTTCGATACTCTTTTGCTGCCTAGTGCAATGGTGTGAATTGCATGTGTTAAAACATACTTGAACATAGAATGAACTCTAGTTTCCTGGAATATTTATTACTTTCGCAAGTCAGCATGTACAATGTACAAAGTGGATAGAGAAGGTATTGTATTCCACCAAAAAAGTCGATGTCGAGATTTCGCCGGAAATATATGTTTTGGGATCCCCTGAGTTCGAAAAAAACATTTTCAGAAAAAGATCCATGTGGGTGTGTGTGTCTATGGACAGCATAGCTCAAATACGAAAAGAACGTTAAATACCAAACTTAGTTTTTAGATTTGGTAGCTTCCAAGGATGCAACACGAAGATTTGCAAGAAAATCCCCCCACCACAAACTACCCTTTACATGGAAACATTTTTGAAAATAAAAATAGCTCTAACGATTTTGATTAAAATCCCTTATATTAAAACTATTTACACCCTTATTAAAATGTGTGCCACGAATTTTCTGAGAATAGCCTCTGAAGATTCTGGATGGATTTTACCGAATTTTTGCTTAGCTGCTAAACCGCAAGAATTAGACAAAAACTTATAGCATAAAAAATGTAGATCTCGTCAAAACACACCATTTATGTCCTTTACGTTTTTATTGTGGAGGTAACGGTTTCCGAGATATTCCTTGTTTTGTTTTTCTTTTATACTGTTTAACGCCCGCTTTTATTGCTGTGGCACCGCAGGCGATGACACTGATGATACATGAAGATGGAGCCCCGGTGGAATATAATGGGGGGAAACCGGAGAACCCGGAGAAAACCTACCCCTGCGCCGCTTTGTACTCCACAAATCTCACATTCGAATCGAACCCGGACCGTCTAGGTGAGAAGCGAGTGGTCTGACCACTAGGCCACGGTGCGGCCTTCCTTGTTATTGGTTTCAGTTGTAAAGCACTTATTCATTTCTCAGCAGGAAGTGCCCGCTTTTCTATTGTTCTACTTCTGGCCAAGCAAGAAGCGACTGGCAATGACAATCACATAACGACAGCTTTTAAAAAACATTTGACTATCACTTTAGCATTGCGCGTTTCTTTAGTTCCCTTCTACTTATAAGGAACTGAGTAAGAAGAACATTCTGCTAATGTTTATCTCGATTAGCATTGTGTAGAAAGAATACTTTTTTGTTAGAAGTTTTTCTGTCATCAGAGTCTTTTTTACTAAGAATATCGATCATTTAAACACGCATTGATGTATAGAAGATACTACTAAGAGTGATGGATAGGACACCGACGGTATTTTGCTGTTAATTCATTCCATTTTGGAATAATGGAAAAAGGTAGTGTAAGAAAACTGTGATTATATGGCATGTTTGTTCAGAGCGATAATTAAAACAGTGCAGTACAATTTCAGGAACCAGCATGAATAGTGTATCAGTGTAACTAGCTTGTTAATTCGTTAGTGCTGCTTCTATTTGCTTTTTAAATATTCCATGGCCCTTTTCGTTTCTTCGCTGTTTTCTCATTTTACTTTCTCCGCTTCTTACATATAGTAACCAGAAAAGTACTCCATTCCACCCAAAAATTCGATTCCGATATTTCAATGCAAATACACTTTTGAGGCTTTCTGAATAAAACAAAAGCACGAGGGAAATTATGGCTAGAATCTATCACAAAATCGAAAATTGTTATAGTAAATAGATACAAATTTTTGTTAAATTTTGTAGGCAGTTCAGCTTTATACATATACGACATTGCTATTTCAGCTTTTAAAGGCTTCCTAAATATTTTGAAAAACCATTTATATTCAATATACTAATGACTGTTTATAAATAACTTTAACATATCATTTTTTTAATCAATTGCTATTTTATTAATTCAGTTTTTTGATGATTATTCACTTTGATACTTGAATTTTTATGTTACACATTATTCATAGCTTTGTTTAATTTGTTTATTTGTTTGGTATGCTTTGTCCTTGTGGGGCAATGGAGGAAGCCGAAAAGTATGCCTTGAAAATGTTAAAGCAAGATTTATAAAGAGGGCAATGGGAGCAAGCAAATATGCACCAAACAGACTGGCGCATTACTATAAGCAAGAGAAACATTATTCTTAGAAGATATAAGCATTAAGACACCGCTACCAAACTCAGAAGCATATAAACAAGCGGTATCAAGAAAGAAACGGAAACAGATAGACACCGAATTCTTCGGTACGGATGCTATGATAAACAGATAGTGGACGAACAGCAACCAAACGCAGACATACAATTATCAAGCTCGAGAAAGTATAGTATTTTTTCAAAACATGACAACCCTCTGTCAAAGGCGACGACTTTGAAGTTTGAGTTTAGGTGGTTTGCGGTTGCCAAGTCTTTCACTTACTGGTCTCTTAACTGAGGCGCGAATCTCGACTTGCAAGCAGAGTCTTAGAGTATCCAGGAAACAGAGATTTTACTACGTTGCCTCTCACACCTAGTACATAGTCGTCTTTTTGTTTGTTTGTTTAACGTCCTTTAACCTGGTTTGGTCATATGGGAGGATGAATGCAATTGATGATATGATGCTCAAATGATCTCGGGGTCCATAGAGCTTAAAGTTACTCGACGTTTCTCTTCTCAGGATAAGGGAAAACCCCGAAAAAAACCTTACCCGGGTGAGTCACCCTAAGCGAGATTCGAACTCACGACCTTTTGAACCTGAGGCAGACATGCTACCACCACACTACCCAGGCGGGCTGTCGTCTTTTGTTTGCTATTGGTTATTGCCCGTTTGGAGAAAACAATATGTGGGCAAAAATGTGAACTACACTACTTCAACAAGGTAAATAATCTAATGTGTTACACTCACATGCCTTTCTCTAGCCGTTCTACAAACTTCTTACATAAGACCATTCTTCTTTCTGCACCTTGTTAATCGAGGTATTCAGCACAATGTTCTTATTACTTAGTTCCTTATAAGTAGGAATAAAATAAGGGAATGCACTAGGCTAAATCGATAGTCAATTGTTTTAAAAGCTGTCTTTATGCGCTTGTCATTACAAATTGCTTCTTTTCTTGGCCAGGAGTAGAAAAAAAGAAAAACGGACACTCCCGTCTGAGTTCACAACTGAAACTAATAACAATGAATACCTCGAAAACGGTAAGCTCCACGAAAAAAAAAGTATATGATGTAAATTGTGTATTTTAACAATGCCTACATTTTTTGTATAGTAAGTTTTTGTCTATCTGTTACGGTTTATTAGTTATGCCAAATTAAGCAAAATTCATCCAGAATAAACAGGTATTTAGAAGCTATTCCCAGAAAATTCAAGATATACATCAAAATCGTTAGAGCCATTTTTAAGCAAAATTTTCGAAAAAAGTTCCATGTAAAGGGTAGTTTGGGGTGGGGAGATTTTTCTCAAAATCTTCGTGTCGCATCCCTGGAAGATACTGAACTTAAATACCATGTTTGGTATTTTAGCTACTTTTCGTTTGTGAGTATTCGTGTTCACAGAACCACGGACACACGGACACGGACCTTTTTCTGGAAATGATTTTTTTTGGGGTTCAGGGGGTCCTAAAACATGTATTTCCGGTGAAATCTCGACATCGAATTTTTGGGTGGAATACAATACTTCTCTATCCCTATGTACATTGTACAAACGGGGCAAGAGAAAGTAAAAATGGTCATGTACCATAAATGAATCTATAACGCAAATAAGTAGTCAAAACTCTGTATTCTAAATGCTCATTCGAGCGCACAATGATCTGAATAAACAAAATCGGACTGTATCTTCAACCCACTCAAATCTCCTTAAACCTTTGTAAGAATTGTTTCAGAAGCTCGGGTAGAGGAAGCAAAGTGAATTTTCCCCATATTCTTTTTATCGACGAGCTCGAAGTTGAAGAGAACATTTTTAAGCTGGCAAAGCAGACTTCTCATTGCCAGTATGGAAGGTAAAAAAAGTTCGTCATAGTTGCTATCTCTGAAAAATAAATTTCAACTTTAACGCCAGACTTCTATAGTTCCATGCAAAATCTCCTAATATTCTGTCTCTCTCCCATTAGTTTATCGGAAGATAAGATCAGATATATAACAGCTTCTGTACATCGTCGGGTTCATTAAAGTTCTCGCTTCCCCTCCCTTTTAACTGTGCCGTTAGACCTTATTTGCAAACAACTATTCATATTTCGTCTCTTAGTTTGCCTGCAGGGCCAGTAATTACAGAATCTAATTGGCCACTTTTGCCGCTTACCCGACTGTAGCGCCTCTAGCGGAACTGTTATATACCTCCCTCTCTCCAATTTATTTACCGCAGATTCGCTGCAACAGCTGCCCTGTGAGAATGGCTGGTTTGATAATGGTTAAGGGCAACGATTTGGAAATCGCCTCCCAAGACGTGATTAATTGTGACTCAAGTGCTTGCCACTACCCGTTTGTTAGAGACGAGAGCTTCTGTATGTTGGCAGCACCGCATATTTGCAAACAACGGACGTTTCATTGCTGAAACTGCTGTCACAGATCTGAATTTATGTTTCCTAAAAGGGGCTAAGAGCGGTTTTAACGCTACCTGCCGACTGAATTGGAACTTCTTTCAACAGCTTTTAGTTTCTTCACTGCTTTTATGAATTTGAATTTATTTTTATCTCTAAATTTACCTCACGTTTTACTTTCTCTACACGAACTATGTACATATATAGTGTATAGAGCAGGTATTGTATTGCACCCAAAATTCGATACCGAAATTTCATCTCAAATACATGTTTTAGTATCCCCTGATTAAAAAAAGAGTATTTTTAGAAAAAAATCCGTGCTTGACTAGGTATTTAAAATCAATATCTTCCAAGAATGCGACACGAACATTTTCAGGAAAATCCCTCCATCCCAAACTACCCTTTACATGGAAACATTTTTTGTTGTTGAAAATTTCGATTTTCTCAAAAATGGCTTTAATGATATTGATTAAAATCTCGTATTTTAAGATATTTACATGACAAAACATGTATCTTGAAATTTTCTGGGAATAACATCTGAAGATCTCTTTATTCTGAATGACTTTTGTATAACTGATAAACTTTGGGAGGGAATTTTTACTTTCTCTGTAGGTATAAAAATATACTAAAAGTATTATTAATGGAACCAATGTTTTATTTTGTTCTTAAAGGTTTGAATTTTGGGCCAAAATTCCGTATTTTTTGGTTTGGGGGGGGGAGGACGGCCTCTGCTTTATTTTACTCAGTTCATCCATCACCAACAGTTCAATTCATCCCTCAGCAACCAATTCACCCCTCAGCAACCAATTCACGTCCTACACCACATTTTTTTTAAAAAAAAAAAAATCCGTGTGTGTGTGTGTGTGTGTGGGCAGCATAGCTCAAAAATGAAAAGTACGTTGAATACCAAACTAGGTATTTAAGTTTAGTATCTCTCAAGGATGCGGCACAAAGATTTTCAAGAAAATCCCCCCACCCCATCCCCTTTACATGGAACATTTTTTCAACATTTTGATTTGCTCAAAAACGGCCTTGATGATTTTGTTTAAAATGTCACACATTTAAGATATTTTCATGGCAAACGAAATGTATATCTTGAATTTTCTGGGAATAACCTCAGAATATTTCTTCATTCTTGATGATTTTTGCGTAACTTTTGTATAACTGGTAAACCGTAAGAGATAGATAAAAACTTAATGTACAGAAAATGTAGATCTCATTAAAACACACGCTTTATATCATATACATTTTTTAGAGCTAGCTGTTTTCGAGATTTTTCGAGCTATTGGTTTCTCAAAAGGGAAACATCTTTCCTTTCGTTTCTCGTTTGTTTATCCTTTGCAAGCAAAGAGAACCGAATTTCAATTGTTTCACTTAGTGACCGGCTTTTAAAATATCTGACTATCTACATTTTGGCCTAGTGCATTCTTTTGTTTCCCTTCTACTTACAAAGAAGCAGATAATAATACAAATTCGGAAATGTTTATATAGATTAGCATGACGTATATAAAATAATATTTTATATGTTAAGTTTATATAGAACAGCTAGAAAAAGTCAAGTGAGTGGAATAGATCATATTTTTATTTTATGTGAACACATCAGATTTTAACTTTCTCTAGCATGTAGGTATGTACAATTTACATACATAGTGAATTGTATTCCACCCAAAAATTAGCGAGATTTCACCAGAAATACATGTTTTAGGGTCCTGTGTATCCATAAAAAGATTTGTAGAAAAACGTCTATGTGTGTGTTTGTGTATATGACTATAGACAACATAACTCAAAAATGAAAAGTCGGTTAAATACCAAACTTGGTATTTAACTTGAGTATCTTCCAAGGGTACGACACGAAGATTTTCATGAAAAATTAAAATTTCCGAAAAATGTTCCATGTAAAGCGTAGTTTTGGGTGGATGGATTTTCTTGTAAATCTTGTCGTATCCTTGTAAGATGCTGAACTTAAATACCAGATTTGGTATTTAACCGCGTTTTCGTTTTAGAGCTGTGTTGTCCATACTCACACGGACCTTTTTCTAAAAATGTTTTTTTCGGACTCAGGGGGATTCAAAACATATATTTCACGCGATCGATTTTTGAGTGGAATACAATACCTTCACCATGATGTATATTGCACAAACGGGTCACCGAAAGTAATTGTTTAGTTTGACATACCTTTCTTGTAAACGTTTTTCTTATGTGATTCTGTGGTTCGATTTCATACAGAATTAATTTCGAGAGAAGCATATTTAGAATTGAAGTGTCAAATCGGTGCAAGACTTTCATGAAAACAGTGATTTAAGTTACAGAACGAATTGGATGCGCAAATATCCTAAAGGCTCGAGAACCAAACACTCGTTTGTTTTCAGTCAATACTCACTTTATCTTGTTTCCAAGGAAAACAATGGCACGCTTGTTCTTAGGAGAGGGTGCTTTCCTTCACGCAGTCTTGCCTCACTAGTGGCGAAGGATTTAAAACACATTTTTTACCTAGTTACTCTTGCTTTCTTCATCTGGAGTGCACTTCTGGTGTCGTAGATTTCGACATCTTATACCGCACGCAGTTCGTTGAGGAGTTAAAACACTGTAACTGAAGTTTTAAACCCTACAGCGTTGAACTTCAAACTTTTAACAGGAGTCGTAGAATAAAACAATAAACAACGTTTTAATTAGCTGTATGTTTACCTACAAGCCGATATAGCCCTCGGATGTTTGTAATTGGTATCAAAATCTCTATCAGTCCTAGGACAGACATGTTTTTAAGTTTAAAAAAACTCTCAGTTCCATTCACATGACTTTCTCTATCTGCTCTGCAAACAAACTATATAGGCTTACAAAAAGTTTATTCTTCTACTTCATGCTGAGATGAGCATTAGCAGCAGTTTTCTTATTAATTGTTTACTTGTAAGCAGAAGAGAAATAAGGGAACACATTAGGCTAAAGCGATAATCAAATCTTTTAAAAGCTGTCGCTATGCGAAGTTGGTGAAATTCGGTTCTCTTTGCAACAGATATGAAACGTATGACGACTTCATTTCTGAGAAAAGTAAAATATTTTAAAATTGAAACCAATAACAAGGGATGTCCTGGAAACTGTTAGCACTAAAAATGTATATGACAATTGAAAGCAATAACGAGGGATATTTGGGAAACGGTTAGCTCTTAAAACAAAAACAATAAAAAACAATGTATATGGCAATGGTGATGGCGACAGAATACATCGTTGAAAGCTTGGAAATTAAACACACCTACTGGCTGAAGTCCTGAGAAGAAATCATTAATAAGTATACGAGAAATTGTGTCATTTGTGTAGTAAGTTTTTGTCTATCTTTCACGGTTTACAGTTATACAATACCCATTGAGAAAGAAGGGGACTTCAGAGCTTATTCCCAACAAATTCAAGATATATATCTTTATTTGTCAAGAAAATATCTTTAATATACGGTGTTTTAAACAAAATACCATAAGAGCCATTTTTGAAAAAACCGGAAATTTCGAAATCATCGAAAGGGTAGTTTGTGGTGGGGGAATTTTCTTGAAAATCTTCGTGTCGCATACTTGGAAGATTTTTGGTCTTTGAGTTATGCTGCACACACATAAATGCACACGGACCTTTTTTTTCTAAAAATGACTTTTTAATCAGGGGACCTCAAAACATATTTCCAGGAAATATAATATTGAATTTTTGGGTGGATACAATACCTTCTCTACTGCTATATACGTACACTTACGGCACTCAGCAGAGAAAAAAATCTGACGTTTTGCATTCACATGACTCTCTACTCACTCTTGGTCTAAATATTCTTACAATCACTTATTCTTCTATCTACTTCATGTTAAGCGAGTTAACATTTGCATGGATAATTATATGGCTTCAGGTGGGGAACTGTTTAGCTCCGAGCTAGAATATTTACGGCATCAGAAAAATGGAAGCCCGAAATTCTAGTCATGGTCTTCTTCATGTCCGTGCTACGTTAGAAAGCGAGGTAAGAAAAGAAAGAAAACAAATTCTGATGTGTTTCATTCACACAACTTTCTCTAGCTGTTCCATATACAAAATAGACTCTTACAAAATATTGTTCTATCTACATCATGTTAAAAGAGATAAACATTAGCAGAATTGATTTTATTACTTGCTTCCTTGTAAGAAGGGAAATAAGGGAATATACTAAGCTAAAGCGATAATAACATGTTTTAAAAGCTGGTCGCCATGTGAAACAATTTAGGTTCGGCTCGAAACGCAAGGTCCCGTTCAAGAAAGGAGTTTAAAATTGGAATCAATAACAAGAAATATCTCTATAACAATCAACTCTACAAGAAAAACGTATATGAAATAAATTATGTGTTTTAACATCTACATGTTAGGCATAGTAAGGTTTTGTCTAACAAAGCGACTTCTGGGCGGGTTTTATCCGAGACTTCCAGTTTCCCCCGCCAATCATTTCACTTGCTCCATCATCACCTTTCCAATCATTAATTTCGCCTACATTTCATATCATTCACTTCTTGTTCATGCCTGGCTACTAGCCGACTCCTCGTTATAGGTTCTGATTCTGTGCCGTAGAAGTCCTAGGGGGATGTCAACCCAATAAATGCGGGGAAGGTAATCCGATAGCGAAAAAAAGTTTTTGTCTATCGTTTAGGGTTGATTAGTTTTGCAAAATTCATTCAGAATAAAGAGCACTTCAGAGGCTATTCCCAGAAAATTAAAGGTATACGTTTTATTTGACATATATTTTAATCAAAATCGTTAAGTCATTTTTGACAAAAACAAAATTTCCAAAATGTTTCAATGTAAAGTGTATTATGGGGGGAATTTACTTGAAAAGCATAGTGTCGTATCCTTAGAAGAACTAAACATAAATACCAAGTTTGGTATTTAACGGTCCTTTCGTTTCCCAACATGGAGCTTTTCTAAAAATTCTGTATTTGGACTTTTGAGAGCTTAAAACGAATATTTCTGGTGAAATCTCGGTATCGAATTTATGGGTGCAATACAATACTTTCTCTATGCGCTATATACATATAGTACGTGTGGAGATAGTAAACATGTAAACCAACATAAACTTCTGAGTAAGTTTGCTTTGTGGAATAGGAAAATCGTACAATGAACCCCTAAGAAACATGAAAGTTATGTTATGTGAAGATAATGTTTCTTCCTGACCTGATAATAACATTTGCTCTAGCAATTCTGAATCGAATAACAAGCAACTACAGACACAAAGAATCAAGAAATGTTTGTTGTCTGGTGACCTTGCTAAAAGCCCCCTTTTCTATTCAATATTGTCAACCAAGATATAATTGGGTAGCAACTCTATATCAAATCAATACTGCCAGGGATACGCAAATGTCGGAAAAACACAAAACATTTTCCTTTCCTTTTGAGGTGCTGCTACATCTCCATTCTCTCTAATGACACTTTGCTCAATAAGAGTTTCCATTTTAACGAGGACAACGAACTTTTAGAAGCCATACATCATATTTTCAAATCAATTGCTATTAAATACCATTATACTGGCTATCAATCAAAACAGGATATCTTTATTAAAATCTATTTTTCAATATTGTTAGTGCAATATTTTATTTTTCACATGATTTCTCTTCACTATCATTCATTACATACTATGATTACAGAAGGCAGAGAGGGTATTGCATTCTATCAAAAAATTCGACACCTATCTTTCATTGAAACTCCACAAAAACATTTTAGAAAAAAAACCCAGTGTTTGTAAAGGAACAGCAAACTCAAAAACGAAAAGGCGATTAAATTCTAAACTCGATATTTTAGTATCTTCCGAAGATGCGACACGACCCCAAACTAACCTATTTTTCGAAAATTTTGACTTTCTCAAAAATGACTAAGGATTTTGAATAAAATACTATATGTTTAAAAATATTTTCACGACAAATGAAATGCATGCCTTAATGTAGTCCTCTTCATTCCCCTATCCCAGTAATGGTGTACTGACATGTCAACATGGTAGCTCAGTGGTAGAGCGCCGGCACAGAACAAAACTAAAGGAATTTAAAAAAAATAAATATATACATATAGTAACATTGTAATAAAGTAAATTAATTAAGATAATCGTTTCCATGAGTTCGAATTATTGACTGCAAAAGTGATAACATTAAGGCTCCTTCATAAACTGCAAAATATTATTTAAAAAATGTTATATATAATTATCCATTTATCCGCAAGTTTGGAGGGGGGGGTTCAATACATTTTTAGTCTGATGTACATTTCTAAAGTTAAAACTCTTCATGTGTCATATTTTGTCTTAACGTTGAAAAGTGGGGAATAAGCAATCGCAGAAAACATCATAAAAAATGTATTATGGTTTATAAGTAGGTTGAATTTTGTAAGTGGTTTTTCTCTTTTATTGTTATAACTTTTGTTGTTGTTGTGCATATTTTATAATCTTCGTTACAGCTTGTTCTCATAGCTTAATTGTGTATAACTATTATAACGTATTGTAAAATATTTTTTGTAATACTCAGTTGTAATATTTTTTGTAAAAATCACTATGTATAGGTATATATTTTATTCTGTGTCACTAGGCAAACTCATTTACGAGCCATACTGATGAATAAATACTACAGCCCAGCTAAATAAAAATAACATCAGCTTCTTGAGGCATCAAATTGTTACTTTCATTAAATGTTACATCTCATCAAGACAAAACCAGATGACACTACTTGTACCCTTACCCTAAGCCAGCAACAAATGTGGTCTATTAAATAGACCACGTTAAGTTTCTTTCCGCCTTTAATCAATTCTTGTTATTTGTAAAACATTGCGCCCCCGCAAATTCAAGACCCCCCACAGAGCAATACACACGTTAGGACGAGAAATCCAGTCCATTTATCGTACCCATTGTACCGTATTTACGATGTCTATTGTAATTTACGACTTGTTATGTATATATGTGCCCGCTGTATATAACGTATATATCCGTTCTTGCTTGCAGGGAGAAAGCGTCACCCCAAAATAAATTACTTCCATTGTCCTGAAGCACCACTGCTGCCATCTACAAGGTGAAATTTGTGCGAGCGCTAGCAAGAGATTCATGATATTAAATGTTCTTTGGCACTGCGGTAGAACCAAAAACCTGGAAGCACCTGATAAAGCAACGAGAAATTCTCCATTTTCTGCTTCAACAGCGTTCTCAGCTGATCCCATTACAAACTATTACCATAAGAAATGAGTTAAATGTAAGATTTTATCATTTTGAGTGCTCTGGGAAATTCAAACAGCCTGAGGCTTTCTTTCTGCTTTTTAAATTGGCAATAACTAAGGGAAGAAAGCATATGAGAGTGTGGCAGGCCTGGGTAAATGTTGCAGAGTTTTTCCTAATTATCATGAAACAACTGACTGAGGTGTTAATTGTGCATTCATGCAATGTAAGTCAATTTTGATTGCCCTTGAAGTCGAGTGATCAGCTTTCTGCATTCTTGCTATTTAGATGTTACCTATATGGTATTTATATACATTATTTGAATAAATTAGGAGACAAAGAGAAAAATCTTATGTGTACCATTCACATGACTTTCTCCATATCCCTGCAACTAATTATTCTTAAAAAGCTTATACTTTTATTTACTTTATGCTAATCAGAAAAAAATAGCAGAAATAGTCTAATTACTCGCTTCCTTTTAAGTAGAAGCGAAATAAGGGACATCTGTAGGTTAAAGTGATAGTCAAAAGCTGGTTGCTATGTCAATGAAGTTCCTTTGTCTATATGGATAGGAGTTGACAAGTTCCTGTATGAGAAAAGTATACGTTTTTCATAGCAGAAACCATTGTGTGTTTTAATGTGCTCTACATTTTTTGTGCAGTAAGTTTTTGTCCATCTCTTACGGTTTAGCAGTTATTCAAAATTTAGTAAAATTCATTCAGAATAAACTACTCTTCAGAGGCTATTTCCAGAAAATTCAAGATATACATTTTATTTGTCAGGTAAATAAGTTTAATATACCAAATTTTAATCAAAATCGTTAGAGCCATTTTTGAGAAAATCAAAATTTTCGAAAAAAGTTCCATGTAAAGGGTAGTTGGATTTGGGGAGATTTTTCTCAAAATCTTCGTGTCGCATCCCTGGAAGATACTAAACTTAAATACCAAGTTTGGTATTTTACCGACTTTTCGTTTTTGAGTTATCGTGTTCACAGACACACGGACACGCACACACACACACACACACACACACACACACACACACACACACACACACACACACACACACGGACCTTTTTGTGAAAATGCTTTTTTTGGATATTGGGGACCCTAAAATATATATTTCCGGTGAAATCTCGGTATTGAATTGTTGGGTGGAGTGCAATACTTTCTCTATACACTATGTACATAGTGCATATGGAGAAAGTAAAAAGGAGTAATTTATCCAAAATATTTTTATGAAAAAATTATTAACTTTAGAGATTAAAGATTAAATTTTCCAACGTTTTAAAAATTATAATAGGTAAGTAAAATTATAAAAATATCACATTTTGAAGCTCTTTTGTATGGTTCAGACACTCCCAACCAATTTTCTCAGATTTCGAGGCTTGTAGATCATTTTGATTGTAGCGAGGTCGCATTCACCGGGTACCTATACGAAGAGCTTCACGGAGTCATATCAAAAGATCGAGGCGGCCAGTCAGCGAATTCTCCCCAGTCCATCTGTGAGAAACTGTATACTTCAAGAAACTAGATACATGGAACTCAAATAAGGTGACACTGTTGCCGAGTGGTTAGAGCACTTGTCTCTCACTTAGCCGAGTTCGATCCCAAGCGACTGCGTGTGCGGCAGGGGCGAGTTTTCTCCGGGCTCTCCTGTTTCCCCCGCCATCGCATTCCACCGGTGCTCCATCTTCATTCCATGTAATGTCGGTGTCATCGTCTGCGATGCCATTTGTAGAAAAAGTGGTCGTTAAACACTGTAAAAAAGAAATAAAGAAAAAAAAATTATGCACTATTGTGAAAAATCACATTATTTGGTTGACATTCAGAGGCACATCATTAATAATGGTACAATAATTTCTGAGAAATCCTAGATATGTCTCCGCATTCAAATGCGGAGGAGAGAAATAGGGACTAATAAATTGATCGTGAATGAGTCAGCAAACGATTAGGTGAATCTCTGTTGATGTCTGTCGTATTTTATAGGTATTATAAACTGATTCGCAAGTAACCCCAGCCTTATCAATGATCAGGGTGCCTGCTAAGAAATTTATGAACATAGCAAACTCATAACATGCCTCGCAGAATATTCTTCTTCGCGTCCGTCACATTTCCTTGTACCCGCTCAAAGTATTCCGGATATATAAGATTTTCATGCAAAATTCTCCAGATAGTGATGTGACTAACGCCTTCCCTTACTGCAATGCATATTGTACTCTCTTATTGGTTTTGCGTCCACATCACGACCTCGTTCTTCACGGCCAGTGCTTCGTACGTCTCTAGGTCTCCCACATCAGACATACTCCTCTCAATTGAGCCCTGTCTCGCAAGTGTTGATAAGTCCCTGAGAATCTTCGTGAACAAAATGACTGTATATCCGTTACCTTTCTGCTTAAAGGTCACGTGCTCATGATGCGGTCCCATTTGCAAAGCCATAAATCAGTTTGTTCAATCACTGGATGGATATTATTCTGCCTTCATGCTCTTCGATAAAAACAAACAAACAAAAAATCAGCAGACCTCGATTTAATTCAGTTAGTTATTGATTCTTTGCTCTACAACAAACAACCAAACAAAAACCAATCACAAAATCAGCGTACAGAACTTAAATTCAATTAATTAGTATTAGTGTCAACCTAGGTCCAAATCCTTTAATAACACTCTATCAAAGAATTTTCAGACCCATGCTCATATGAACTTTGTTAGTTTTGATGTTGGGAGTGTGTCCTCCAACTATTTGATACCAATAGATAAATTCTGTAGAAATGGAAATGAAAGAATATCTAATGTTCCAAGTTGCTCATTTCTGAATAAATAAATGTTATGTGGAGAATTAGAGCGCTTCAAGGAAAACGGCATAGACGTCATTAAATGACTATTATAAGCTTGGGAATGTGTTTAGAACGTGGTCAGAAATAATATTGAAGTTTGTTGTTTTCATAAAACTTAGTTATTAACCATAGGTAAGAGGTTTTATTTTTAAAGATAATTGAGACACTAGTTGAATAAAAACACAACAATGTTTTATGCAATTTGACAATTTTGAAATTATGAATAGGGTTATTTTTTCGCGTATTTTTGGGAATGTTTAGTGTTTTCGTGATAAACGAGAAATGACTACCGTTTAATTTTCATAAAAAAGTTTGTATTTATTTTGTTACAAAAAAAAATCTGGTGTGTTCCATTCACATCTCTGCAACAAATTATTGCTAAAAGAACTAATCCTTTTATTTACTTAATGCTAATCGAGAAAAAAATAGCAGAAATAGTGTTATTACTTGCTTCCTTGTAAGCAGAAGGGGAATAAGGGAGTACCTTAGATTAAAGTGATAGTCAAAAGCTGGTTGCTATGTGACTGAAGCTCCTTTGTTTTTATGGACAGGAGTTGACAAATTCCTGTATGAGAAAAGTCAGTTTTTCAAAGCTGAAATCAAAAACAAGAAATATCTTAAAAAGTTCAACTCCACGAAAAAATGTATATAACATCAACTATGTATTTTAACGTACTCTATATTTTTGTGTGGTAGGTTTTTGTCCATCTCTTACGGTTTAACAGTTACGCAAAATTTCGTAAAATTTATCTAGAATAAAGTAGTCCTCAGACGCTATTCCCAGAAAATTCAAGGTATACGTTTTATTTGTCAGGTAAATATATTTAACATATTGTAATCAAAGTCGTTAGAGCCATTTTTGAGGAAATCAACATTTTCGAAGAAAGTTCCATGTAAAGGGTAGTTGGGGTAAAGGATTTTCTTGAAAATCTTTGTGGCTCATCCTTGGAAGATACCGAACTTAAATACCAAGTTTGGTATTTAATGGACTTTTCGTTTTTCAGATATGCTGCCCACATACACACAGACACACATACTGACATTTTTCTAAAAATGTTTTTTTTTTATTCAGGGGTCCTAAAACATGTATTTGCGGTGAATCTCGGTATCGAATTTTTGGGTGCATTATATACACTATGTACATAGTACGTGTAGAGAAAGTAATAAAACTTAAAAGTAATTCTTATGTCTACATTACGTGAATGTGAAGGTGTGAAACAATGTTTGGAAAATCAGTGAAAAAAAGTTAGCTGTTGCAATACTTACAATATACTAAAATAAGAACCAAGCAAGAAAACATACCTTGTTTGAACCTTCAAGTTACTAAATCAAGTATCGCGATTTAAATAATGTAGAGCGTCATTTAGCTTACCGGTAGCATTTAAAACTAGTTGTATTAGTTGATATTTTAGTTTTAATATTAGTGTTACTTTGGTTATCTGTTAATTTTTATTTTCATTTTTGTCATTCTAACTACATTTACCGAAAATTAGCACGAAATTGGTTCGAATTTACAGTAAAATATTCAATACAAAATACCACCTATTAAAACTACTATTCCGAACTGTTAAAATTAGAGATGGTGCTCAGAATAATAACTGCAGATTACAACCGGCATCGAATTTAGAGATAGAAGCATGACCATGCATAGCTGCGATCTACCTTTTGTGATGAAGTATCAACGAATTGGGTTATGCCAAAGCTCTCATTTTCCACCTTTAAAATTTGTCCGAAGTGAAAACGAAAAAAAATTACATCCCAACTATGAGGGCTTAACTTTATGTCCGCTACACGTTCATGGCGTTAAAGTGGATGGTAGTGAATGTGGTGCAAGTCTGGAGATGTTATTCCTGAATCTCAAAAAAAAAAAAAAAAAAAAAAAAAAAAATGAAGAAGAAGAAGAAGGAAAGAAACGAGTGATAAACGCAACTGAATGGGTAATAAACAGTAGAAAGTTGTATAGAAATAGTATGTAACAAAAAAGTCCATAGTGGTTTCAAAAGGGCGCGGTGGGGGGGAGAAGTTAACAATTACATAAATGCTGTAACTTTCATGATTCAACGTTGTAGAGGTCACACTGTGTCTAGAATTTTATGGATTTGATGACTATAATAAGCAGAACATTTATTTATTTTATAGATCTGGATTAGGTATCTCAAAATGTTAAATGAAAGAAAAGTAAATTTTACACTATTTTTTCTGCGTTGTATATTTTTTGTTCTAATCAGGAAAAATTAATCACAGTGGTTCAAGAATGTGCACATAGACTTAAAATCCCTTAATTTAAATACGCAGAAATATCAAACTGTAATGTTAACTACTTTCCACGCTTTGGGGGTGGGGTAGAGAAGAAAAGAAAAGAAAATTTCTTTTTACATCAAAATGAACTTTGGTTGGGATTTTCCATTATTATTCTAAGCGCCTCTTTTTTTTTTTTTTTTTTTTTTTTTTTTTTTTTTTTTTTTTTTTTTTTAATCCATAGCTTTACGTCCTTTAAGCTGGTTGATCATATCGGACGATGAATGAAATTGGTGAAATGATGCTCAAATTATCTCGGGGTCCATGGAGCTTAAAGTTACTCGACATTCGTCTTCTCAGGATAAGGAAAAACCCCGAAAAAACCTTATCCGGGTAACTCACCCAGAGCTAGATTCGAACTCACGACCTGTTGAATATGAAGCAGACACGCTACCATCACACTACCCATGTGGGCAAGCGCCTCTTGTTAACACATATCCTGTCTCTGGTCTTAACGATACGTTGCAACGCCTTTTTAACAATCCTCGAATGACAGGAATTCTACCTCGCTATAGTACCGTTGAGAAGTGTTTAATGAAGACAGGCATTTAGGGGCCTCATTAAACCATTTGTTTTTACCTTCCCCTACCCCGTATTTCTTTCAAAACGACCAAATATTGACTGATGACTGATTTGTTTAACGGGTAACGAAGGCGCGAGGCATGTAAGAGGAGGAACATTGTTTGCCCACATGAAGCTGTTGACACTCCACGGCGGATGTGTGTCGCTGGGAGATAATCATTACCACGCCTTCTATACGCCGAGTTGTTCCCATCAATTAATTATGTCCGACCTTCTCACACCACACCCAAAAACGGTGCAATTTCACTCCCTCTTGTGTCCGTTTGTTTGGCTGCTAATTATATGGCCGGCTTCTCACACCCTGAAACGTTAATGAATCTGAAATTGAAATGGGTTTCACGCAGAGGAAGTTGAGCTAGCGATGATGGAAGTAGGTGTTTTCCATTATTCATCCCAAAGCATCCTGTGAGGGTTCCTGCCTCAGTTTCCTGCCCAAGATCTTCAACTGCATAAGTGGAACTTGCACACCTTTACCAGCTCTGTTTCGTAAATTAATTTATAAAAGCAAAGAAAGATGTTGAAATAAACATACCTGCTAGTAAAGCACGATTCTCAGACATCATTTTGAATTATATCCTTGAAGCCATTTTTGAGGCTACTTTATTTCCGAAAACCAACAGGTTTGGCATCCAAAATTAAAAAAAAAAAAAAAAAAAAAAAATTATGTGTTCCCTTAACATGATTTTCTTTACCAGTTCTACAGATAAACTTCTTATAAAGCATTATCCTTCTTTCTATAGGAGGGAATTAAGAAGATACAATAGGCTAAAGCGATGTTTTAAAAGCTGTCACCATGTTATTGACATTAAAATTCACCTGTTTGCATACCCCGCAGTAAAACAAAAGAAAGGCGGACACCTTCCTATTTGAGAAAAAGTTAAGTATTTTAAAATATGAAACCACTGACAAGGAATATCTCAGAAATGGTTAACTCTACACAAAAAAGCATAGTACATGAATAGTGGGTTATTACATATGTTGCACTTTCGATGGTTTTTGCAAAAATCTTATCAGTAGGTTGGCCGACAAAAAAATAAATAAATAAAACAAACGTAGCTAAGTTTACGCAGCTTAGTAGTTGAGAGCGGACAGCGCACTGAGCCCGCCCCTGCCTGGTTGGCGTCTTCAATCACTGTAAGGATACCCCATCTGCCCTCTCTATTAATATCATTAACCCCCCATCGCAGATACAGACTTATATACCAAATTTAGTTTGTTAACGAAGCGTAAAACTGACGATTCATTTTTGCCGCAATTATCGTCAACGAAAATCATATCAAATTAACTTTTCATCAACATGACAATTCGTAACAATAGTTTGTAAGGTTGGCTAACTAATGTCTGCTACGTCTCTTTCCATTGGCTGAATGTGCTTTGGAAAACAGAAGTTCAGGGCAACGTATATGTTGGAATCCGCGCCTCAGCACTCGATAACAGTTGGCACCAATTAAAATGTCATGAAATCTCCGGATTCATGTTTAATCGACTGTTGTCAAATATAAAGCTGTCATCAACAGAACCTGGCCAGCGTGGCACAATACTGGTAATTAGTAACTGTCTGAATATTAAAGATTGCATTGTGCCCAACGGGTTTCCAACTGATCACCCAGTCTGTACCTACAACGCCAGGAAAAGTTGTAATTGCATTAACTTCTTGGGTCAATGTGGTTGAAGAAAGCGATTGCTTCCGATATTTTCTTCACATATCTCCACACTGTAGATTTTGAAACTTACAGCATGGAATGCCAGTGACAAAATATATCTTTCCAATAACTATGTAATCGGTAAGAATGTTTTATTTTGTTCGTTCGGTGCCCCACTAGTTCAGTTTCTTCTAAAGTTTTCAACAATATCTGTTTTGATAACACAGGCCAACAAAATAAAACTTTTTAAGCTCATAGGCGATTCTTATAGTTTTGATGTCACTGATTCCATATTTGACCTCAATTCTTTTCTATCACCCACATCGTCACAATGTAACTTCATTACGAATCGGAAAATTAGCAGAACGTATTCTATAAATGAAAAATAAATTAGTTAGAATATATACAAAGCTTTTATCTAAACTAAATAAGAAACTATATCTAGTACACAGTATTATGTGACCATTTGCTTATATTTCCTTTCTCTCTTCTGGTGTAGATTTCCTCTCCTATGAGTCGCCTGCTGAACATCTCGATGAACTGACCAGCATTGGTCACCCATCATACTGGTATCCCAGCGGCCGTGATATCTTCTTCCCATAACTTTGATGTCTCATAAAAGCGCTCACCTTCCCCAAATTGTCTAGGAAGAAATCAAGGTGACTTCAAAAGCGAAACTCCAGGCTCATCGGACATACTAAACTTTTGAACTTATCCAGCATGTTGGCTACAATAGAAATATATTTTGGGACCTTTTTGCTGCTCAAGAAGTTTGATTAGCAACCTGCCTGAATGAAAGCCAAGACTTTCTCTCATTGTCTGTCATTTTTATTCAAAGTTGGCATCGACCATCATTTTTCAGATCAGATCCAACAAATACGCCTTCTTTCAATTTTGCTTCTGATAAGTGAGGAAACTTCTTGCAGAGATACTTGAAACATTACCCATCTTTAGGTAAGGCTTTCACGAACTGTTTCATTAGAGGTATCAAATGTATAGAGGTGGTATCAAAGTGTCTTCCGGATCCAAGAGCAAAGTGTTTCCAGGTACAAACAAAATAAAAACAAGCAAAATAAGAATCAACTGTATATTAAGACCTGTGCAACCAGCGTCAACTGAACTTTAACCCATTTTACATATTTCAATACAGTATAAAATACCTTCAAAATTCCAACAACTTTAATTTTCTTAAATATTTAATTGTCAGCACTTAAAGATAAATCTTTTTTATTTATAAATTTGAAGGATATTAGTTTGTTTAACTTAAAGTCTTTAATATTGTAAAACAATAGTATGTGATACAGGTTTTGTATTGTCATATTCGATTCAGCACAATAAAATCCATAATAATAAGGCACATTCATTGTTGGCCTGTGTCGCGTGTGATGGGTCCATATTTGTCACAAATTTTGTCATTCATTTCGTAGAAATTACTTCCTTTCAAGCGTATAAACAATCTGGGTTCATAGTTTCAATAAATTTATTGAGCAACATTTCAATATGGAAAACACTAATTGTTCACTTACTGAAATGAAAGTGAATACGATGACCACAACCAGAGCCAGAGTGCGTGCATAATCTTTGAATCAGAATTGACACACCCTTAATAATTTTAAAAGAGTGAATAGTGCCTCAAAAGTTGACGGGAACTTCGGCAGTCAAAAAGATGACGCACTTGGTGAAACGGAACTTCGATTTTGACGAAATAACAATAGTTTGTCGATCTTATACGTTGACTACAGTTGGTGAAACCAAGAATAGCTATTCTTTCTCTCTAGAAAAGCAAAATCAACTTCAGTGTAAAAGAAGCGAAACTTTGAACAAAATAGCTCAGGATAAACTGTGGATAATGTCATTAACGTGAAGAACAGTATTCCGGAGGCGCAAAAACGTGAAACTGTAGCACATCCTATCATGATTGTCTTGAAGCCTAATATCTAGATGAGGCTGTTCCAAATCAACTGAGTATACACTCGCACTCAACCACAAAACTCGGAACAGAGATGGAAGTAGTTATGTCAGTGGAAAAAGGCCATGTTTGATTACTTGCATCCTGCCACTTCATTTTCAACATTTGATTCAGCCGTGATGATAGCTTGTCCTCAATGCTGCGCCTTATTGCATGTATATCTTACGAGTCTGAGTAACTAGATGCTCTTTTGGTGATCATCCTAGCTGGAGCAACCTGCCCAGCATCATCAGCTCAGAGAATCCAAACTATGTAAGGGGAAGACTGCTACCTATAATGCAAATAGGACAACTCAGGCGATGTCAAGCGTCTCAGAAGCAAAACTAAGACATTTCATATGGGGCTAGCACTCGGGGGATCGTGGGTTCGATTTCTGCGGCCTCCCTCTCATGTATGAGTTTTCTCGGAGGTTTTCCCAACTCACTGGGCGAATGCTGGGGAAGTTTCTTAATTCCACCGAACTTCCTGTCCCTTCATTACATCTCAATTTTATCCAACTGGTTTCCTTCAGGGTTGTAAGCGTCGGCGAGGACTGTGGTGATAAATGCGCTTTGGAAATACAGCTCCCGGCGTTGGAGTCGTCTGTAGGACCTAGGGGGATTCGGTCAGACCTGGGACGTGGGCTGCTAGCGCTCCCTGCGTCAAGATGAAAAACTGCGGACTATGTAGGGACCCTCCACTGTTATCCTTTCATATTTATTCGGACTCAAAGGGTCCTCAAAAATACATTCACGGTGAAATCTCAACATATAATTTAAGGGTGAAATACAATACCTTCTCGAGCTACCTACTAGTGATAGTAATAGGTATAACGCCCGCTTTTACTACCATGGCACCCCAGGCGATGATACTAGTAATATATGGAATGAAGATGGAGCACCGGTGGAATGCGATGGCGGGGGAAACCGGAGAGCCCGGCGAAAACCAGCCCCTGCGCCTATTTGTCCACCACAAATATCACATGAACCCAAGCCGTCTAGGTGTGGGGCGAGTAGCTCTAGCTACTATGTACATTGTATGCACATATGCGCTAGAGAAATTAAAGGACTTCAGCGCATTCCTCGCGTCTTCACCTATGAATTGTTTACTTCAACAATTTTATCATCTGACTTCATGTTCCACTGCTAACCTTTTTCTTTCCGTTCAACTTTTGGCGGGGAATTTCTTCTCAGCCAATTTAATTTTTATTTCAGTGAACTTTTTCAACGTTGTTTATCTTCTTTCTAAAACACTGTTATTATTTACTATGCGCATTCACTTCTAGGTTAAAATTACGTTGATGATCAGCAGACCGCATACGAATGGCGAACCACATTTTGCCAACCTGAGAAATGCCAGTAATTTGCAAGAAATGAGACATTTTTATTTACCAAGCTCCAGTAGAGGGCTGGATTTAGGTGGAATATCTATAATAAAAACACAATATGTGCCCATTGACCTCATAAAGTTAATTAGTTGCCTCCACATGTAAGCAGATGGGAATATCAAATATGGCTGTAAATTGCCTGAGCTTTGTAGTGGAAAAAGAGTTATAAATTGCAGAGGTATTACCAGTCGCAAAAGTCTTGCCGCAGGCGCAAACATCAGAACCATTTTTCCACCATTTAGCGGACATAACAATGCTGCCCTCTAGGATTGGTGCACGGGATGTTAGCGCATGAGCAGATACATCACATTTGTGCTACATAATTGATGGCGCGCCAAGTAGAGCGCGTCATTTTTGAGACCGTTTGTTGATTCGCTCGCTATTGACTTCGTGTCGCTGTCAAATGTAGGGTACGTAACGAACCGGCCACCGTGAAATCTTTCTGTTATAATAGATGTTGCTTTGAGGGATACAAAACCACTGTGCCAAATTTATTGGCCGTGATTTGTGACTGTCGTCCATTAGCCAATGCTTTTTGCCCTTAGCTATCTTTTTAATTGCAAATGGAGTGTGCGCGAATTTTCTATCCCATGAACCTTCAGGTGAAATCAATGCTGAAATATAAATTTCATTACGATGTAAGAAATTAATTAACCACTCCCACAGCTCTGTCGTTTTCATTATTTGACCAACAAGCATTTAAAAAAAAAAAAAAAATTGTGTTACACTCACATGACTTTCTCTAGCTGTTCTAAAAACAAACTTCTTACGAAAGATCTTCTTTCTACACCGTACTAATCGAGATAAACATTAGCAAAATGTTCTTATTACTTAGTTCGTTATAAGTATTAGGGAACTAAAGGAATGCGCTATGCTAAAGTGATAGACACATGTTTTAAATGCTCTCGTTAGCTGAATGTCACTGCAAATCGCTTCTTTGCTTAGCCAGGAGCAGAACAAAAGAAAAACGGACACCTGTCTTGAGAAAAGTTTAAGTACTTAACAGCTGACACTAATAAGGAATATCTCGAAAACGTAAACTCTACGAAAAAAATGTATATGGCATAAACTGTGTATTTTAACGAGATCTAACTTTTTTGTGTAGTAAGTTTTTGTGTATCTCTTACGGTTTACTAGTTATGCAAAAATTCAGAAGCTATTCCCGGAAAATTCAAGAGATACATTTTATTTGTGATGGAAATGGCTTTAATATGTGGTATTTTAACCAAAATCATTGGAGGCATTTTTAAGAAAAACCAAATGTTCGAATTATTTTTCATTTAAAGGATAGTCAGGGGTGGGGGAATATCCTTAAAAATCTTCGAGACGCATACTTGGAAGATACCAAACTTAAATACAAAGGTTGATATTTAATCGTGTTTTCGTTTTTGAGCTGTGCTGTCCACAGATACACACACATACACACACATACACAAACACATACACACACGCGTACCTTTTTCTGAATATGCTTTTTTTTTGGATTCAGGGAGTCCTAAAACATGTGTTTCCGGTATCGAATTTTTGGGTGCAATGCAATACGTTCTCTATCCAATATGTACATTGTACATACAAGGCTAGAGGAAGTAAAAACTGGTGTGTTTTATTCACATGGCTTTCTGTAGCTGTACCGAAAACAAAGTTTTCTTATAAAACAGTATTCTTTTATCTACATCATGCTAATCGAGATAAACAGTGGCAGAATTACTGCTTGCCATCTTATAAGTAGAAGGAAAATAAGGGAATACACTAGGCTAAAGCGAGTCAAATGTTTTAAAAGAGAGCCGAAAAGAGGGATGGCGTCCTGTTTGAGAAAAATAAAGAAATAGCTTTAAATTTAAACCAATAAACCGAAATATATCAGGAACGGTTAACCCAACAAAAAATGTGTATGATATAATTTTGTATTTTTAACGAGATCTAAATTTTTTTTGTTGTTGTAAATGTTTTACTATTTCTTTCGGTTTATCAGTTATGCAAAAGTTATAAAAATGAAAAGATGTTCTGAGGCTATTCCCAGAAAATTCAAGATATGCATTTCGTTTGTCATGAAAATACCTTAAATATGTAGCACTTTATTAAAAACCGTTAGTTACTTTTGAGAAAATCTAAACTTTTGAAAAATGATCCATGTAAAGTGTAGTTGGAAGTGGGGCGATTTTCTTGAAAAAATCATCGCGTCGTATTTTTGGAAGATATAAACTTAAACACAAAGTATGATTTTTATCAGACTGTCTACACACACACACGAACACATGGATATGTTTTTTGCTCAGGAAGTGTCAAAATCTGAATTTTTGGCTGGAATACAATACTTCCCCTACTTACTATACGTAGTTAAGAAAGTAGTAAGTAAGCTGCTAAGAACGTAAAACGAATTTGGTTCACCTGAAGGAAGAATTCTAAGTACGGGCTGAATATTTTCTCTAGCCTACATATAGTAGGTATTCCACCTAAAAATTCGATAGTGATATTTCCTCGGAAATATGTTTATGACCCTTAATCCAAAAAGTAAAGCAAAAATCGCGCGTAAGTGTGTGTATAGCCTCCTTTATCTGCTATGATCATATCAGGGATTTTAACTTATGAAACAGTTCTATTTTACTGTAGGTTATTTAATTAGATTAATAATTTTAAATCATTAAACGCACGTGATAGAGAATAATTCTGGTTAAAGAAACATCCCCACCCCTGCCAGGAATCGAACCCGGGACCTCCGGATGAGAAGTGAGCTCGCTAATCATTCGGCCATAGAGACAGTAAAATTTATTGATTGGCATATAGTAGATAAAAGAGAATAGTTTGAATGTAGAACAGAACACGCCAGATTCTTTAAACTTGTATATAGTTCAGAAGGTTGAAATATCGAGTCGCTTCTGTGTAACTGGACCTATCAGTCTGATTCTGCTTTCCAGCTTTATATTTAATTAGTATTTGCTTTCTAGATTTGAAATACTCGTCATTTGATGCACTATGTTGTGATTACTTAAATTAGGTTAGAAAAAAAGAAAGTGAAATACCCCTTAAAAGAGTTTGTTTTGCTACATTTTAAAACGTTTCATTCGTAATGTAGAAAATGCTAGTATGCCGTGCATATTTTTATCTGTTCTGGGCTTTTTTAGTTTGTCTTTTTAGTTCTTCTTTACTCATGGGCATGTATAGTTAATACGACAGCGGAGTTGGGCTTTTAAATTAAAGGTTGCATTAACTAAATTAAAACAATAGCTCTGAGGAGCATCGAAAATAGCACAATTACGTACCACATGCCTATAGAAATATTAGAGTAGAAATCAGAAGATTGAGATCATTGGATTTTGGGGCGGTTCTGGCTGCGGGCTCGTAGGTTATGGGTATTGGCGATGGTATGGGTATGTGGGTGCCCTAGCTTAGGTATTTATTAGCATGGAAACTCTTTCAGTGAGATACACGTGCTTTATTAATTTAGTTCGGCCTTTTTCCGCCGTCGAACACACTCATATTCCTATTAATTTTCTACTATGAAATTACACTTTTCCCACCCGCACCTATTATTATTTATTAGTTTGATGCAATGGAATGTTCCGTACTATGGTCGGTCTTAAAATTAATTATTTCCGTCACAACTAAGGGTTTCACCACGCGCTCAGATACCATATCTTGGTTCTGCCGATGCTCTGCGCCAAGTGCCCCAAACAGTGTCGCCTGACCAGCGGAGATCATTGTTTGCTGTCCCGTTATGTTCCCCTCGAGCAGTGCATTCTCACCCCTTTTCCTCGGTTCAATGCACGGACGTAACGGTATCTTGTGCCTCCAGCTCGTGACAACTCGGCTACCTATATGGGTTTAAAGTCTTTCTACCCGTCCCATTTTCACTGCACATTTATATCTTCTCTTCTTGATATAATTTATATTATTATCTATGATTTATATTTCCCTTCTGGATAATGCTTTGCCGTGTGACAAGATATGTACTGTCTCAATTTGTAACCAAAACAATGACTGAGGAGAAAGGTATGTCTGATATATGCTATTAACATGATTCTCACTAAATCTCTGTAACAAATTATTCTTAAAAAACGTATAATTCTATCTACTTCTTGCTAATCAAGATAAACTTTAGCAGAAATTGTCTTATTACTTAGTTCCTTCTAAGTAAAATGGAATGTACCATTCACATGACTTTCTCTTCATCTTTGAAACAAATTATTGTTAGTAAACTTATTCTTCTATCTCATGCTAATCGAGATAAATGTTAATAGAAATGGTCTTACTACTTAATTCCTTGTAGTAGAAGGCAAATAAGGGAACACACTAGGCTAAACTGACAAACAAATGTTAAAAAACATGGTTGTTATGGAATTGAAATCCATTTCTTTGCATGGTCAGGAGTTAGCAAATTCACGTATGAGAAAAGTTTAAGTATTGTACAACTGAAACCAATAACAACGAATATCTCAGAAACGATCAACTCCACGAAAAATGTATATGACATTAATTGTGTGTTTTTATGTGGTAGGTTTTTGTGTATCTCTTACGGTTTATCAGTTATGAAACATTCATCCAGAATAAAGAGATCTTCAGAGATTATTCCAAGAAAATTAAGGATATACATTGAAAATAATATGAAAATATCTTTTTAATAAAAATCCTTAGTCATTTTTGAGAATACCAACATTTTCGAAAAAGTTCTATGTAAAGAGTAGTTGGGGGTTTTCTTGAAAAATCTTCGTGTTGTATCCTTATAAGACACTGAACGTATATTTCAAGTTTTCCATTTTGAGCTATGCTACCTACAGACAGACAGACACACACACACACACATGGAATCTTTCTAAAATTGTCTTTTTGGATTCAGAGGGTTCCAAAACATGTATTTGCGGTGAAATCTCAGTATCGAATTTTTGGGCTGAATACAATACCTTCTTTATACACTATGTATATAGTACTTGTAGAGAAAGTAAAAAGGGAATACACTGGCCAAATCAATCTTCAAAGTCTTTTAAAAGCCGGTTGCTTATGTGATAGAAATTCGTTATCTTTGCATGGCCAAGATTTGACAAATTCCTATTTAAGAATTTCAATTATAATTGCATAACTATAGCTTTCAATACATTTGACTATCGCTTTAGATAGCGCATTCCGTTCCCTTCTACTTATAAGGAACTAAGCAATAAGTACATTCTGCTTATTTCGATTAGCGTGGTGTAGAAAGAAGAAGAACTCCTTGTAAGAAGTTTATAGAACAGTTAGAGAAAGTCATGCAAGTGTATTTCATTTGATTTTTTTTTTATTCAGGGGCACCTAAAACCTGTTATTTACAAATTTTTTTATTTATTTTATTAATGATCGATCAGTATTTCATGCTTTACAGATCTCTGAGAATCTTAGAATATAAATACATAATAATGGAATTTAAGGAAAACCTAAGAGGCTCCTTTTAACTATGAAACATGGATAAATAACTGTATAGTGATTAGAAGTAATTTAAAATCTTTTGGGTACAATGCAAAACCTTTTCTACGTATGTACTGCAGAGAAAAATCTGATGTGTTCCATTCCCATGACTTTCTCTAGATCTCTGTAGCAAATTATTGTTAAAAAGCTTATGCTTCTATTTACTTCATGCCAAACGAGAAAAAATTAGCAGAAATAGCCGTATTACTTGCTTTCTTGTAAGCAGAAGCGAAATAGGGGAGTACCATAGTTTAAAGTGATAGTCAAAGCTGGTTGCTATGTGACTGAAGTTATTTTGTTTGTATGGGCACAGTTGACATATTCCTGTATGAGAAAAGTATGTTTTTCAAAGCTGAAACCAAAAACAAGGAATGTCTAAAAAACCATCAACTCCACGAAAAAATGTATATTACATAAATCGTGTGCTTTAACGTGCTCTACATTTTTTTTGTGTGGTAAGCTTTTGCCCACTTCTTACGGTTTAGCAGCAGTTAAGCAAAATTCAGTAAAATTCATTCACAATAAAGTAGTCTTCAGAAGCTATTCCCAGAAAATTCAAGATATACATTTTATTTGTCAGGTAAATATCTTTAATATACGATATTTTAATCAAAATCATTAGCCATTTTTGAGAAAATCAACATTTTCGAAAAAAGTTCCATGTAAAGGATAGTTGGGTGTGGGGAATTTTCTTGAAAATCTTCGTGTCACATCCTTGGAAAATACCAAACTTAAATACCAAGTTTAGAATTTAACGGTCTTTTCGTTTTTGAGCTATGCTGTCCACAGATACACATTCACACAGGAACCTTTTTCTGAAGATGCTTTTTTTGGATTAACAGGGACCCAAAACATGTATTTCCGGTGAAATCTCGGTATCGAATTTTTGGGTGAAATGCAATACCTTCTGTAAACACTATGAACAAAGTACGTGCAGATAAAGTAAAAATAGAGAAAATAAAAATTGCATAAATAGATACCATGATATTAGACATTATGTAATAGCAAATGTACTTATAAAGGTTACAATGTTGATTTATAGCATATTGAAACTCATATTGTTAAGTTTTGTATTTACTACCATTATACTGCACAGAAATGGTGCTGCCATTCATTTGAAACACTGAATGTTCAGAGAGGGACAACAGAGACGATCTTCTTGTATGGCCAACAAACGGAATTGTTGTCTTAATCGAAATGTTGTTAACGTGACGCATCTCTGAAATGTATTAAAAGATTGTGAAAACGATTGAATATGGTTATTTTAAAGGAATAGTCGTATGAATTCTTAACTTTAAGAAATGTATAGTGATTTTACTTTCTCTATCCCCATATGTACAATGTACATAGTGATAGAGAAGGGGGATACCGAGATTTTACCGGTAATATATGCTTTGGGATCCCCTGAGACCGAAAAAAAATGTTTTTAAAAAAAGGTTCGTGTGTGTGTGTGTGTATGTGTGTGTGTCTCTGTGGACAGCATAGCCCCAAAACGAAAATACCGTTAAATACCAAACTTGGTATTCAGGTTTAGTATCTTCCAAGGATGCGACACGAACATTTTCAAAAAAAAATGCCCCTACTAAAAACTACCCTTTACATGGAACAAATTTCGAAAATTTTGTTTTTCTTAAAAATGGCTCTAACGATTTTGATTAAAATCCCATATGTTAACGCTATTTATGTCCGAAATAGAATGTAACCTCGAATTTTTGGGGAAAAGCCTCTTAAGACCTCTTTATTCTGGATTAATTTTTCTTAACTGCTAAACCGTAAGAGATAGAAAACAACTCACTACACAAAAAATGTACATCACGACAAAACACACAATTTATGTCCTTTACGTTTTTGTTGTGGATGTAACCGTTTCTGAGATAGTCCTTGTTATTGGTTGCAATTGTGAAGTACTTAAACTTTTCTCAGACAGGAAGTGTCCGCTTTTCTTTTTTTCTACTCCTGGCCAAGCAAAGACGTGATTTGCAATGACAATCGCATAACGATAGCTTTTAAAACATTTGACAATCATTTTAGCATAGTGCATTCCCCTATTCTCTTCTACTCATTAGGAACTAAGTAATAACATTCTGCTAATATTTATCTCGATTAGCATTGTGTAAAAAGAAGAATAATCTTTTGTAGGACGTTTGTAGAGCAGCTAGAGAAATTCATGTGAGTGTAACACATCAGATTTTTACTTCTACTTCCTATATAGTACATAGGTAAATAATGTATTGTGTTTCATCTAAAAGTTGGATACCGATATTTCACCAGAAATACACGTTTAGACTCCCCTGAATCCCAGGAAGGTATTTTTAGTAAAAGGTTCATGTGCGTGTGTCAGTGAACATATAACTAAAAATCTAATGTCTTCCGTTCACATGACTTTCTCTACATCGCTACTAATTATTGTTAAAAGCTTATTCTTGTATCTACTTTATGATAATTGAGAAAAACATTAGCAAAAATCGTCTTAATTACTCGCAAGTAGAAGGGAATAAGGGAAAACACTAGGCAAAAGTGATGATGCTCAAATTTTTTAAAGGCGGTTGCCATGTGGTTTAAATCCAGGAGTGCCAGGAGTTTACAACTTTCCGTGTGAGAAAAATTTAAATATTTTAGATGTAAAACAAATAACAAGGCATATCTCAGAAATCCAATTCAAAAAAAAAAAATTGTTTGTTTTAACGCGATCTACGTTTTTTTTGTGTACTAAGGTTTTGTCTATCTCTTACGGTTTACCAGTTACGAAAAATTAAGCAAAATTCATTGGGAGTATTCAAGATATACATCTTATTTTAATATAAATATCTTTAATATACAGTATTTTAATCTAAATCGTTAGAGCCTTTTTTGAAAAAATCAAAATTTTCGAAATTTTTCCATCTAAAGAGTAGAGTGGGGGATTTTTCTCAAACTTTTCATGTCGCAGCCCTGGAAGATACTTAATTTAAATATCAATTTTGGTATTTTACCGACTTTTCCTTTTTGAGTTATCGAGTTCACAGACACACGGACACACATACTACACATACGAACCTTTTTCTAATTTTTTTAATATAGGGGTAAAATCTCGGTATCGAAATTTTGGGTGGATGAAATAACTTCTCGTACACTATGCACATAGTACATGTACAGAACACAAAAAGACGAAAAGCCAATTAAATACAAAAGTTGATATTTAATTTCTGCATTAAATCTTTCAAGTAAATCCTGGCAACCCAAGCTACCCTTTACATGGACAATTTTTTCGAAACTTTTGATTTTGTCAAAATTTGGTCCAAGGATTTTGATCAAAATATTTTATTTATATTAAATATAAATGCATATAAGCTATATGTTGAATTTCATGTTCACAGCCTCTGAATAACTTTTGCATAACTGGTAAATCGTTAGACAGACAAAAATGTCCTGCACAAAACGTGTATATCTCGTCAAAACACATAATTTATATCCTATACATTTTTGTTGTGGAGCTAAGCATTAATGAAATTGTTTTTAATTTTAACATAGTTATAAGTTTTATCAAACAGGAAGTCGTAATCCACTGTTCTTTCGATTTACTCCTGATCATGCAAAGAGAACTGAATTTTAATGTCATTGCACAGCGACAACTTTTAAGAGAATGAGCTGTATCTTTAACTTAGTGTAAGTATTCCCTTATTTCGCTTCTACTTACAAGGAAGCAAGTAATAAGACCATTTCTGCTAATGTAATGATTAGCATGAAGCAGGCAGTTTGTTTGCAGAACAGGTTGAGTAAGTCATGTGAATAGAACACAATATTTTTCCTGATGGGACTGAACTGGAATAATTTGCACTAATTAACTGAAGGTATAAAAAGATAGCACATATTTCTATACTTGTTATGCTCCACAAGATGGAGTAACGCTCTGCTTTTGAGAAATAAATTATTACATTTTAAAAAATAGCAATAAAGAGTTTGAATCAAGGCAAAAATATCACTGTTATTATGATAATACTGGCATACATTTCTATAAATATCTAGCTCTGAATTTTCTAAATTTCTGGTAACCTATTTTAAGAATAAGTCTGTAAGAAACTTTTTCTGCTCTTCATTGGAGATTTTGTTACATTGACGTTTTATTTCATTGAAGCAATTTAGAATAAAGTATAAAATGTTATTACGTGGGGTTTATAAACGTGTAAGTGCTGAGAGTATCCATTGGAGCAGATTGGAAAGTTAAATCTCGTTGTCTTTATAAGAAACCACTGATGAATAGTGATATTATGCAAAAATTAAATAAAAATAATTATATTACTTTACCAAAATGAAATATTATCAAAATTTAGGAAGGAAATCACTAAATTCTTAAAATATTTTACTGGAAATGATAATTAAGAATTATGTTTTAGTAATAAACCAATGCGCACCTTAGTTATGTTTAAAGAATGAATGCATATGCATTTGTATACATAGTTAATAATAACAACAACAATGTGTTATGTTTCATGTTCAATTCTTCAATTACATGAACAATTGTAATTAGCATAATAGAGCTATCCTGTAGACAGAATTCATATTTTGAAAATGTTTATTACGGAAGAATGGTCAATCTGATTGTTATAAAACTTGGTATTTACTATACCTTAAAATTAGATGCTTCATAGAAAATATATATGTTAATATTTTTTCCAAAGACACTGCTAGGAAGCTGAAGAAGCACAACATCAAATAAGTATATTGCTCATTAGTACCTTTTTGGAAAAACATTACATAAGTTTGTAAGCTTAAGGGTGTTTGTTAATTGTTAAATTTTGGTAAAACTAATACATAAATAATTAAAATACATTTTCGTATAATTAATGCATGCAAACACATTTGTTAATTATATAATTTTGATAAGACGTTAGTCAACTTCACATGTTCCTATAATTCATATATGAACATTTCACCAAGTGAAACAGAATTGTTCCTATTGCTTTAAAAGTGCAATAATAGTTACTTACAAATTTGTGTAATTTTAATGTTTACTAATGCAAAATTTAATATAAAGTTTCCAATGTTATGTAAAATTGAAATATAATGTAATTTTAATTCAGTTTCATTACTGTTTTGCAAATCACGCGACATATACAGGGTCGGCTGATAAGTCCCGGGCCTCTCACAGATATGGCACTACTATGCTTAGACGGTAGCATCGTAAAGTTTGAAGCATTAAAATATGTAGTTTCTATAAGCGCTCGTCAAATGTTGGATTGTAAGTCTACTCGCGCTTATGTTTGACTTTGTGTAGCGTTTGACTCTTCTCAGGGCTTTTTTTTATCGGGCTTGTTGGGCTTCCCAGATCCAGACTAGTTATTTTTTTAAATTCCAAAGATAAACTGTAATCGCTCGATGCAATTCTTTACTTTGTTGAACGCTGTGAATCCATGGGCGCGTATAATTCAACACGAATGCATGTTTACGCGTTATCTCTAAACGGCCTTTTCCATTACGCGTGAAGAAGCCTCCTTCTTCATAACTTGGCGTCACCAGCCAGAAAATCAACACGTTACTATAGATACTGTTGAAAAACAAAATCGGATCGAGAAAAATCAAAACACTTAAATGCCACGAAAGCACAAGGAGTAATAAAAATTTGCATCCAGCGATTTCAACTTCGGAAGCAAAGGAACAAAAACAATTGAACATCAAATATTATAAACATGACATAAAACTCATAAAATGTCGGCAGATTTTGTGAATAATATATATATATATATATATATATATATATATATATATATATATATATATATTGCCTCAGTTTGAACTCTAGACTAGCTTGTATCCATAGTTATAGGTCAATATCTTGTTTAGTTGTCGAATGACAGCATTATAAGCAAGACAACTGTAGAGTTTTCACGAAAATGGAGGATTTGGAAAAACGAGCAGTGATTAAATACTTCCATTTGAAAGGCTTAACACCTAAAGAAATCAAGGAGGAAATGGACAGTACATTGAATGGCTCTGCCTCTTCATATTCAATGATTAAAAGGTGGGTTGCAGAGTTTAATGGGACGCACGAGCACTGGTGATGAGCCTCGTTCTGGACGCCCTGAAGAAGTGACAGCTCCAGAGATCATTGAAAAAATTCATCGTTTAGTACTGGAAGACCGCAGATTAAAGTTACTTGAGATAGCAGAGATTGTAAGAATACCAAAAGAACGTACAGGTAATATTTCAAGTAATATTTTGGGGTTTCACAAGGTCTTTGCAAGATGGGTGCCGCGTTTGTTGACACCTGATCAAAAGTTGCAAAGAAAAACTGTTTCTGTTAAGAATGTGGAACTCCACCGTAAAAATCCCAGTGAATTTTTGAGACAGCTTATTACCATGGATGGAATTTGGACACATCACTACACTCCAGAAAGTAAATCACAGCCAAAACAGTGGATTGCACCAGGTGAACCAACTCCAAAAAAGCCAAAGTCGATTTTGTCAGCTAACAATAATCATGGCGAGTGTTTTCTGAAATGCACAGGGTATTATTTTTTTCGATTACTTGGAAAATGGTAAACGTATCACTGGCGACTACTACGCAAGCTTACTGCAACGTTTGAGTGATTAGGTGAAAAGAAAAAGACCTCATTTGGCAACAACAACAAAATCTTGTTTCATTACAATGCTCCGACCCATGGTTCAGTCATTGCAATGGGGGAATGTGCGAATTAAGGTTGGAATTGCCTGAACTTCCACCCTATTCGCCAGATTTAGCACCCAGTGACTACCTACTGCCTGTTCCCAAACCTCAAAAAATTTCTTGGAGGACGAAGATTTCACAGCAACGAGTTCATTGATGCGGTGAACAGTTATTTTGAGGACCTTGATAAATCGCATTACAGAGATGTTTTAATTAAATTAGAACACCGATATGACAAATGTATTAGTCTTTCTGCAAATTGTGTTGAGAAATAAAACAAAAAACAAAAATTTTTTAAATGCTGTTTTCATTGAGAGACCCGGTACTTATCAGCCGACCCTAGTAGATTGCGCAGAAAGTAGAGAGACGTCGAGAGGGATTGAGTGAAGGAGAGAAATATATAAATAATTAGGAAGAAAGGGAGAAAGGATGCCTTTCGTACTTGTCAACTTTTACAGGAACAAAGAACTTTATACGACTTAACCAAAGCAGGTGTATTTAAGGCCTTGTGGGCAGATGCAGTGTTACAGATTTTCACACGCACATGACAAAGCATTAAATTCTATTGAATTGAATTGCAGAAAACACTGATGGGGACAGTGCTATGAAATGGCTGGCGGACATGTTGAATACGATGTATTCATAAGCGGCTACCATCACGATAAAAACATAAATTTCATTTCCGCCAGTACATCATTTCTACATTATGGATCGAAACTTCATAATCAGCGTGTATAGCTAGCTTCCTTTACAGATACCTTTATAAATGTTTGAAATAACTATTTGACTGTAAAATAAACACTTAATAATTCTATAAAATGTCAGGTATAAATATTTAAATTCGGTTTTAAAGTTTAATTTTACAAACTTTCATTGTGAAAGTGATTTTTAAAGATTAGGTTTACAATGTACAGGAATTGTGAAACAGACAAGCGTTCAAGGGTTCTTATGAAATGGAATTTCTGTTTAAATACTTGTAACTATGTCATTGTACCATTGAATATTTTACGCATTCTTAGATTTTATGTCCATTTTCTAGAGCTTTTAGTTAAAGAAGTAGCCAAATATGCATAATGAAAAAATAATCTTACAAAAATGTATTCCTTAAAGGTTAAAGTTTAATATGTACGCTTACGTATTCTCTCTAAGTAGTTAAAATAATCGGCATAACAGTCTTATATTAAATTAAATTGAGTGTTATCTATGAACGTTGTTTAAATGCTGCTGATCTTAGCGTTCCATACATATTGGGCGTGAAAAACCGCTTAATTTTGCTCAGAGGCCTCTTTATCAGGCTTGAAGTAAATCTGAAACACGCGAGCAAGGGCTGCACTTCCTCTTCCGGTGGAAGCCATGCTAAGGATTTTTACGTCCGATAACATCCATCGCACTCCGGGTTAGAAACCACGATCTTGGGAATCAGAAGCCAGCATATTACCCCTAGACCACGGAGGACGATATAACAATCGAAATTCTTTGCATTTGAAGATGAGGATCCAAGCTTGTACGGTTGCACCCCAAAGCGCGCGACACGCGATATACAAATTATGATATATATATTTATTGAGATAATAGGCTTTCTCACGTGTCCGCAATCTACACCGCATATAACGCCACAGCTAATATAATGCATAATTTGTTCTAAACTTAAAGAAAAGCGTGCTTTGTTGCCTTTTATAATTGTGTTTGCGGTCATGCAATCGTAACTTTTCGTTTGTGACATTTGCATGCGGGAGAAATAATATAATTTTAATATAGTCCCATTATGGACGAATGCGGAGTTGAAATGCTTAGAATAAATGTGTAATGAAAGCAAGTCATATAAGCTTTCGGTTATGTTAGGCGTATTCTGTGATTTGGCTTCTTTTATGGTGTCAAAATTTCGCCCTAAATCAGTGTTACCTTGTTTTTGATCAGAAAATCTCTCAGGGTTGAAAAATCCCTTAAATTTCGAAAAAAATCCCACTTTTGAAGACATAGCTTATACCCTAAACACACATTTGAAAATACGTAAAACATTAGATTTTAATACAATTCATGTCACTTTGGAACGAGTACCGGTTCACTCAAATTAATATTAATGAAGATCCTCTTACATTCCTCGATCATCATCCTATCTATTCTGCTGTCTCTTGAATCCTTGCAGATATTCTCATTGAATAGCTTCAACACTTCGTCGGCGGTAGTTGTAACATTTCTTATTCATGTTGATCATGTTAAGTTTGACCTCCATTACAGCTGACATAATTTTTGGTGATAGTTTATTTCTTTTCTTCGTTTTAATATTACTCTCTATTGAAAACATGCGCTATACAGCTGCATTAAAATGGGGCAAAGTAGGCAAATTTTGGCCAGTTTTCCTAAAGACGCTAGATGGAGAGAGTTCTGATTTCATTGAATATAGCACTGTGACGGCTTATTACTTTCTCTAGCCCTGTATGTACAATGTACATACGGATAGAGAAGTATTGTATTCCACCCTAAAATTCGATGTCGAGATTTCACCGGAAATACATATTTTAGGATCCCCTGAGTCCAAAAAAAGCATTTTCAGAAAAAGGTCCGTGTGTGTGACTGTGGACAGCATAGCTCAAACATGAAAAGACGGTTGAATACCAAACTTGGTATTTAGGTTTGGTATCTTACAAGGATGCGACACGAAGATTTTCAAGAAAATCCCCCCACCCCTAACTACCCTTTACATAAAAACATTTTTCGAAAATTTTGTTTTTCTTAAAAATAGCTCTAACGATTTTGATTAAAATATCACATATTAAAGCTATTTCTATCGCAAATAAAATGTATATCTTGAATTTTCTGGGAATAGCTTCTAAAGACCTGTTTATTCTGGATGAATTTTGCTTAGTTTAGAATAACTAGTAAACCGTAAGAGATAGAAAAAAACTTACTATACAAAAAATGCAGATCTCGTTAAAATGCACAAATTATGTCATAAACTTTATTTTCGTGGAACTTACCGTTTTAGAGTTATTCCTTGTTATTAGTTTCAGTTGTGAAGTACTTTTACTTTTCACAGACGGGAGTGTTCGTTTTTCTTTTGTTCTACACCTGGCCAAGCAAAGAGGCGATTTGTAATGACAATCACATAACGACAGCTTTTAAAACATTTGACTATCACTTTAGCCTAGTGCATTCCCTTAGTTCCAGTCTAATTATAAGGAACTAAGTTACAAAATTCTGCTAATGTTTATCTCGATTAGCGGGGTGTTGAAAGAAGAATTCTCTTTTGTAAGATGTTTTCTGTTGAGTAGCTAGAGAAAGTCATGTGAGTGTAACACATCAGATTTTCAGTTTAGTTATCACACAGAACATATTATGCCGGCGCGGCGGACTAAAAAGGTGTGATTTGAAACTATTAGTAATATTATTCGACTTAGTACAGCCTGTATTGAGTATGTAAAGTCCGATTTAAGTCTGAATGATTTATAGTTCAGTCATTAAAGTGCCAGTCTGCTGTTGAGGCATCCCGTATTCGACTTTCGCTTGGAAAGTTTGAATTTTTCAAGCCTCATAGCAAAAGTGATTATAATTACGCTAAAAGCTTATAAACTACGCCATGAAGCTATATTGTTCAAGGCTGTTTAATAATAATAGATATATAGTATATACTAATGACTTAATTTCAAAATTGTCCCTCAAAAGCTGCCAAGTACCTTGTTTAAAGACCCACTTTTCACTTCACGTAACCCAGTTTTCTCATTTCCAATTGACAGCCAAGGGTTGATGAAATGCGTAACATAAGGTGGCAACCCACGACGGCCGTGATGGTCGCCATATGGTTACCTTCACACTGCAAGGCCACACAGCTTGTGGTGAACTGACATTTAAATATCAGGTGTAAATTTTCTATTTAAAGGTTAATAGCTTTACTTACTATTTGTTTTCCGAAGACAGGTTCAAGTACATGGAACTGGCAGCGAACATTTATTCAGCAAATTGCTAGCTTCGCTTGTTGCATTAAATCACGGGTCACCAACTGGCTGCCCTTTGAGTAAACGAAAGATAAAAAAAAATTGCTCGGTGCTTCCTGGAATCGCCTACTGTGCACTGCGAAACCAATCTGTGACGGTGTGGAATATTTGGCTTTGAAATACGTAATCCACATTTCATAGGTTAATACACCTATTTTAAGTTCTGAGTGGCAGAACAATTCCTTTTATTATGTCTCTTGCATTAGCATTTAGACTTCGAATATGAACGACATACATTTTCATAGGTTGGATGGTAATTTGACAGCTGTAGCACAATAAAACAAACTCCTTAACTTGGTTAACACCACTGTAATCGCATTCTACCAAAAATCTGATGTGTTCCCTTTATATGATTTTTAATATTTGATGTAGATCTCTGCAACAAATTAATGTTAAAAAGCTTATGCTTCTATTTACTTCATGCTGATCGAGAACCTGCTTCCTTGTAGGTAGAAGGGAAATAAGGGAGTACCATAGGTTAAAGTGGTAGTCTAAAGCTGGTTACTACGTGTCTGAAGTTCCTATGTTTGTATGGACAGGAGTTGACTCATTCCTCTAAGAGAAAAATATACGTTTTTTAAAGCCGAAACCAATAACAAGGAATATCTCATAAACTTCACGAAAAAAAAAATATGTAACATAAATTGTGTGTTTTAATGTGCTCTACATTTTTTGTGTGGTAAGTTTTTGTCCATCTCTTACGGTTTAGCAGTTGTTCAAAATTCCGTAAAATCCATCCAATAAAGTAGTCAGTCATCGGAGGCTATTCCCAGAAAATTGAAGATTGAATTATTATTTGTCAGGTAAATATCTAAATATACATATTTTAAGAAAATCAAAATTTTCAAAAAAAGTTCCATGTAAAAGGTAATTGTGGGTGGGGAGGGGGTTTTCTTGAAAATCTTCGTGTCGCATCCTTGGAAGATGCCAGACCTACATATCAAGTTTGCTATTTAATGGTCCTTTCGTGTTTGAGCTATGCTGTCCACAGACACACACTTGGACCTTTTTGCAAAAATGCTTTTGTGGACTCAGGGGACCCCAAAAAATATATTTACGGTGAAATCTCGTCATTGAATTCTTGGGTGGAATACAATACCATTTCTAGAGAAAATAAAAAGAAGAGTACTGTTATTTTCTTGCACTGAAAAACTTATCGCAGCCCTGCTGAATTACTTCAAGTGTCTTTCTGAAACCATTAGAGTGCTGTATTTAATACCGAAGACTCCATAGGTAGAACTGCTTGGTCTTGGCAATGTCATTTTCAGACGTGTTATATTTTTCTTGTTTTCTTGAGCTGGTGAAACACTGTGGGTTCGAACAAGGTCTGACAAGCAACAAATATAAACATGTCTGAGTGCCAATATGAAACAAGTTTGGCCTCACCCGCTGAAAGAGGCAAGGTGCCAAATCCCTTGCCAACGATATAATGCTGCATTAAAAAGGCCATGGACGTGACTGACTGAGTCACTTTTAGGACAAGAATTATGTGTACCCCTACACGGTACGTGATGTTTCTTGCTGTCACGCTTAAGCGATCTGCTGCTGATGGTTTAATTCCGTCCTTTGATGCGGAAATAAAATGTCTAGACGATCTTGTTCGTGATTCACCAACTGCCTTCTCATTAGTCTTGCTTCAACTTTGCGTTGGTGTCTAATTGGCCTGCGTGCGCATAGTGCACAATTGAACTGAGAGTGCTAGAACTATGTGTTTTATTCACATGACTTTCTCTACCAATTTGCAAACAATCTATTCCCACAAAAGGTTATCCTTCTATCTACTACATGCCATCGAGAAAAACATTAGCAGAAATGGTCTTATTACCCCCTTCCTTGTAAATATAAGTGAAATAAGGGAATGTATTGGGTTAAAGGGATAGTCAAATCTTTTAATAGGTGGTCGTTATGTGATGCAATTGAAATTCGGTTCTCTTTGCATGCCTAGGAGCAACAACAGAGATATGAAACGAATGGTGACTTCGTTTGAGAAAAGTGTATTTTAAAATTGGAACAAAGGACTAGGACTATAGTAGTATTCTACACTTTTAAATGTTGTTAAATTAACTTTCAAATTTGAATATTGCATTCACACCTCATTCAGGACCATTCTGCGAGTATATCTGATAAATTACAGCCAGGAAGTGTTACAATAATATAATATTGAACATTATACTGTAAACTATAGCTCATTTGGCTCTAGGAGTTACTTTGGCCCAACTTTAGAAATTATATACATTTATAAATATACACACCGGCATACGCAGGTGTTTCAGAACTTGGTCGCACAAATTGTTGAGGGTTCAAAACTAAACCGTTTGAGATAGGGAACCAATGGGCTGTGGGCACTAAATTCTTTGCTACAGCATGCCACTGATCAAACCGCAGTAGACTGTGACGTGATAACCTGGATTTTGGAGAATTGGTTATAATGGCATTGTTTAGCGGTGAGGTTAGACTGTGGGTATCGGCTTAAAATGTCGGGGGAGTGAGGCTTCAAGCCTTCATAGACTCATTTATTTTTATGTTGTATTCTTTTTTGCATTTCATAATGAGCAGTCCGTATTTTGCTACGTTATTCAATATCACTTACTCTTACTGCCAAATAAAATAAATGTAATGTACGATTAGCATGTAGGCAATGTTGCTCGTAGGTGCAATGGAGAACATTTCAACAATAATGGCACTTAACTTCTTCTCCGCACCTCTGTTACTAAAGGGGTTATTAAAACAATATTATCATTGTATCAAATGAACTTCAAATGGAATCAAAATGAACAACTGTCTTTGTAGTAAAATAAATATCTACATAAAACGAATTAAGAACTACGTACAAGCCAGGAAAGTGAATTCTACTGTTTTATCTGTGCATGAAGGCAAGTAGAAAGATAATTCGAGAAATAATACAATAACCGTACCACAAATACAGCAATCACCAGGGGAACTTTTCGATGTGACGACCAGCAGCGTTCCTGCAGAGATTGCACTTACGAAGAAATGAACCTCGCACCCTGCAAAGATGTCCAGAATTGTTGTAAATATCACAAGAGACTAAAATTCGTGTCAGTACTTGTTCATCTGATTCAACGGAAATGTTATAGGCGAGGTTCTTAAGCATGGTACCACGTGACAGTAAAAAGTACATGAGATCTGAAGTTCGCCGCTTAGATTGTTATCGTAGGATATTAATCTGTGAGATCTCAGTTTCGCACCTTGTTGAAACAATTTATTTCTTTACACATAGGTGTAGATATGCTTTTACAATATAAGCAGAGTGTTCTCACAGTAGTCACGTGCAGGCATTAGACAAGATTATCAGTACCACAAGTGGTTAAAACGGCGTAATACCATCTACGGATAAAATCGAAGTAGCGCTGTTCGAATCCTAGCAATCACCCAGATTTTTTTCATTCCACTACTAAAATCATATTTCAGTTACTATGTTTCAAAGCACACATTACATAATGTTTTCAAAAAACCTAATTGTTTTATTGCATGAATCTCCGCAGGTTCCTTGACAATTACAGCATTTAATATTGAGTGCTACGTAGATAAATTCACAGTCTTTTGAAAGTAATTTGTACTGGAGAGTTTATCATTTTTTCTTTGGAAATATAAACTAAGCGTTTTAGTGCAGTTCTAATGGTGCACTCTTTGAGAAAAACAGTAACATTAAAAACTAAAAATTGGACATTTCAGGAAGTGGTTCGACCCTTGTATCGTGTGACTTGATGACAAGCGATAGGTATACCGATTCACTCACGAGTATGTTTTGATAGGACTCTCTATTTAACTACATCCGAACTGAAATCTACCGAACTGTTAACAGTGGCGTGCACACCCTCAAAGACCTGGCAATTTTGCCAAAGGTACATATCCAATAATTTTAAATATCATATTGATTGTGTACCAATACTGCATTATATCGACGGCATATAAATGATTCGCACGTCCATATTATTTTAATTTTTGGGCATTGATGTGCAAACCAGAAAACATGCATAACTTTAACATTTGGTAAAAGGGACAATAGGTGCCCTATCTAGGATCCCTGTACAATCCAGCCAATTTGTGTAGTCGAATTCTGGGACAGTTTATATAGCTCTCATGTTAGGTATATAGAGGAGCTCAAATTTTGAGGAAATCGATTCATTTTGGGATTCTGACAATTCAAGACCATGAACACTATAATCTTAAAAAATACCGGATTTCCCCAATTTTCAGCTCCTCTATTCTATGAGAGTAATAATAATTTGTCGTATTGGATACCGTATAAAATAAAATGACTTAATTCCCAAATATACTTTTCATTATATTGTGCATCCAATATAAAATATAACACACAAAAGGGCCGCGCTATGGCCGACTGGTTAGACCGCTCGCCTCTCACCTAGACAGCCCAAGTGACCATATGTGGGTTTTGTGGTGGACAAATCGGCACAGGGGCGCGTTTTCTCCGGGTTAGTAAAAACGGGCGTTAAACACTACTCACACACACACACACACACACACACACACACACACACAAAAGATCACGTGTATTGTATGAAATACATTTAAAGAATATCACAGTGGATTCTACCATGAAAATTTGCAAAAATAGCTCATCTTTTGCAACGTAAAGTAGGTTTACATGCTCTCCATAACATGTGTGCGGTTCAGCATTCTTGCTTTAACAAATAGAAAACTCAATCTTATAAAGGTTATAAGGTATTCAGTATCTCGGAATAAATACTAAAACAGGAATTGCTTTGGCAAGGTATTCTACTTTCACTAAACATGATACAAGTGTGGCTGAAACACAAAACTGGCAGAAGCGCATCCTTATGTAATGCAGTTTGGTTTCTCAAGGTACTGCTATCAGCGTCAACAGAAGCATATGTTTTCCCACCTTGAATATCACGGTAATGACATTTATTATAACGGGACCTTAGCGAGGCACTCTCTTCCATATGTGGCACGTTAATCTTACACTGTCCCGAGTTGCCCTTGGCCTTCCTTCTGGCCAGTCACGATAATGAGTGTGATCTTGGCCTCTTTGGGTAAATTCTTGACACTGCTTTCTTATGAACACAGTTGTTTGATGAAACAGCTATCACCTGCCTTGATTAATTCGCTTCGCCTTGGATATGCTGATTATAAAAATCTGATGTGTTCCATTCTCATGACTTTCTCTACATCTAAAGAAAAATTACCAGAAATAAACTTATTATGTGCTACCTTTAAGTAGAAACAAAATTATGGAGTACCGTAGGTTAAAATGAAAGTCAAAAGCTGGTAGCTATGTGATTGAAGTTCCTTTGTTTGTATGGCAGGAGTTGACAAATTCCTGTGTGAGAAAAGTATAAGTTTTTTAAAGCTGAAACCAAAAACAAGGAATATCTCAAAAACATCAACTCCAAGAAAAAAAAAAATGCATTTAACATAAATTGGGTGTTTTACGGTGCTCTACATATTTTGTGAGATAAGTTTTTCTCCATCTCTTACGGTTTAGCACTTATGTAAAATTCCGTAAAATTATTCAAGAATAAAGTAGTTTTCAAGGCTATTCCCAGAATATTCAAGATATTCGAAATTTTAATCAAAATCGTTAGAGCCATTTTTAAGAAAACAAAATTTTCGAAAAAAGTTCCATGTAAAAGGTAGTTGGGGGTGGGAGATTTTTCTCAAAATCGACGTGTTGTATCCCTGGAAGATGCTAAACTTAAATACCAATTTTAGTATTTTGCCTACTTTTTGTTTTTGAGTTATCGTGTTCACAGACACACAGACACACACACACACACAACACACACACGGAACTTTTTCCCAAAATGCTTTTTTTAGATAAAGGGACCCTAAAACATATATTTCCGGTGAAATCTCGGTATCGAATTTTTGGGTGGAGTGCAATACCTTCTCTATACACTATGTACATAGTGCATATAGAGAAAGTAAAAAAAATCTGACGTGTTCCATTCTCATGACTTTCATGTAAATCTCTGTAACAAATTAGTGTTAAAAAGCTTATTGTTCTATTTACTTCTTGATAATCGAAATAAACATTAGCAGAAATTGTCTTTATACTTGGTTGCTTGTAAGTAGAAGGCTAACAATTTAATGTGTTCCATTCACATGGTGTTCCCTAGCAGTGCGGTAAACAAACCTTTTATTCATAACATTAAGCTGTTATTTACATCATGCTAATCAAGATAAACATAAGTAGAATTAGTCTTATTACTAGCTTCCTTGTTAATAGAAGGGAAATAAGGGAATGCACAGACTAAAGCGATAGTCTCTCCTTTAAAAGCCGGTCGCTAGGTGAATCAATTGAAAGTCCAATCTCTCATGCTTACCAGGAATAAACAAACAAAAAGCGAGAAAAAAGATGTCTTCCCGTTTGAGAAAATTTAGGTGGCTTAAAATTGAAACAAATCCGGAATATCTAAAAAATGGTTAAAAAAAAAAAAAGAAAAAGTGTATGACAAATTGTGTGTTTTAATGAAATGAACATTTTTGTGTAATAAGTTTTAGTATATATCTCACGTTTTTCCGGTTAATTAAAAGTCAACCAGAATGAAGAGGTATTCAAAAGCTATTCCCAGAAAATACAAGATATACATTTCGTTTGTCATAAAAATATCTTATACACACACACACACACTCACTCTCACTAACTCACACGCTAAAAATATTTTTTGGGATTTAGGGGGTCCCAAAATATGTATTTCCCGTGAAATCTCGGTATCGAATTTTGTTTGCATTACAATACCTTCTCTATACACTGTGTACATAGTACGTATAGAGAAAGCAAAAATAGATATGTTCCATTCACATAACTGCTTTACAAAAAAAAAGTTTCTTACAAAAAAAAGTTTCTTACAAAAATTATTCTTTTCAAGCTAATCTAGATAAACATTAACATAATTTGCCATATTTCTTGCTTCTTTGTAAGTCGAAGGGAAATAAGGGAATATATTAGGCTAAAGCGATAGTCAAGCCTTTTAAAAGCTAGTCGTTATGTGAAACAATTGAGGTTCGGTCGCTTTGCATTAAGAAAAGTTAGGTAGTTAAAAACTGAAACCAATAAGAATGAATATCTAGAAAATGCTCTACTCTACAAGAAAAACATATATGACATAAATTGTGTGTTTAACGAGATTTATATTTTTTGAGAAGTAAATTTTTATCTATCTCTTACGGATTAACCGTTATTCAAAATTTTGTAAAAAGCTACTAGAAAAAAAAAGCTCTTCAGAGGCTATACACAGAAAATTCAAAATACACACACACACACACACACACACACACACACACACACACGAGCGCGCGGATTCTATTTCTTAAAATACTTTTTAACGAAATATCGGAATCGTATTTTTTGGTGGAATACAATACATTCTCTACCTACTATGTACATTGTACATACCTTCTAGAAAAACTAAAACATAAATCTAGAAACTATCTTTAATATTTGCCAAAGGTTCTAAATTTTGGATTGCATGGTCAGGATAGCTACATAGCCGGTTTTTCCAATAAAGTTAAAAGATCACTTCAAGGCCGAGGTAGGCACGCATACCAACTGTTGGCTTGAGATGCACAAAGGCGTCAAAACACAAGGAATAAAAAGGGAACGAAACGCGTGTTCCATATTATTTAATTTCTTCCTCTCACACGACAGACAACATAAGCTGGTATGTTGAACGTGTGCCAGGTTTTCGCCCGCCATCTTTGGTCGACAGTGAAAGGAAACACTACAGCAAGTATAACGTCATTCATGGACTACTCCCACGCAAACTGGTTTTGCTGTCTCATTCACAGTCGGCCATTCATAGATACTTGTAGTATTTCTGTGTGGAACTCAACTTCTTAATTCGTATTTGCAGTTCTCTCAATGTAATCAAATCTAGCGTTCATCAGTTATCAGTGAATATGAGTCGCATGCGCTAAAACCTGTGACTTTCACAGGCTTGTTCAGTTTAATTTATGTTATTCAAGCCAAACATTTGCATTGGGAATAGAAGAATACTGGCTTAAGAGACTCTAAAATACTTAGAGAGCGGATCGCTATATGATGGATTTGAGATGCGCCAATTGGACCGGGTTGATCCCAGGCGACCGCATGTGCGATTTGTGGTGGCCAAAGCGGCGCATGGGCGGTTTTCTCAATTGCCGGTCCCCATGGCCGCGCTTGCTAAAGTGTCTACTTTGGTGCTTTATGATACAGGGGATCGCGGGTTCGAGTCCCACCTCGGGCATAAGTGTTTGTGTTCTTGTAAATGTGTATATGTATGTGTATTTGTAAGTAAAAGAAAAAAAGGGTAAACAAATAGGAAACCAACCGAATATTTGAGAAAATAGGGGAAAAAATGCATTATTTTCTCTACACATACTTTTGCATATAGTACATATATTTGTGCGTATGGGTGTGTGTCTGTGGACAGCTTAACTCAAAAATGAAAAATCAATTAAATACCAAATTGGGTTTATGTTTAGGATCTTCCAAAGATGCAACACGATTTTCAAGAAAGTCCTCCCCAACCAAGGTGTAGTGGTTACTACGATAGCCTCTAAAACCCAAGATTGCAGCTTAAATCTACCAGTGGGTGATGGATTCTTTTCAGACGCAGAAATCTTTAGCATGGCTTCCTTCGGAAGGGAAGTAAAGACGATGGTCCGGTGTAATGTTTATTTGCACGTAAAAGGATTCCATACCTTAAAAGAAGAATGTTTTTGGGAAAAATTCCGGCATTTCGCGGCCGCAGGCCGTGATTTCGTCCTACAGTGTGCTATCTGTGGGCGCCGAGCTGAACCCTCGTCACTATGGCGCATAGCGGCGAACTCACGAACTAGACATTCAAATCCGATCACGGAAACATCGTAATGATGCTCTATGATCCACTTAGGAGTTATAGGAAATAGCTAACTGCACTATATATGGATACATTTTCGAAAATCGTAATTTTCTCAAACATGACTCTAACGATTTTAATTAAAATGCCGTTTATTAAAGATATTTATATGACAACAAAAATCAATATGTGTTTTGAATTTTCTGTAAATAGCTTTTGAAGTATTCTTTGTACTGAGTGACTCTTGCATAGCTATAACTTTGGTATAACAAAGAAGTAGATCTCGTCACAGCACACAATGTATTTCCTTTGTATTTTTGTTGGGGAGCTAACCGTTTCCGAGGTATTCCTTGTTATTGGTGTCAATTTTAAAACGCTTATTCTTTTCTCAAACAGGAAGTGGTCCCTGTTTCTTTTGTTTCTTTCCTGGATATGCAAAGAAGCGAATTTCAATGGCAATCGTATAGCGACAGTTTTTAAAACATTTGACTATCGCTTTAGCATGGTGTATTTCCTTAGTTATAAAGGAACCTACCTTCTACTTACATAAATAAGTAAAAAGACCATTCTCGATTGGCATGGACTAGAAAGAAGAATAAGCTTTTGTAAGAAATTTGTTTGTAGAATAAATAGAGAAAGTTATGTGACTGGAATACATAAGATTTTGTTTTTTCGGAGAACACAATGAAATGTATTTAATTAACGCAAATATACAAATTTTCCAAAACTGCCTTGGATAATCACAAGTGTCAGAAGTATGTTTGGTAACCTTTTCTGATAATGTAGAACAGTGAATATAAAATCAAGTATTTGATATACATTGAACCTATTCAATATAACGAACTACATTTTTTGTTTTTATGAAGTTTTTGGTGTTAACATATTCCTTTTTTTTTTTTTTCATTCAGTAAGTTCTTATTTTTGTCTCAGTGAATAAGTTATAAAATGCAATCTTGAATGTTTGGATAGTACATTTTAATTTGTAGATGGAGCATTTCATACAAATCAAGGTAAAACTGAAATGTGGGAAGTAAGTTTCACACGCAAAAATGTAAAATGATTAAGAAACAGAGGTCGATAGAAGAAGTAGGATTAATACATGAGTGGTTTAAGCATGTTGATGGACTTTTAAATTGGTGTATCGTGAAAAAAGTTTGGCCAAAATGATTTATAGGTTTCTATAGATAATGTACATCATATAATTTAAAAATCATTTCTTTATTTTCACCTAAAAACGCAGTCTGATGTCCTTTAAACAAATCAAGCAATATATTTCTCAGATCGACCTTCGTAATCGCAATTTTATCGGAAATGTTAGCGTGGTATTACAGAGAGCTTAAATTCAGCGATGAAGGTAAACCTCCTAAACGTTATGGTCGTTAGATAGGATTTAGGACAAGGATGCAACTTCGAACGCTATTTAGATCAGGATACTCTGATTGGGATTATTCCTCAATTAGTAAGATATAAGCTGATTAGATACACCGCCATTTTTAATTATCTTAAGCTCCAGTGCTACATCACGAAATACAGGTTGTTTCAAAACAAAACCGAAACCAAAGAGTGAACGCTGTTACAGAGCTTATGTGATAACGAAAATATAGTTTCAACGTCCAATATAAGTATATCAACAAAACGTTCTGTGGTCAGCGTCGATTAGGTATTACCCAGGAACAAAGCCGCATGCTTGGCCCACGCTAAATGTTGGTTATTACTTTCTCTACACGTACTATGTACATAGTGCATAGAGAAGGTATTGTAATGCGAGATACCGAGATTTCACAGAAAATACTTCTTCCGGGTTCCCCTGAATTAAAAAAAAATCATTTTTAGAAAAAGGTGCATGTTGGTCTGTGTGAGTTTGTGTGAGTGTGTGTGTGTGTCTGTTAGCATAGCTCAAAAACGAAAAGACCTTTAAATACCAAACTTGGTATTTAAATTGTATCTTCCAAGAATGCGACACGAAGATTATCAAGAAAATCCTCCCACCACCAACAACCGTTTACATGGAACTTCTTTCGACAGTTTTCATTTTCTCAAAAATGGCTCTAACGATTTTGATTAAATTATCGTATATTAAAAATATTTATCTGACAAATAAAATGTATATCTTGAATTTTCTGATAATAGCCCCTGAAGACTACTTTATTCGGGATGAATTTTATGAAATTTTGCGTAACTGGCAAGCTGTAAGAGATAGACATAAACTTATTTAACAGAAAATGTAGAGCTCGTTAAAATACACAATTTATGTCACATACATTATTTTTCGTGGAATTGATTGTTTTCAAGATATTCCTTGTTATTGGCTTCGGTTTGAAAATACTTAAACTTTTCTCATACGGGAACACGCAAACAAACGATTTGAATAACATAGCAACCATATTTTAAAACATTTGACTGTCGGTTCAGCCCAGTGTATTCCTTTATTTCCCTTCTACTTATAAGGAACTGAGTAATAAGACCATTTTTACTAATGTATACCTCGATTAGCATATAGTAAATAGAAGAATATGCATTTTAACAATAATATGTTACAGATGTAGAAAAAGTCATGTGAATGGTACGCATCAGATTTTTTTTCTTTTTCTCTTTGGTTTCTTTTTGAGATGCGCATGTAGAGTTAACGATCCATGGAGCAAGTGTTTGTTTGATAACTTTAATAATGTGACACCAATAAAGATCTGAGAGCTGAAGCAATGGTTATTTCATATTAAACGGTGAGCAAGTAATCATTTATATAATGTGTTGCATTTTATTTATGGAATTCTGTTAATACATCCATATCGATGTACAGTTGTATCAGATAAATTCTCCTGGGATTATCCGCAATTAATACAAGAGTCGAAATAAGTGTTGACCGCATTTTTATGTCACTGTGCATTCATTTGTTTTAATTTTCATCATCGGCTAAATTTTTGCTTAAAGCTTTTATGATTACTTTTTATGCAAATAATGTTCTGTCCCTTATATTAAAAAAAAAAAAAAAACATTAAAAAAGTATCAATGACAGAGGGAAGAAGCTTCTGTGGTAGAGGATTTGGCGGGAGACATTACCATTTACATGTAATGAAGCGTTTATGAGAGATTTAATCTCGCCTTCGCTGCGACTGAAATAAGGAGAAATTGTTATTTATTATTATTAATGCTTATGACGGGAAACCCACAGATAACACTTTATGCGTAGCCCATTACAGAAGAGAAGGGTGCAATCTCCAAGGGGCTTTTAACGGAAAGGGCTCAGGTGGGATCTAAAATTTCCCTGCTATATCCTTGGAAACATAGGGAGTGGCATCTCCTTAGCAAACTCCTAATGTGTTCTTAGGAAAGATGGGAGAAAGCTTCATATTTTGCGGTAGTTATCGCACGGATGTCGATACACTGAAGAGCACATTATCCGCGAGAATACAAGCTAGAATTTCTTTTACCCAGCTGCTGCCCTGACCAGCGCTTGTCGAAACAACTTTCTTGGTAATTAATATTTGTTCAAGGTCGTAAACAAGGGCTAATCAATGCAATCACTTACTGCATCTGTGAAATTTGGAAGCTATTGTTGAAACTATTACCAAGTAGTAGATAGACATAGCTAATAAAATTCTACATTGCATGGTTATTTAAATCCATTTTTATTATAACACCATTTAACCAATCATATATTTCACAAGTGTTTAATCTGTCAAATAATAATAATAATAATAATAATAATAATAATAATAAAGTTAAATTTAATCTATTCACTTCAATATTATCTTTAGGCGGTTTACCCACTTTTCTAGGTTATTCTTCCTTTCAAAATGAATTGCAGTTCAATTTATGACTTATGATGTTAATAATCTCTACATCCTTACTAAAACACATTGCTCTAATAAATGTGTTTGCATTTGCATGTTTTAAATATTCACATAAAATGCTTAAACCTATGCAGTTAATGAGTTACAAATATTTATGTAACCTTTCTATATGGACTCCTAATTATTGCAGAACAATCATTGCATTTGTACTTTCCAATATCTTTGATTTTTAGACCATTATTAAAAAAAGGGATAGCCTTTACAATCATGTACTTAAGGTGAATGTTTAAACAAAACAATAAAAATGTGTGTAATGTGGTGGCTTTTAAGCAGGTAAAATGCTATAAAAATAGGTTTCAAATGGAGTGTACTATTAATAAGCATGTCGCCTTTCGTGGTGTAGTGGTTACCATGCTAGCCTCTAAAACACAAGAGCATGGCTTCCTTCGGAAGGGAAGTAAAGGTGGTGGTCCCGTGTAATGTTTATTTGCACATAAAGGAACCTCATTCATACCTTAAAAGAAGAAGGGTTCTGGGCAACATTCTGCCATTTCAAGCCCGCAAGTCGTGATTTAGTCCTACAGTACGATCTGTGAGCTACGACAGATCCCTCGTCGCCATGGCGAATAGCGGCGAACACACGAACTAGAAATTCAAGTCCCATCAAGGAAACATCATAGCGGTGCCCTATACTCCACCTAGCTACGAGATTATTAGTAAGCCTCCATTTAAAACTTAAGTTAATTGGGAGGTTAGTAGATTAAGTGGAACAAAACAACGTGTTTTTCTAAATTTAAGAATTCATACTACTTTAATATAATTTTTTTCTCAGAAATGTTGGTCGCATCACACAGATACATCGCCTTAAAGTAATGTAAAGCGCCTGGGTTACCAAAAACTTCCAACGCAAATACAGTATTGTGCAAATTAATGTGAAGAAAGTGCTATAGAATTATATTTTAATACACACATTTTTAGTGTTACTGTTTTTAGTGTTTTAATGTGCCTTAAGGACTATTTTCATTATTTGGTTATATAGTCAATGAGTTTCTTATATATTTGAATTAATTTTGGGTTATGAAACCGCAATAATATTTTCTTGGTGATGCAGTCTCTTTTATTCATCCGATTCTAGGTATCGACAAAAGATTATCAGTAGGGTTAAGATCTGGTGATTTTTCAGACAGTCCAATCTTTGCATGCCGTCTTTCATATTTTTCGATGTATGTCACAGATCAAGTTCTTGCTGAGAAATCGTATTTTAATGTTCAACGTTTCTGCCAATCTCTTTAGCTCTGAAGCGCTCTTTGTCTAAAATTAGATTATACTTCACAGTGTTTATCTTTCCATCAAGAAGAGTCATATATTTATGACCTGTGACGGTAAAGCATCCACAAAACGTCTTTTCTGGAAACTTGAGCGTCTGTTGGATGTGTGTTGGCGAGATTTCCTTTCTGACACTTCTCCTTAAATGTTAGATGTTCAACCCCTCAGCTCAAAATGACTTATCAAGAAATAGGACCCGACCCTACTTTTCTTTTGCCCAGATATGATGTTTTATAGTCCATGCCAATCTGATTTTCCTCATGGAACACGTCAACTGTTGTTTTCTGACGGTCTACGAGTTTTCCTTCCAGTTTTTAGAAGTCGCCTACGCACTGTTGAAGCATTGATTTTCATCCCTGCAGCTCCCCAATGTTTTTGTTTAAAAAAACTTCTTTTCAGCGTCATTTTTCTGATTCTGCTTGGATAGGCATTTTTAGTTTTGATCCACCGCATCCTTTTTTTTTATCTCAAATTGACTGAAGCTTATATTTAATCCTAATTATGTTGTTTTCAGCACCAAAACTGACATTACAGTAAACTGCTATCTGTTTAAAAAGAAAAAGAAAGAAAAAAAGATGTTATATGTCCCATTCACTTGGCCTTTGAACACACTACTCTTATAAAAGCTTATTCTTTTATTTAAATAATGCTAAAAAGATAAATATTACCAGAATTGGTCTAATTGCTTAGTTTTTTAAAAGTGTAAGGGAAATATGGGAATATACTAGGTTAAAGGCAGTAAACATTTTAAAGGCTGTCGCTTTACGATTGTCATTAAAATTAGGTTCCCTTTCCATGGCCAGCAATAAAACAAAAGAGATGGGAAACGGATGAGGACATCGCATTTGAGAATTTTTAAGCATTTTTTTAAGCTCTACAATATAACTGTATATTATATAAATTGTGTATTTTAATGAAATCTACATGTATTTAATTATTTTTTTTTTCTTTTGCGTTTTATCATATATGCAAAAGTCATTCAGAATGAATAGGACTCCAGCTATTCCCAAGAAATTCACGTTGTACATTTTATTTGCCGTTTGAAAATATTTAATATTTTAATTAAAATCATGAGACATTTTTAGAAAATCAGAAATTTCGAATGATTTTGAATGCAAAGAGTAGTTTGGGGTTGAGGATTTTCCTGAACACACACACACACACACACACACACACACGGACCATTTTCTAAAAATGTTTTTTTTTGATTCAGTAGAATTGAATACATGGTATAGAATTTGTGGATGAAGTACAACTACCTTCTCCGTCTACTATGTACCTTGGATATTCGTGATAGAAAAATAATACACTTGTTAAATAAAATGTCAAAACAATTGAAACACAAGGCAATTGCTGAAATGGTACAATCAATATCGCAATAATGTGATTTTGATTTGGTAGAAACAGTTACCTTAGATAACGAAATGTACCTGTATGATAACATTAATTCGCACTTTTTAGGTTGACAGCACTGCGGAAAGGTAGGCATAGGACCTATCCTTTCTTCGTCCCGACCCTGCCTTCCCTGTAAAACTAGCGCCCAAAAAGGTGCGCAATAGAATATTGTACATTGGTAGAGAATGTAATAATGTGTTATGGCCCGCCCTATTTAAATTAGCAATTTAAAGGGCCAAATTAGTCAATAAGCCCAATGAATACGAGGCTCATCCAGAAAATAATGCACTACATTCATTTCTTAACCAACAAAATGGTATGAATGCAAAGCTTTAGGAATGCATTAATTGAAGATTCCGGAGTGTCGGACAAATTTCCCATTTCCTTCGCCACATATCGTAGCTGCAGCGATGTTTCAAAATAGAGTCTGTGCATTATATCTAAGCAGACACAAACGTTTATATGCGGTTTATAGAACATCTGCAGCCGATAGAAGAAGTATGACAGTCGCTTGGCATGGAGAATGAAGGTGATCGGCGTAGCTCCAAGATTTGCAGCGTTCGGGAGGATCATCCAGGATTTTCACATTTGACAAGATGCAGCTTGATGTGCTCATTTGCGAAGATCAACACACAACTTGCCAGTCGGCGCCTAAGCTGTCAATCAGTAAAGAGAGTCTGCTTACTATCTTCCGTATTCTTGATTTCTCAAGTGTGCTTGATGGGTTCCGCGCTGTCTGGTGGAACACAAATCCCTCAGAAAAAATACTTCTTCTGAGTTGTTTTGAAGCTGAGTGGGAGACCTTCCAGGATTGTGACGTAAACGTAACTCAATGACGACAGTCCACAAGGCACCTTGGCCTACCGCCCGCCCGCTGCATGGGTACAGTGCTGGAGGGTGAGACGTGATCAGTGCCTCGAGTTCCTCCCGGTCGGTTATGCAGTCTTTTCGATCTGGAGCCGCTCAAGGATCAAGTAGCTCGTGAATTGCCCCTCCCCAGGGACCTCACGAGGTTCAGTGCACCCCGGACCAGGTCTCCCAGCGGGGAAAATTCCCCACGCCGGTACCGCTCCCGCTTGGCAAGCAGCCGCGCTACCATCACGCTAAAGAGACGACCCCATAACTGTGTCAAGTAATGAAACCTATATTCACCATTTTATCCCGAAACAAAATCACAATCAATGAAATGGCACCATCCACATTCTCCACAGAAGAAAACAATCAAGGCAACTGCTCCGGCTGGTAAGATCATGATCACTGAATTTTGGAAGTGTTAGGGTGTCATACTCAAGATGTGATGCCAAGATGCGGCGTCATTGATTCTCAAGCACGTGTGAGCACAGTAGCCGAACTCAAGGAGCATTCGCCTGCGGTGCCATACAAGTAAAAGTGGTCGTTAAAACATCTGAATGTTACACTCACATGACTTTCTCTAGCTGTTCTGCAAACAAACATCTTAGAAAAGATTGTTCTTCTTTCTACACAATACTAATTGAGATAGGCATTAGCAGAATGTTCTTATTACAGCTCCTAATAAGCAGAAGGGAACTGAAGGAATGCGGTATGCTAAAGTGATAGCCAAATGTTTTCAAGGCTGTCGTTATGTGATTGTCATTGTAAATCGCTTCTTTGCTTGGCCAGGAGTAGAACAAAAGAAAAGCTTCCTGTCTGAGAAAAGTATAAGTACTTTACAATTGAAAACAATGACAAGGAATATCTCAGAAACGGTTACCTCCAAAACAAAAATGGAAAGGACATAAATTGTGCGTTTTGACGAGATTTACATTTTTTTGTGCAGAAAGTTTTTGTTATCTCTTATGGTTTAGCAATTAAGCAAAATTCATCCAGAATGAACAGGTCTTCAAAGGCTATTCCCAGAAAATTCAAGATATACATATTATTTGGGATGTAAATACCTTTCACTATGGGATTTTAATCAAAATCGTTAGAGCCATTTTTGAGAAAATCAAAGTTTTCGAAAAATGTTTCATGTAAAGGATACTTTGTGGTGGGGGGATTTTCTTGGAAATTTTCGAGTCGCATCCTTGGAAGATGTTTAACCTAAATACCAAGTTTGGTGTTTTTCAGTTTTGAGTAATACTGTCCACAGGCACCACAGACCTTTTTCTAAAAATCTTCTTGGGTTCAGGGGGTTTCAGACCCCTTGAAATCTCAACACCGAAGTTTTAAATGGAATACAGTATCTTCTGTATACACTATGTACATAGTACGAGTTGAGAAAGTAAAAATGGAGAGTGTGGAAGAAACAGCATTCTCTGTTGTGTGGAAGTTTCATTGGTTAAATAATTGTTAAAGGAAAAAAACTGTGGTGCATTACTTTCTGGACAGCTCTCTTATGTATATCATTTTAAAAGCTGAAGAGTTTTACTTTTTTTATCGCAGAGAAATACAAGTGCAATCAAAGCCAGAGAACGTCGAAAGGGAAGGAGGAAAACTAAGTCCTAGTGTTGGAGAGCGATAGAAATTGGAGGGCAAGGCAATGAGGGCGATAGATATACTGAGAAGAATGAAGATTGTTCAGTAATGCGAACACAACTGCAGAAATCAATAGGCGGGAAAAGCAGAAAAGCAAAATATGTGATTACGACGATAAGCAAGATATAATTTTGAAAGCACCAAGCATATGATACACGAGAAAAAAAGTAAGCTTTTTCTTATCTTACGTGTTTGATTACAAAGGAGAAATGCAAATTCCCAGCTTACGCACTAAGTAGCTCCAAATGAGATGCTGTACGACGTCTAGCAGGGGAATCCCTGTATCTGGAATTACATTCACCTCCCTGCTTCTGTGCTTCCTCGCGGATTCCAGCCCGGAAAGAGAGGGCGGCTAATGGAGATGACGGTGGTTCTGCCTTAAACATAATAACTATACGGTTGGCAGCACTGCCTTCTAGTTAACGGCTCCTCTATTTACACTCTTTACATACAAGTAATAGCGTCGTAATATCGGATTCTGGTTGAAGTAACGAGGAATGTCAAACAATAAATAACCAATTTAACCAATATTATATACTTCTAATGTACATATTTAATAAAATACCAGGTGCCCTAGTGCCCTTTATTCCAGGTGTACAGATATTTCTTGGTGCGTTATAGAGTTGCAAAACTCAACGGGACTATTTCAAGTTAAAGTCTGTCAGTGGGGAACTGCCAAAACTAACCTTTGCTTTCACCGTTTGCTTATCAGCAGAGACGGTGAACTGGTTCATGCTCATTGCGAAGGGTAAACGTCATAGGTCATAGCTCCTTTGAGTTCTGCAACGTTTTTCATCTCCAATCCTGAAATACCCAAATGGGATGAAGGTTGAATGAAGAGAATAATGGAACAATGTAGAGGGAATAGAAATTCAGGGAATGAGAGGAACCAATTCCGCATTCGCCTGAGACCCGGGGAAACCCCTGAAGAAGACTATTGGTCATAGTGGGTGGTCTCTGGAAATCTAATCTGGGACATTCAGAATGCCAGAGCATGTGTTACCGCGGTACCACTTCGCTCAGTTACATGTTATAATAATTATGAAGCGCATATGGGGTACGTCAAGGTTGAAGTTCACTCCCTATTTACGTGTAGACGAAAGTAGCACGTGCTCTCCAAAACGGGGTTTTGAATAGAGAACAGCAAACCGAGACAGGCTGAAGTAGTAGCACCACCTGTCGTGAGTGGACAGTGAGTGTAACGACCCTGCCGCTGTCTCTGACGTCATCCACCCTTACGTCAACCATGTCACCGTAACTCTGTTAACTTGAAATCCATCAAACGATACTCCCACCTGTGCTGTCCAATATTAATAATAACAATAATGTACAACATATTTTTTTGGGGGTAGTGTTTTAATGCCCGCTTTAATTACTAATGGCACCGCAGGCGGGTGTACAAAATAGCTAATCCATGAGGTAACTATGGTTTCTTTAACAGTTCTGAAATTTTCTCTTTCTCTTTTCACTGTGTTTCCTACACATATTAATTCTATTATTTAATCGATGACGAAGACCGAGAGAAATGCAGCCATTTTGAATGCGGATTTGACCCTGTTAGATCTTCACATTTACCTTTCTCACTACAATCTTTTTAATTGCAATTATTTTTTTAATATTTGCTGTAGAAATTCTATTAGTTATACCAATAGTTATTTCTCTCGCTAGATCAAATATTGAAGGATACCCAAATGTCATGTTGGGTATATTAGATCTTTCATGAAGCAACAGGTTATGTTGTACAACTTTGAGCAGTCAACATTGGGGGCAAGATGTTTGTTATAAGTGATGACTGATAACAGTCATGGCCTCATAAACAACGCTGGCATAAGCATGGGTTTAGCCATAAAGATCTCGAGAAGCAGGTCATGAAAAATCACGTCTTCTGAACTGCAGACGCAACAAGACACAATTTTGATCGGCGTTGAATAAAGCGCAAAATTATATTTTAGAGCATTTAATTTTCAGCAGAGCTGAATGTGCAAGATGGGTTCTGTGGAATTAGAATTCATTGGGTTTTCTCTTAAATGCATGCGAGAGGTAGCTCTAGCTGTAACCGAAACCTTCTGGCGATGCGCAGTGGCAGGGCTGTACTTCCTCAAGATAATGAAAAAGCTGCGCAGGACGATGTGGGGCGTCTCTATTGCCGATTACGTCATTCTCACTTCCCCCATGTTCATGTCACATCAGATCACGAGGTTTTGTCTGAGGTGGGACAGTGAGTGATCATAAAAACTAGTGTACTGTATTGTGTTGCTATGTGACTGAAATTCCTTTGTTTGTATAGACAGGAGATGACAAATTCTTGTATGAGAAAAGTATAAGTTTTTTAAAGCTGAAACCAATAACAAGGAATATCTCAAAATCTACCAACTCCACGAAAAAAACGTATATGACGTAAGATTATATAAGCCGAGAACTAATATGCCATGTCGGGACTTTCAATACCTAAGTTCTCCTCTTGTAAGTTCTTTAGTGGGACTTAGAGGCTAGGACGTTTGTTTACAACGATTTATTTGCGAAAATAAGTACTGGTTCTCGTCTACATTCAGCCATGCTCACTTGTATTGTAACAATGATATAACGTTGAAGACAAACTTTCCCTCCATCCTCATTCTCCAATCATCTCCGAACGGTGCCCAGCTAAAGCAGGAAGCGGGGTAGGAGTTGAAGGCGTGAACTGCGCGGATATATAGCAATATTTTCAATTACCTTAACAAGCCACACCTACTCCACTGGGTACGTTACAATATAATAATCTGAACGATTACAAGTATACTTTTTTTACTTATTTTAAAATTTGGACTTTAACATGAATGAAACCAAGGATTTCTTGAATAAGATTTTTAACTCCTACTTCTCTTTTATAATAGTTAACTGTAGTATTTTATTTGTACTCAAAAAATATTGAACTATCCAGTTTCCTTAATCTACTTATTTAAGGAAACAAATTTACTGTAATAAGTTTCGACCTGAAATTATTTTTGTTGTATAAGGTTTTAAACACGAGAATTAGTAATTATGTTTTAAAATTTAAGGATTTGACAGTATCATAAGGAATATGTTATGGAATCAAATACCTCATTAAACCTTTTTATATATTTCTTGTGTACCGCTGTTTAAGAATATCGTGAAAACTGTTGAAGTGACGATAAACCTACAAGTTGGAAAATGCAATTATTTTCCAAATACAAATGTTTGTACTGTCTAAATGCAGGGCATAAGCCTTTTCCTTTCAATGTTTCATTTCTTCCTTGTGTATTTCTTTTCGTCATTTTTTTTCCCTCAGTTGCGGGATAGAAAAGAAGGAAAGTTTATGTGGCAAGTGAGAAGCAAGAATTTATGTTCGCTTCGTTTCCTTGGGAGAGAACGAACGTAACTGTCATATTCCCCACGCTTGATAATTTCTACCATTGAAGGGAACGAGGACTGGGAAGAGGAGGAAGTGAAGAGCCAATCATGTTGCACTTAGACCGTGAAGAAGGGAAAAATCCCACTCTCTTAAATCTTTGTTCTTCTCTAGGGCTACTTTTCTTGTCATGTCTTGGAAGATTTTCCCTCCGCAACATTTCCTGCCTCCCTACGTTTCCTGTTGGGCTCATTTCGTACAATGATAAATAAGACTAGCAATTCTTTTTGGCGACAGCACTCTTCCTATCGGCAGGATTCTTTTCTCTCTCTAGCTGCTTTTTTACGGCTTCATCCTTTTTCCTCTCAATATTTTTTGCTCACCTCTTGCCAAATTCCAAATGTAAGTCTAGGATATTAGTCAGCTTTGCTTAAAGCTTGGCGATTTTCCTGCTTGAAAACGTCAGCAAGTTGCAGAGCCCAGCACTTCTCTAATTCTAGCTTGGAAGTACTATTTTACAAACAGTTTGTCTACAGCTTACAGTTTTACATGAGATGAGTTAGAATTTAAAGTTTAATGTTTCGTGAATTATAATAGCTAAGGTATAGGTTTTAATTGAAATTTCACAAAGTTGTTGAAGCGTAACTACAGAAGTGGCAGATTAGTCGGTATACAATGCAACGCAGTTTGAAGTTAACCTGTGTGTGTGTGTGTGTGTGTGTGTGAGTGTGTGTGTGTGTGTGTGTGTGTCTGTAAAGTTGGTGTAGTCAGGGGTTGCTATGTGTGTTTTTATTTTAAAGATTAACGCCTTTAACTCGTTTCCTTCATGAGTGATATTTTTAATTTCTATTTTACATATGCTAAGTAAGGCAAGTATTGTATTCCACTCGAAAATGTATGTTTTGAGGCCTATGTACATCCCCCCCAAAGATTTTAAGAAATATTCAGTATGTGCTGTGTTGTGTCTCTGTGTGTGTAAACAACATAAGTAATAACCGAAAAATCGGAGAAACACAAACCTTGATATTGAATTTCTGTATCTTCCAAAGATGAAAACGAAGATTTTAAAAACCAAAACCCACCCCAACTACCTTTACTGGAGATTTTTCAAATTTTACTTTCTCAAAAATGACTCTTAAAGATTCTGATTAATTTACTATGTATGAAACACGTTTACCTGCATGACAAATAAAAGTTATAATTTGAATTTTCTGGGAATATCCAATGAAGTTCTGTTCATTCGAAAGGCATTTTGTATAATCGTGTGTGCTTGGTATATGCTAAGCGAAAGATGAATGTATATTACAAGAAAAAAAAATAATAAAAGACAATTACAAATACTTTTTGCATCTAAGTAATTTCTGAGATCTCATTTATTAATTCATCAATACTTTGTCATTGTTTTGAATTCCTGTCAGTTTGTATTTGTTTTTCGTGACTGCATATAAAGAGCGTTTAATTTTAAAGCCGCCATATAGCGTCGAGCTCTTAAACATTTGGCTTTTGCTGTTCTCTTTGTATCTCTAAAGAAATGTGTAATTTAGCCATTTCTGTAAAAATTTATTTCAATTAAAATGAAGTGGATAGACAATCTTACAATAATTAGTATACTTATCAACTAATAAATAAAGGGTAAAAAACTCATGTGAATGTGAACTTACTGCACAAAAGTGTAGATTTCATTAAAACAAACAACTTATATCGTATGCTTTTTTGTTCTAGAGTTGACTGTGTCCGAGATATTACTTGCTATTGTTCACAAAGCGGCCAACTTTTAAAACACTTAACTATCGCTTTAGCCTAATGACCCTATTTCCCTTCTGCTTAGAAGAAAGCAAGTATTTAAGCAATTTCTGCTATTGATTTAATTGTTTTTTCACACAAGTCGTGTGTAGAACAGGAGTGGATAGGTAGAGTAGGACTAAAATATTCAATGCTATACCCGGGAATTGAGCCACGGCTCTCCCGGTCTCTAGCCGGTTGCTCACTGAGCTACCATGACAACACGCCGGCACGTCATTAAATGTTTCAACTGACTCGCATGTTTCTCGGTGAACCACAAGGTGATCTCAAATTATTTTGAGATGACAACCCCAATGGCAACTGCAATGTTGACAATGTTATAAGAACTTTAAGTCCCAGGATTCATAGTACAGCGAACTATTATGATCAATTAATATCAATTGTGTAGGACAGGAGTTCGATAGGTAGAGTCAGACTGAAAAATTCAATGCCATATCCAGGATTTGAACCACGGTTCTACCGGTCTCTACCGTTGCTCTACCACTGAGCTACTTGTCAACATGCCGGCATAGCATTGAAAAATGTAATGATATGCCGGTATTTCGTCTTGGTAGCTTAGTGGTAGAGCAACCGGCTAGAGACCGTGATTTAAATCCCTGCTATGACATTGAAATTTTCAGTGTGGCTCTACCTGTCCAATTTCTGCTAATGTTTATCTCGATTAGCATAATGTAGAAAAGGAACAATCTTTTGTAATAATAGATTGCTTTGAGAAAAGGTTGAGAACGTCATGTGAAAAGAACACATCAGAATTTTGTATGGAAATTATTTGTTTGAATGTTTGGGCATCCTTCCCCCCTTTTTCGGGCTCTACATCGTTTAAAGATCGTAAAATATACTTGTTTCCTCGCATACTGTTTCATAAAACAGCGTTTTTCTCAAAATTACGTTTTCACTCTTTCAAAATGTTCCACGCGTCTTAGTTTTTGTATAAATACAACTAAAATATCCTAGAATGTGTAGAAGTAGCTATGGTAATATAACTAAGCACAAAATTATTCGAACACTAATAGTAATTAATTAAAAAATATATTTTATGAAAATGATTTACTTTAGAGATTAAAATTAATATATTTATTCAGAATTATAATAGTTCACTAATAAAAGTTATTGAAATGTCGCTGTTTAATTTTTTTCTCTGTGGTGCAAAGCTCCATTTCAGAAAATGGGAATCCAGTTTCTCAATTTTGAGGCGCGTGATACATATTTAGGTAATAAAATTTATATAATATTTTATATCTTGCAAAGTATTCAATGAATTTGGATAAAATTTGGTATTTATATTAACACAACAGCTAACGAATCACTTTATAGTTTTCAGAAATCAATACAGAAATTCAGAAATGTGAAATTTCATCCCCAGTACCTCTTAGTTAGGTACATGAAATTGGGAACTCTTGACAAGCTACCCCAGCACCACGGTGAGTTCAAATTTCCATTCCACCGCCTATAGTACACAAAACTTACGACATCCAATTGCTGTTTACCTGTTATCAAAATACTGCAAAATTTATCCAAAATGAACAGGTCTTCAGCAGCTAATCCCAGAAATCAAGATCCACGTTTTATTTCTAATTAAATAGCTTTAATACATGTCATTTCAATCAAAATCGTTAGAGCCATTTCTGATAAAAAAAGATATGTTACAGAATTTTTAAATACAAAGGGTAGTTAAGGTGGGGAGATTTTCGTGAAAAATTCGTGTCGTATTCTTGGAAGATACCAAAACTTAAACATGTACCACGCGAGGCCATTACGATCTTTTAATTTTTATGTTATGCTATCCACACAGATACACACACACACGCACACATACATATATAACAACCTTTTTCTAAAAATACTTTGTTTTTATTTCCGGCGAAATCTCGACATCGAATTCTTGAGTGGAATGCAGTACCTTCTCTATCCACTATATACATAGTACGTGAAGACAAAGCAAAAACAACTTTCGATTTTTGACTGATTTTCATTCCCAATGTTCCTTAAGGCTTTTTCTTGAAAAAACGAACGCCTGCTAGCTCTAAGTTCAAAGGAACCCGGTGCCATTGCAACCTTTACGATAACTGGGAGTGCGTATTTTTTATAGTGTATTTCACTTCCGGGGCGACCCATCACACAGTATGAGATTGGAAACTCTATGGAAATGTATACTACATCTTTACTTCAGTTGGAGAAGCTGTTAGAGCTTTCAAAACTTGTGGGGCGACCCATCACACAGTATGAGATTGGGAACTCTATGGAAATGTATACTACATCTTTACTTCAGTTGGAGAAGCTGTTAGAGCTTTCAAAACTTATGGTATATTGCCATACATGGAGAGTGTTTTCAATGGTGGAATTTTACAGCTGATGTCATGAAACGTTTTGCCCGGCAAATGCCAGCCGCAAACAAAGAACAAACATGAAAAGAGTTAGTTGTTTGATCCTCCAGAAGCCACAACTTACTAACCTGTCCCTCCGAGACATTCACCCTGCGCCGAAGCTACAGGAAACTGGGGAGAAGAGGGAAAATTAACAATTCCTCGTTTTAGAAAGCACCAGGAGAGGAACACACAACTAAAAAGTAGGATCACAAAGTGAAGATTCCGAAAAAGCAGCGGATGAGGGTAGCAGTTTAGAAGACTGAAATTGCTTGTCCATTTTATGCCGCTTTATGGAAATGAATCCACTGATCTTCCAGAAGCAGATTGGGCAATGCGAGATCAGTCCAATAATTTCTGGCATGAGCACAATGCTAATTGCAGAGATCGTGGACTGTTTCAGACAATTGTGCCTAAGTTTCATGTTCTCTCATTTGTTTTATGTGCTTGAAAGCTATGGTCATTTCTTTGCTATCATTATTCCAGCCGTATAATGTTAGGCAAGTGTGTCTATGGAGGAAACGTTTGGAAATGCGCACTCTGGTACAGCTAAAGACATTTAAAATATGCTCGGAAATACTTATCCTAAGACGGGGTCTTTTCGCTGACCCCGCCCATGTCTTTCACCTGTTTGCTATGCTCTTAAAAGCGTATTGGACAGGCCACGTTCCCGAAGGGAAGGGGTTGAATATAAAATGTAACTTGCGACAAATGAAGTTGCGAGTGCTGATCCCTAAACTTACTGATTGGACAATACTCGAGCCCTCTCACCGGATGTTACAAAATTGAGGTTAATATTTTCTCTGCGCTACATACTGAAGTTCCAATATCAAGGTAATGCGCGCACGTAGTGGGCTAATTTAATACACTGCGTATTCAAGTCAACCTGTTCTGAGGGAGTATGGAGCGGGGATGAGGAATGAAGGGGTGGATTGCCCACTCGCGTGGTATGTTGTACCAGAATGGTACCAATGAAAATCGTGGTAAGACCTGAGTTCCCGTCAAACGTTCACATTTTCAAAAAAATCATATCAGGCCTATTTTTAATGTCTTTGACTGTACATTGTGACTGCATACTCTTAGACCACAAATTGTTCAAGAGTGCGCATTTGCAGCACTTTGTATTTGTAACTTATTTGGATTGGTTGTTTGGTAAATTCCGGGGAGGGATATGCACTGCAGTCACCAAGGGGTTTTTGTGCATCACACCCCAGGATGATATGAGGTGTATTATCGATGAGCGGCCGAAGCTGGACCGCGGGGAAAGATCCGCCGTGTAGGGTCTTTAACACAGTCAAAGCAGTGCTTAATCTCGATGCGCAAGAGCGCTAGGAACCCGCGTCTGACCTAACTCTCTGGATCCTCAAAACGACTCCAGTTGCCGCCAAGAGCTGTATTTCCAAAGCGCATTCACCACCACGGAATGCCGCCGCCATCGCAGTTCTCGCCGAGACTTACAACCCATAAGACACCCATAAAGAGACTGGTCGGATGAAATGAAGGAACAGGATTTTCGGAAATGAAGAAACCGCCCCAGCATTCATCTGAAAGAAGAAAAAAAAAAAAACATGGGTTGGAGATGTCGGCCGCGGGAATGGAAGCACGACCTTCCCAGAAGAATCGTGTGAACCATCCGGCTCGGTATCTTGATAGTATACCACCCCGGCATTCGCCTTGGCAACTATGGAATACAACGAAAAACGTGGCCAGGATTGGCAGTCGCCGGAAATCAAACCAAGAACCTCCCGAATGGAGTCTCACAAATTGTTGCGGTATTCTCACTCGATACTGGCTAAATTAGGGTTTAGTGAAAAATCTTGGCTCCTTGCAATGGCAGTTAGAGACCAATTGATGATCAGGTGATCTAGATAGAGCATGGACAAGACAGTTCCTGATCGACCTGTGCGTTCATTCCACAAGACTCCCACTAAAGGGAATGCTTCCTTCATCACTTTCGTTTCACTTCATTGAATCTCCAATAATTCACATCCTCACATCCATCCATTCCTGCAACTCCCCAGTTTTTGCCCCTTCCGCTCACGCTCTCATCTTCCCCTTCCTTGGGGCGAAAACAAGCCCCAAAACTGCTGTGTTCGTCTAATGCGCAGTGTTACAGATAACCTTAAATACTCTTACTAATGGTATTAAGTCTCTTGTCGACGTGGGGTTTTCAATCAAGAATCCCTTAGCCGTAATAGAAGCACGTTACAAGTCTCAAGTGAGTTTAGTGGCCACTAGGGTGGATTCCCTCCACTCCATAAGAGCGAAAAAGCCTTGGTAAAATCATAAGCAGCGGGAGAACTCCTGTTAAAGCTATGAAATCACTGCAGTCAGGCTAGGAGTATGCACGCAGGATGCTCTTGTAATTAATTTATGTTTACAAAAGAACAGTTGTTCCATAAATATACATCTTTAGATCGTTGATGCTAAAAGTAAGTCTTTTACTAGATGACACTAATGTTAAAAGTAGAAATTTCTGTCTGTCAGAGTTATAAAATTATAGCACTAATATAGCCTACTTGGTTTTATGCGTCCACGGCCTCATTCAAGTAGGCTATGACTCTGAAAGCTCGTATGAATCCATAAAATGGCAGATGGGTGGAATGTTATGAACATGGGATCTACTGAACCAGACGAAATTATGCAAGCAGCGAAGAGATCAAAATTACAAATGCTACACTGCTTCCGTTGTATAGAATGTTTTCTATTTGTACGAGTACGTCATCATGTTTTCAGCACTGGTACTAAACAAGACCATTAAGCATGAACTCCGTGAAATAGGTAAAACAACTTATTTACAATTATAATTTGTCTATAAATATTGAAAGCTGTCTACAAAACAATGTATGGCACACATGCTAACATTCGTATTGTTCGAAGGATTAAGAAACTCGGCTTACGACCTCGTTTCGCAAGCTTCATACTTACAATGTAAAACACCATATTTACCACTTGTATCACAAATAAGTAGTTGTTTAAAGAAAATTGATAAAACTTTTATAACTTCATACATTTTTAAAAAGTTGTTGAAATGTGTTCATTTCGAATTAAAGATACATATTCATAAATGTAGTTATTTCCTGTAAGTCATAAATGGAACATAGGGCATCGTTACGATGTTTCCGTGATTGTATTTGAATTTCTAGTTCGCGAGTTCGCCGCTATACGACATGATGACGAGGAATAAGCTCGTCACCCTCAGATGACACTGTAGGGCGAAATCACGATTTGCGGCCGCAATTTTGCCCAAGAACCTTCTTTAAGATATGGGGTTATTTTGGTACAAATAAATATTAAACGGGACCACCGACTTTACTTCCCTTCCGAAAGGAGCCATGCTAATGATTTTTGCGTTCGAGAAAAATCCATCATCCTTCTCCAGGTTTGAACCTGCTATCTTGGGTTTTAGAGGGGTACCACTACACCACGGAGGGCGACTAACTTTATAAAGGCTGACTACAAATTATTAGACGAATTCTAAAGTTGCATTTCCACCAATACTTGGTATAAATAAATTGCCATGTCACCATGTGAAAGAGGAAAGTTAGAAGTTTTGTGTTGTATGTTTGATTTTCACTTGTCATCTAGTGAGAAAATGGTTGCACTACCGATCGACCGAAGCCAGTATGCTCGAATTAACGCGATCTGGCAGTGTTGCAGAGGTTCGTTGGGCTTTTAGACGACAATTTGGATGTGCTGCACTTCCCGCGACTTGTTTCAGAAAGTGGTACAATCAAAGACATTAAAAATGCGTCTGGGAATACTTACCGGAAGAAACGGTGCTATCGCTGACTCTGCTCATATCTTTCACCTGTTTGCTTTGCTCTTAAAAGAGTATTGGACAGGACACGCTACCGATGGATAAGGGTTGGACATCAAACGTAACTTGCGACAAATGATGTTCTGAGTTTCGAACCGGTGTTCCCTAAACTTTCTGGTTAGACAATAACCACCCCTCTCACCGGGTGAATGCCAAGGTAATTCCCGTAAGTGGAGGACAAAATTAACACACTGCTATTACAAGTCAACCTGTTCTGATGGAGCTATGAGTGGGGCTGAAGGGGTGGATTGCCCAATCAGATTTGTCTTTTCTTACTCGCCTAGCAAGTTATATCAGAATGGCATCAATGAAAATCGTGGAAAGACCCGACTCCTCATCAAACGTTCACATTTTCAGCAAAATCAGAGCACCAGGCGCATTTTTAATGTCTTTGAGTGTAGAATTAGTTCCGTATAAGCCATCCTCATTGCTTCACGGGACATTTTATCAACCTTCTCGGCCGGCGTGTATATAGCAGGGGGCGGTGTGTGATGCGCTTTGCCGTTGCTGTTAAACCACCAAGCAGTGGTGTATGTTAACGGTAGCTTAATCATCTGATGTATGAAAATATTTTGGAGGTGAATCGGAGAAGAATTATAAGAATGTGGGAAGCATTTGAAGACATTGCTAGGTAGGGCAATTCCATGCAGCATTCGCACTTAGTGATTCAGTGCCAATTGCGATTAAATCAAATACTGGACAGGAATAGAGATTATGCAGATTATTAAAATAATATTTAGTAAATGTGTCCTGTTTGAAAGTAAAAGGTATAATTTACTTTAGTTTTTATTAAAAACATTCGTTCGTACAGAAATTGTGCAAAACAGTGTAATAGTAAGTTATATATTTAAACATGTTACTTTAAATGATAACAATTGCTCAGTCATATAAGTATAGGTGAATAATCTGGAACTGTGCACGTAAAACAGAACGCCACTGCATGCGCGAAAACATACACGCACCTCCTCCTTCTATACCTGTACACTGTGAAGGCTAGTAGAATGGCTCCCTAAAGCTGCGGTGGCGGCGTAAATGGAAGTGGGGGTACAACAATTTCGCGACTGTCATCAAGGGAAAAAACGCGAGAAGAACCCGGAGAAAATCCGCTAAAACGCTGCGTCGTCCGTCACAAATGACCTGCTTCCTAATGGATTATAATTATGGATTTTCTTTCTATTCGTTTAATTGCTTTTGTATTATTATTATTATTATTATTATTATTATTATTATTATTTACTATTATTATAACCGTTGAAAGGTTTAAATATACAAATATCGAGTCTTGTAAAGTTAGCAGAGCACATTATATGTTATTTTAACACAAAACGTTAAGTTTATAGTAATTGTAATTGATAATAAACATTGAATAATGGAATGGTGAAACAGCACCCGAGAGGCATAAGTATCATATTCACCGTATGTTAAAACGTTATATGGCACGGAGCTACTAACCGCAAGACTTAGCTTCGCCAATGAAATATGTATCTGGATTTATTACCTAAATCTTGTTTTAAATTCCCTTTCGGTATAGTACTCTAAGGGGTTAGGTCGGTCTTGGAACACTTCGTGGTCGCTGTAGCCTTCATCTCATTTGCGGTTGTATTAGTCTTCCATAAGGTGCAACGTTATCAAAAAATCTTACGGAATGAGTATCTAACCCCTATTTTATAATGTTTACTTTCTTTAGCACGTATGTACAGAGTAGTTAGAGAAGGTATTGTATTCATCTAAAAATTCGATGTCGAGATTTCACCGGAAATATATGTTTTGGGGCCCCATGAGGTCGAAAAAGCATTTTTAGAAAAATATCCGTGTGTGTATGTGTCTGTGGAGAGCATGGCTAAAAAACGAAAACATCGTTAAATAACAAACTCGGTATTTATGTTCGCTGTATTCCAAGGGTGCAATACAAAGATTTTCAAGAAAATCCCCCCTCCACAAACTGCCATTTTATGCAAAAAAGTTTTGAAAATGTTTTTCTCAAAGATGGCTCTAACGATTTTGATTAAACTACCGTATATATATAAGAGACATTTACATGACAAATAAAATGTGTACTATATTTTTTATTTTCTGGAAATAGCCTAAAGACCTCTTTATTCTGGATTAGTTTTGCAGAATGTTGCATAACGATTAAACTGTAAGAGATACACTTAAACTTACTATACAAAAATGTAGATTCGTTAACATTTATAATTTATGTAATATACACTTTTCTGGTGTAATTAATCGTTTTCGAGATGTTCCTTATAATTAGTTTCAATTTTAAACTACCTAACTTTTAGATAGGTCGAGTCAGACTGAAATTTGCAATGCCATAGCCTGGATTTGAACCTCCCGGTCTCTAGCTGGTTGCTCTAACACTGAGCTACCATGGCAACATGCCGGCATAGCATTGAATTTCTTAAATGACTCGCATGTTTCCTGGTAAACCACAAGGTGAAAAAAAAAAAAACAATTAAATCAGTACCAATTGACCATAAAGTACTGGGTCTTAAAGTACTTACATCATTGTAAGTCGCCATTGGGGTTGTCATCTGAAAATAATTTGAGATCACCTTGTGGTTTAGCCTTGCAGCATCAACATGCATAGAATTTACAAGAAAATTAAAATCATCTCCTGGTAAATGTTTTTCTGTTTAGATTTTATAGGAAGAGAATATAATTATTATTGTATTTTGTATTTTGGAGGGATTACAAAGAGGGAAAAGTTGCAACCGCCTTTCTTGTTACGGCCCATTTCACAATTCCAACTCTCCAGCAAACCTTTTAATTGCGACGTACATTTTTACTATATTTCGATTTCATCCTTGTTAGTTCTCATTTATTTATTTGGACATATGTCGCAGTCACTGAAAGTAATTATCAACAAGGTAGGCCAAAATGGCATATACAGGCTTAGAGTCTGCTATACGACTTTCCAATTGGAACTTGCTGCGACCCGACACTGCTTGCTAATTGACGCCACACGGTTAATATGTTGTTTAGTACTGAACACCGATTTTGCAAGTGTCCAATCATTTTCATACAGGCATTACACAGGCTACTTAACGGACACTAAGTGTGAAATGTTGACTACAATCGTTCAAAAAACCGAAAATTGCAAATAGTTGTTGGAATTTTAGGTATCTAGAGACAATATTTAGCTGTCCTGTCCCTGCTTTGAGCTCTACAGTCATTTAAAAATCTCATAATATACCTGTTTCCTAGTATACTATATCATAAAGCAAGATATTCTCTCTCTCGCTCTCTCTCTCTCTCTCTCTCAAAACTACATTTTCACATATACAGAATGTTTCATGCATCTCAATTGCATGATGTTTTCTTTCCTAAATGCAACCAAATTTCCCATAATGTACAGAAGTATCTATTGTAATATTACAAAGGACAAACTTATCGTAACACCAGTAGTAATTTTTCAAAAAAAAATATATGTTACAAAAATCATTAATTTCAGAGCTTAAAATTTCTAACCTTTTAAATATTATAATTCAGTAATCAAAGTTATATAAATATCACCATTTAAGGTATTTATGGTACCAGCCAATTCTCTCAAATGTTGACGTGGAGCATTTTAAACATACAATATATATAAAATACCATTTATGAAATTATATATTTTACAAAATATTTGGCATGTATATCAACATTACAGCAATCCAATCACAGTGAAATTTCAGAAAAAATTATAATGAAATGTATATCACTCCTACTGTTCCTCAACTTAAATTACAATGGATCTGCATCGTAATTGTATCAGGGGATCCTATTTTTATTTTAAAACATGTGATAACTTCATGGCACTAACAATGAATTATAAAGCAATATCTAGTGTTCTATATAATAACAATTAATCTTATATGTACTCTACAGTATATCTATTTGTAAAAATGTCTAAGGTGATTTTTGAGATTAGATTCTCTTCTAATGCATTTTTTTCGTTTTAATTGCAGGTGAGTTAATGATACGGAGAATTTCATCAAGAAAGCAAGTTCTTTATGGTGAGTTCGCAAACATCAGCTCCAGCATCTAAAATTAATTCAGAGGGAAAAGGTATTCAGTTTGGTGCGTATAAAGTGACTATCAAAATATCAAGGAGATTATCAATAAGTTACCTAAATCACCATATTGAACTGTGTGCAGCAAATGTTCAGCTTTGGCTTGCGTTTAAGAGCAAAGGACCTGTTGCACTGCAGATAGGTGTCTCAAAAACCTATATTCAACTTTTAAGATTGAAACCTTGAATGGTGATTATTAGGCTTCGCCACCGGTTGCAAACGACAGTTGAGAGTCACCCACCGTGGTGTAATAGTTACCATGCTAAGTTCATACACCCAAGGTTGGAGTTCAAACCCGGCGGAGGACGAGATTTTTTCGGGCATAGTTTCCTTCGGAAGGAAAGTAAATCCGTTGGTCCCGTGTCGTAGATTTACGGCACTTAAAAGAACCTCAAGCCTGATAAAGAGGTCTCTGAGCAAAATTAAGCTGTCTTTCACGCTCAGTATAGAATAGGACGCTGAGAACCACAGCAGTTAAAGAACGTTCATAAATAAAACACCATCTCTATTTCATTTCGTTGTGTTGAGAGCTACCGTTCTGTACTCCTTTGCTCTTCTTGTTTATTTACAGTAGAGGTATGAAAGGGGAGAGAAAAACATCGGTACAGTCCAATCACAGGCCGGTCTCCGTGGCCGCACTCGCTAAAGTGCCTCGCTTTCGTGCTTCGTGACGCAGGGGTTCCTGGGTTCTAGTCCCGCCTTGGGCTCAGGTATAATAATCGCAGTGGCTAGCAGTTCTCATGGAGCACTGCCGTTATTTCCTAGACAGCTGCTATTTCCACATAGATAAATGTAACATAATATTTTCTATGTAAGCGCAAGTTTCACTTTAACAAAACGAATCTTCCATTTGCGATAAAATAAATAAAAAATTCTCTTTACAGCGCAATCAGTCTAGAACCATAATAGCAAAAAAAAAAAAAAAAAAAAAAGAAGAAAACAAACGTTTCTGGTGTACATAACTCGCTTTAAAGTTGCATTGGGTAACGATATATTTTGTTAAAATAGTTAAAATAGTTTTGTATTATGCTTGCAAATAGTCGTGAACACCATAGTAGCGCAGTACAAAGAGTGGGGGAAAGAGGCGGAGTCTTCAACCAATAGCTAGCAGCATTGCCGGCAGACCTCAGCATCAGTTCATAAACACTGCGCATCATGTTGACAGCGTTCACGTATTTGCAAGCATAATATTTAGAAAAGCGTCTTTCAATGTCACACGATGTAATTGGTGCCCCCATTGATTGGGGCATTATCAATGTTTATTACGCCCCTTATATTACGCATAGTTTGTATACACAGTATTTTTATACAGAACATCTTCGAATTTTGTTCCCACTTTTGTAGTAACCGAATATGATGGCGCTTCTTTCACTGTCTGTAGTAATTTGTCTGCTATGCGAAGTGTTTCAGACAATTCTAAGTTTGTAGACTCAAACATTATTATTGTTTTTAGCAGATCTGTAGAGTTTTTAATTTTCTCTATATGTACTATGTATATAGTGTATAGAGAAGGTATTGTATTGCACCCACAAATTCGATACTGGGATTTCACCGGAAATACAGTTTTGAGACCATCTGAATAAAAAGTATGTGTGTTTGTTTGTGGACTGCAAACTCAAAAACGAGAAGGAAACAGGTGTATTATACGATCTTTAAATGTCTGTGGAGCTCAAAGCAAGTGAGAACAACTAAATGTTGATTCTTTATAAATACCCAAAAGTCCCGACTATTTTATATATATATATTGCATGGTCCCCGGATAAACACAACACAGCTACATAGCGTTAAACGTGTGGGTATCAGGTGCTGATAAGTCGGTGTTAAAGCTAAGCAGGTTGAAAAAAGTCTTAGAATGTCTTTAAAACTGCTGCCCGAATATAGAAATATCGATTTTTAGTAGCTCGTTACTAGCGTTTTCAAGATTTAATGTCATAAAAATCTGTAAAATCTCGAACTAATCACAGTGCGACACTGAGCATTCATTAACTAAGTTCTTGAGTTACGTAGCCTACTATGTAGGGTTTTTTCAACTGCTCTGGTGGCTTAATTCGTAATGCGGGAAGCTGCTATCCCAAAGGTCATGGGTTCGATTTCTGTAATAATTTTTTTTATTACTATTTTTTTTTTTTTTTTTTTTTTTCATTCCAGACGAAGTGCCGCGATACGTGGCGTACTGGCACTTCAGAAACTTATAGCCGTTACTTCGAAATTACAATAAACAAGCCATAAGTCTCCTATCTCAAATTACTTATTACTTATACATATTTTGTGAAAATATTTCGGTATAGTTCATTAACACCCTGTATATATAGATATATAAAGAAACATTTTGATTTTTGAGCAATTGTAGTCAAAATGTCTTTCCCAGTGTCCGTTATATTGGCTTCGTCAGCGTTGTCATCGATGACATTTCTTGCTGGGGAAATCAGGGATAAAAATAAACACCTGGTGTATTCGTTATCTTTATCGCCATTCTGAGAAGAATGAAGCACCCATTGTAAATTATTTAGGTAATAATTAACGTCTAAGGCTATAAATAGTTAATTATGCACTAGAATTTTGGAGTTATATATGTGTGATTTCCCTCTTGGCTTCATAACAAGATGTAGTCAAAACTGACGAACAAAGCAAAGTATAACAAAAGTTGAAGCTGTGCCGTGTAGTCGTCTTTTTTACAACTAGGGCCATTCCGGCAATAACGGAAAAGCCAATCGAAAAACGAAAAAGGTGTCTCTAGAGGGGTGAAAGTAGCCAGGCTCTGCGGGGCGAGAAGAGGGCTGTGGAATGGACGCTCTTCCGTTTTCGTATGAAATTCAATTTCGGGAGCTTTCGCTTTCAGGAAATGAACAGAATCACGCCCTCTATAAACTTAGCTTGTTTATATGTTCATTTCGCGCGATTGTGAATCTGAGGCAGGCAGGTAGGTAGGTACCTTCATAGATAAAGATTTTTGCACTGATTTCCCTAACGGCCAATGAAAGAAATACATACACAGCGATAATTTCTTGCTATGGGTACAAGAAGGCGGTCGTTCTGGGACTAGGTGCTTCTGTTTTTACGCAGCTAATCTATAAAGTGCCCATTCTGTTCGTCCGTTTGTCTAATCTCGAGAATCACTCGTTGAATTATTCTGTTATTTTCTCGCTTCTATGCAAAAGTTCTCGAGGAGCAATTGTAATATGAGGTGGAGACCACTATAATAATGTATATATTTAAAAAAAACGTAACAGTGAACTTTGTTTTGAAACAGATTTTGTAATTTTTTACATAAAAAGTTATACAGGAAACACAAGGTGAAAATTAGTTTAGATTTCTAAATTCCGTTCCAATTCACAGAATTAATCATTTAACTTCAGGTAATGGCTACAAAAGCTTGAACGTTGCTAGTACAAGGAAAATAGCTTTCATGACCTCATGAAATAACAAAGGAACAGCGAGTTCATATAGCATCATGAAGTAATAGGACTGACAAATAAGTAATTCTAACAGCTATTATGCTTGCAAAATGAAAAGGTATCATAATCCTATTACTGAAAAATTGACATTTCGAACTGCATTATACTGTAATATCAGCAATAGTATCAAACCAGACAAAACACCACTACTTCTTCATTGTATTTATCTTCAGAATATTATTGCTTGCGTATTGATGTAAAAATAACTTAAAATGTATGTAAACATTTTCTTTGTCATGTAAGTATTTTTAATACATCTACCTATAGCATTTTAAACAAAATCGTTGTTCCATGTAATGGATAGCTTGGGGTGGCTGGACTTTTCTGAACATTTTCTAGTCGTATTCTTGGAAGATATTAAACTTAATGCCAAGTTTGGTATTTAGGCAACTTTTCGTTTTGGGGTTATGCTGTTTAGATGCACGCACGGGCGCCAACCTTTTTCTAAAAATGATTTCTATGCAGGGGTCCTCAAAACACATATTTCTGGCGAAATTTGGGTGTCGAATTTTTGGGTACAATACAATATTATACATACTCCGTACATTTTACATATGTGCTAAAGTAAAAAAAGAAATATTTATTTCTCTTACCAGTATAAACAATTGCTTGGCAACCATTAGTATTAGTCTGGTTTTATTTTAGTTAAGTTTTAAATCAGCAGCAAAGACATTTGGATAAATTTAATATATAATTGAGCACTTCACTCCCATTTATAAAATTGTGATAAATCGATTTTACTTTATTCGTGCTATGTGCATAGATGGAATAGAGACGTTATTATATTAACCTAAAAAATTGATACCTAGTTTTCACTGGAAATGCATGTTTTGAGATCTCCTAAATTGAAAAAAATAGAAAAAAAAAGGTCTTTGTGTGTGTGTCTGTCTGTGTTCAACAACCAAAAAGTCCGCTAAATACCAAACTTGGTATTAAGCTTAGTTTCTTCCAGGGATGCGACACAAATATTCTCAGGAAAGTCTCCCATCCTAAACTTCCCTTTACATAGAAAAAAGTTAGAAAATGTTGATGTGCTGAAAAATGGACCTAACGATTTTGATTAAAAGATATACGAGAAATAAAATATATATTTTGAATTTTCCGGGAGTAGATTCTGAAGGCCTAGTTATTTTGGATGAATTGTATGGACTTTAGCATAACTGTCAAACCATAAGAGACAGACAAAAACGTAACTAATACACAAAAACTGTATATCTCATCAAAACAAGCAATCTATGTTATGTATGTTCTTTTTCCCCTAAGTTAACCATTTTTAAATATTCCTTTTTATTGGTTTCAGTTTTTATTGAATACGTTTTTTAACAATAATTTATTTCCGTGATGTAGAGAAATTCATATGAATGGAACACATCCGATTTTTCACTATTCCATTGGGCATCTTTGATGTATGAGGTTAGGAATGTTTAATAATATGTTTGAACACTATCATCGATACTATTTGTCAGAAAAGCTCTCATTGTGCAGCTTAACGCCAACTAGGAATCGAACCCAGACGTCAAATGGGCACTAAGTGCAGCAACCACTGCATATTGAATCAAAAGCGGGACCCATTAGTGACACGGACATTATGCTTGGCAAGGGAATAACACTGATAAGCAGATAATCCACCTGTGTGGAGCTTGTAGCATTGCCAACTGTTACCGTGCAATTGGCAATCTAACAGAGATGAAACTGCCGTTTGTCACTTTTCCTGTAATGTCGTAATGCCCTTCATTAATATTCTCTGTTGAAGTGACTTCCAACTCTTAGGGGTATCATGTACCGATATACAGTAAGCCTTAGGTGTAACCTAACGGCTATCATTACTGTGCTTTGAAAACGTACCTGTTCACAAATTATATTCCCTGATTAGATTTAATAATCCAAGGCCTATTTATTACTTTCCATACACTTAACTATGTACACGGTGTATAAAAAATTATTCTATTGCGCCCAAAAAATCGATTTCACAGGAAATTCAGTTTTTAGATTCTCTGCGTATAAAAAAAAGTATTTTAGAAAAAAGATACGTATGTGCACGCGCGCGCGTGTGCGTGTGTGCGCACAGTATAGCTCAAAAACTAAAAGATCGTTAATACCAAACTTGATATTTATGTTTTGGATGCGACAAGAAAATCTTCCCTCCCCCTACTACAAGCTACCCTTTACATGGAAAAAATTATGATAATATTGTTTTCCTAAAAAAAAGGTCTTAAGAATTTTGATCAAAATTCCATTTATTAAAGTTATTTACATCACAAATAAAGTGTACACTTTTTAATTTTCTGAGAAAAGCCTCTGAAGAGCTCTTTATTTTGGATGAGTTGTGCAAAATGTTGCATAAGGGTTACACCGTAAGATATAGAGAAAGAAAATTATACACAAAAAATGTAACCTCTTTAAAACACATAATTTATGTTATATACGTTTTTCTTGTAGAAGTGACCGTTTTCGAGATATTTGCTGTTATTGGTTTCACAGAGCCACCAGCTTTTTAAAGTGTTGACTATCACTTTAGCATAATGTAATGGAACACACCAGATTTTTTAATTATTGAGGGGACCTCAAACATATTTCCCGTCAAAGCGCGGTATAACATTTTGGGTGGAATATTGTGCCTTCTGCCTGCTAGAACATTGGCACGAAGTAACATGCTCATGTATTCCATTCGTATTACTTTCTCTAGCAAACAAACCTTATGTGGAAAAGCTTATCTTTTAGCTACATCATGCTAATTTGTTACTTGTTTCCTTGTAAATAGAAAGGAAACAAGGGAATGTACAGGCGAAAGCGATAATCAAGTCCTTTAAAAGTCGCTCGCTATGTGAAACAATTGAAATTCCATTCTCTTTTCTTGCCGGAGTAAACAAACGGGAAGAAAGATGTCTTCCGTTCGAGAAAAGTTTAAGTGCCTTAAAATGAATACCAACAATGCGAAATATCTTGAAAACGGTTCATATATATGACATAAATTGTGTGTTTTAATGAGATCTACATTTGTTGAGTAGACGATTTTTGTTTTATCTTATGGTTTGACAGTATTACAAAAGTCATACAGAAGGAAGAGGTCTTCAGAGGCTATTCCGAGAAAATTCAAGATATGCATTTCATTTGTCATAAAAATATGTTTGCGTATAAATTATTTTAATCAAAATCGTTAGAGCCCTTTTTGAAGAAATCAAAATTTTTGAAAATTCTTTTCATGTAAAGGGTAATTTTTGGTGGGGGGATTTTTTTGAAAATCTTCGTGTCGCATCATTGGAAGATACTAAATATAGATACCAAGTTTAGTTTTTAACGGTTATTTTGTTTTTGAGCTGTTCTGCCCCCCCCCCCGCACATATAAGAGTCTTTTTCTAAAAATGTTTTTTCGGACTCTTAAGATATATTTTCGGTGAAATCTTGACGTTCAATTTTTGGGTGGACTACACTACCTTCTCTATCCACTATGTAGGTTGTACATACGGTGTTAGAGAAAGTAAACATGAGCTTTCCTAGAATAAATATTGGAGTACACATTTTAAAACGATAGGGGTTAGAGGAAGCCATGCGAATGTAATGCATCAGAAATTTTTGGCTTTCTCACCGGCATATCGGTTTTAGATTGATCTCCAAATCCGCACGGCAAAATATTAAACGTTAATTGCTAACGAATGTAAATCTACTGCTGGTGATACCAATAATATGTGAAAATAGGTGAGCCGGACAATTTGTTTTGGGATAACCGTGTTTCCAGCACTTCGCTCAGATCTATGGTTTAAATTAATTCGCTAGCTATGTTACCATACCTCAGGCTGCAACTTAATCACGTGGCAGGGGGGCCAACGTAATGAGCTTAGGTGGTGCTCACCAACTTTTAATGACTGTTCAAATTAACACAAATTAAGGCCGATAGCATCGAAAGCGATGCTTGGCAGCAGAGATCCGTCCGCGAATGGCTTATTTTGCAACCAGATTTAAAGCACCGCATTAGTGCAATACACCAGACTCGTTTCTACTTTCTCTATAGGCACTATGTAAATAGTGTATAGAGAATGTATTACAGTCCACCAGAAAATTCGATACCGAGATTTCACCGGAAATATATGTTTTAGGGTCCCCTGTATCCAAAAAAAGTGTTTTCAGAAAAAGATCCGTGTGTGTGTGTGTCCGTGTGTCTGTGAACACAATAACTCAAAAACGAAAATTCGGTAAAATACCAAACTTGGTATTTAAGTTTAGGGATGCGACACGAAGGTTTTGAGAAAAATCCCTCCACCCCAAACTACCCTTTACATGGAACTTTTTTCGAAAATTTCGATTTTCTCAAAAATGGCTCTAACGATTTTGATTAAAATATCGTATATTAAAGACATTTACCTAACAAATAAAATGTATATCTTGAATTTTCTGGGAATAGCCTCTGAAGAGTAGTTTATTCTGGATTCATTTTACGGAATTTTGAACTGCTAAACCATAAGAGATGAACAAAATCTTACTCCATAAAAAATGTAGAGCACGTTAAAACACACAATTTATGTTATATACATTTTTTTCGGTGAGTTGATCGTTTTTGAGACATTCCTTGTTTTTGGTTTCTGCTATGAAAAACTTACTTTTTTCATACAGGAATTTTTCAACTGCTGTCCATACAAAGGAACTTCAATGACATAGCAACCAGCTTTTGATTATCACTTTAACCTATGGTACTCCCTATTTCGCTTCTACTTATAAGGAAGCAAGTAGTTGGCTATTTCTGCTAATTTTATACTGATTAGCATGAAATAAATAGAAGAATAAGCTTTTTAAGAATAATTTGTTGCTGAGGTATAGAGAAAGTTATGTGAATGCAACACATCAGATTTTTAATCTTTACTTCCTCTACATGTACTATGTACAGGTATTGCATTCCACCCAAAAATTCGATACCGAGATTTCACCGGAAACACATTTTGGGTCCCCGATATAAAAAAAATGTTTTTAGAAAAAGATCACGGAGTGTGTGTAAAAATAAAATGGAGTTGTGTCGCATCCTTGGGAGATACTGAACTTAAATATTAAGTTTGGTATTTAATGGACTTTTTGTTTTCGAGCTATGTTCTCTCTCTCTCTCTCTCTCTCTCTCTCTCTCTCTACACACACACAAACAGGCAGAAACACACACACAGACATTTTTCTAAAATTCCTTTTTTGGATTCAGGGGTCTGAAAATATATTTCCGGTGAAATCTTGGTATCGAATTTTTGGGTGCAGTACAATACCTTCTTTATACACTATGTATGTAGTACGTGTAGAGAAAGTAAAACATTCCAGATCCTGGGAGAATTAAAATGTGAACTTCGCGATGGCCATAAAATCAAAACAAGTGTTGAATAAAACATGCTCTTGGACAGTCTACATATGTTGTATTAATATAATAAATTGTAATTTTTGACACCAGGGAGTCGTTTTCAGTAAACATGACTTGCCTATAAGTCTACTTTCCAAATAATTCGGTTTTCTTTTCTCTCCTCCCCCATTCTCTTTTTCCCAACTCCATGTGAAATAAGATGAAAAAGACACCCAAATCCTGGGAGAATTAAAATTTGGATACTTCGCGATGGACAAAACTTCAAAATAAGTGATGATAAACATTTGTACGTTCACCTGCTCATGGGCAGTTTACATTATGTTGTATTAATGATAAAATAAATAAATACAAATAATAAATTGTGATGTTTGGCATCAGAGAGAGGTAGTCAGTAAAAATGACTTACCTATAAGCCCCATTCCCTAGGGTTCTCATGTCATTGAAACGTTGCCCGCCCTTGGATATGCAATCTGCTTTAAACGACCGTTAACTTTCACTAAAGAAGGCAACTTTTCCCTTTCGGCACTCGCCGTTCGATAAACCGAAAAAGACGCCTCACATTCCACTTGGCAATTCAGTAACGCAAATGCTTCCCTGGGGAAATCATCAATAGCCACTGTATTACCTCAACAGAATAGTGACTGAGCTCCTAAAATTGCCTTTATGGTCCTGCCATTGGCAGGGGTATACACTGTATCGACATGTGATGAGTCAGGACAAGAAGATTCTAACGATATATTGATATTGGCTGTTTCAGGCCATAAACTGGATCAAACTATTGAGCGTAAATAAACCGGATTATAGAACCCGCTACTCAATTAGCTTCTGGCAGAACAATAGTTGCAATAAATGTGGTTCTGTTGTTAGCAATATATGCAATTATTTTTTGACCCAAGGGGCAGCATATGATGTAGCGAAGTGTTCTCTCGGTTAATTAATTAAAACATTTATACTACACAGTAACCACTTCAGGCCACTCACTTCCCGGCAATATTATATGTACTGCTAAATACATGACCCATTATCTCAGATTCCCACAGATGACCTTTCGGGTTTCGACCACGTGTATTTTGCGACTCTTTAAGGGCACGTGCGAGTAATAACGCGATGTCTAGATGCCCTTCATTCCGTATCTAACGTAAAGTTAACGGCAACAGAATACTTCAGTATTGCAAAACATAGAAATCTGGTGTGTTCCGATCACATAATTTTCTCTACCTGTTTTGAAAATATTCTTTTATTTACTTCATGTTAATCGATATTGGTAGAAGTGATTTTATGCTATGCTTTTTAACTTAGACCTATTTAATTCAATAAATACTATCAAAAATCTTAATGTATTCCAATGAATACAAATTCAAACAAAAAAAAATAAAAACACACGTTAGTTCCATAAACAATACTTTGATTTTTTTTAATACTCACAGATTCCATTTTTAGCCCCTTGTAAGTAGGAGGAATATAAGGGATTACAATATGCTAAGCGATAGTCAATTTTTTTAAAAGTTATCGCTACGATTGACTTTTAAATTAGGTTCTCTTTGTATAGCCAGAAGTAAACCAAAAGAATAAACCTTTATCTTTATTTTTTTTATTTAGGTTTAAATTTTTTTTAAAGGTTTACTTAAGTGAATAAGTTAATAAGGTGATTTAACTCTTTCATTATAATTTCAAGATATAAGCTTATTCATTAAGTTTACAACTAATGACTACTTTCACCTGAGAAAAATACCAGACTTTTAAAATTGATACCAATATTTAAGAATATCTCGGAAATCGTTATCTCTAAAACAAACTGTATTACATAAGATTGTGTTTCAATGCGATCTGTATTTTTTGTGTGGTCATGTAAATATCTTTAACATTCGGCAGTTTAGTAAGAAGCGATAGTCATTTTTGAGAAAATCAAAATATTTGAAAATGTTTCATTTAAAGGTATATTTGGCGTGGGGATTTTCTTTAAAATCTTCGTGTCGCATCCTTGTAACTTAAATATCAAGTCTGATTAGCCTGCTAACGAACACGCCCAAACGGCAACGAAGTACTATCGCAAAGTAATACAGCAATATATTCCGGCTGATTTATCAATAATGAAATATATATATTTTAAATGTTAAAAAATCCATTACATACAGTGAAGCTATCAATTTTGTTCAAATCTGGACATCTATTTCTAACACGTGCTCCATTTTTTTTTTTTTTTTTTTTTTTTTTTTTTAAATTTTAAAACAGTACCGGAGTCTGGTCAAGACTCCGGCGCTGTATCCCCTATTTACATTCCCCCCTGTATGATTACTGGTTTTACTGTTCCTTTTCACACAAACATATAACACCCATGCCCAAGGCGGGACTCGAACCCACGATCTCCTGCCCACGAAGCACCAAAGCTAGACGCCTTGGACGCGCGTTTCACCAACCTTCGTTGCCATGCTCTTGCAGGTTAGCAGACGTGTGTGTGTGTGTGTGTGTGTGTGTGTGTGTGTGTGTGTGGGTGTGTGTGTGTGTGTGGGTGTGGGTGTGGGCGTGGGCGTGGGCGTGTGCGTGTGCGTGTGCGGGTGCGTGTGTGTTTTTCAGAGATAAATAGTTAATATTTTGTAATGGAAGTTTTATTTAAAGTTTTTAATGGCTTATATTGTATAAATTAAAGTAAATAAAGAAGTATAATTTAATAAACGAGTTTTGACCGATTATATTAAAGTTTATCTTCCAAGGTCCCTTAACATTGTTTAAAAGCCCATACTGCCAGGAATTAGATACTATCTGTGAACGATTCTAATTTGTAAATTTTTTTCTTGTCAAACCTGGGCTAAAGGAAAGAAAGCCAAGACAAAGTTGCTTTTATTTTCGATCTACTTTCACTAAAAAAAAAATTCAGCCGGTTTGTAATTGTCCTTTGTTAAGGTTAAATAATTTTTGTTAAAGTAATTTTTCAGATGAATATTTAAAACTCATTGAAATATATTCACTGTGTATTATAAAAGAAGTGTCAGATAGCGAAAGGTTGGAGTTTTAGCTATATTTTACAAGCGTTGAACAATTGAATGAGTGTAAGTTACCAAAACGTGACTTAACGCTCTTTCAACATAACTGCGTTGAGAAGAACAATTCTGGTTTGGAACTTTATAAAATTACCTTCTCCATCTCCTGCCAAAACTCTTCATTTCCACTAACCTCATTATATCCGGTTACTGAAACGAAAGATGTGGAAACGAAAGATTTGAAAGATGTGGAAGTACTACCGTGCATTTTAACAGGAAACGAACGGTATATTAGACTTTTCTTGTTCACGGTTTTCATTTCCCTGTCCGGATATTGCTTCTGCTCTGACCTCTGCAATATGTTAATCTCCTTTGTCAGTTATTTGATCCCTAGCTTCGATTTGGTAGCAGTGTTACTTTTGAGTGATGAACTGCACGTCAGAATTAAAGAAAATAGTTGACTGTTCAGTTCTGCTCCTCCTCTTACCGGAATTAAGAAAAAACAAATGCTCATCTAAGGAAACTGTATAATCGAAATATAACTACAGTTAGAGATGGTAACTACTGATCGATAGAAATGAAATATATGCCGTATTCACATGACTTTCTCAACTAATTCTTCCACAACTAGTCTTACAAAAGATATTCTTCAATCTATTTCTACTTGACTATGTACATAGTGTATAGAGAAGGTGTTGTATTCCACACAAAATTTCCATGCCGAGATTTTACCTGAAATGTATATTTTGAGGTCCCATGAGTCAAAAAACATTTTTAGAAAAAGATCCGTTTCTGAAGCGGACATCATAGTTCAAACACGAAAACTTCATTAGGTACCAAACATGGTATTTAAGTTTATTATCCACTAAGGATGCGAAACGAAGATTTCCAAGAAAATCCCCCCACCCCAAACCATCTTTATATGAACATGTTTTTGAAAATTTTGTTTTTCTCAAAAATAACTATAACGATTTTGATTAAAATACATTACATTATACACATTTACATTGAAAATAAATTGTATGTCTTGAATTTTCCGGAAATAGCTTCTGAAGACCTGTTCGTTCTGGATACTTATTTTTGAATTTTGCATAACTAGTAAATTGTAAGAAATAGACAAAAACGTACCACATAAAAATGTAGATCTCGTTAAAATACACAATTCATGTCAGCATTTTTGTTGTGGAGTTGACCATTTCAAAGATATTGCTTGTTATTGGTTTTAATTTTGAATACATACTTTTCTCAGACAGGAAGTGTCCATTTTTCTTTTGTTCTAGTCTTGTCCAGGCAATGAAGAGAATTTCAATGACAATCGCATAACGATAGCCTTTAAAACATTTGACTGTCGCTTTAGCGTAACGCATTCCTTTGGTTCCTTCTACTTATAAGGAAATAAGTAATAAGTACATTCTGCTAATGTTTATCTCGATTAGCATGGTGTAGAAACAAAAATATTTTTATATCCAGCTTAATCATGAAGGAATAAGTGACGGAGAAGATATTGCTACGACGCAATCATAATGCCCACCTTTCTTTGCGACCTTACTTATATACGGCAAAGTAGCGTCATTTTCAACTATATCGTATGTTAAGAGCACCAAAATATAGAGGAAATCGGTGTTGCCAACCTAATTAAATGTCGCTAAAATGAAAATCCGGTATTTATGTTAATTCGGTGGTGGGTTTAGGCCTCACAGATCCCTCGACTACGCTTTGCGTCTTAGGGCTCTCAACCCCTCGGCTGTGCTTTGCGGCTTCTTCCACAGTATTCGGATTGTGAATGTGGGTAACACGCGGGACAACGGCAGAAGAAGCAATGTTCCCAGGATGCCTTGGGTGAGACTTCCACCATTTCTGTATTTTGTCTGTTTGAGAAATAGAATGAAACAGACGTATACAACTGTAAAGTTGTGGTTTTAAACGAGTTAGGAATATATTGCAATGGTAGAGTCAGAGTGAAAAATTCAATGCCATAGCCAGGATCTGAACCTCGGATCTCTCACAGCGCTACCGTGACAAAATGCCGACTAGACATAAGTTCCCAAGTAATTCGAGATGTTCCCGGTAAATACCAAGGGGATCTCCAATTACTTTGAGATGACATACCTCAATGGGGATTTACAATGTCGTACTTTAAGTCCCGGGCTTCATATTTTAGCTATTAGGTCAATTGTGGGAAAAATAATTAATTGGCAACGAAATGTGCAAGTACTATTGATAAGTGTTATTAGTGTTTATTCCCCATATTTTAATAATAAAAGATACGTATATGTGATGACTTCAAATGCTCCTGCTTCGGAAGTTTATCCCGAACTTCAAACAGGGATGTAATCCGACGTGTCAGTTCCGTATACCGAAGAGGTTTACCTGCAGGTAAACCGGAATGTGTGTGTCAGCCGCTGCAGGGCAAACTACCAGGCGACCGGAGAAGAATTAAAATTCAATTTCTTTCAACCTGCACAGGCGTGTAGACCTGAGTGAGCGTGTGTGTGCGTGTGTGCGTGCGTGCGTGTGTGTACGCCAAATTGCAGATTCTAGTTCAGTTTTAGATTTGACTCTGCCATTGGTCGATTGACCAAGATGACCGCACATGCACAAGCAGACAGAACGAACAAAAGAAGAACCGATTGTCAGAAAGTCCATTTTTACCCCTTATTTCGATCCAGTTCATTTACATACACCTAACCTAACCTAACTTAACGTAGCCTACCTTCGACGAAATCACGAAACCTGTTGTTCACTTGTCACGTAGCCATATTGTCTCCGTAACCAATAGAAAAGGCTCAGGAAAGAACGATAGTCTAAAACTGAACTAAAATGTGCAATCTGGCCTCCACCTGTACAGTTTTTAGGTTAGTTTTGGATAGCTTCTTCAGTAGGAAGTGTCGGTTGTGTTTGGATCGATTATTTTAGTCGTTAATGATTATTTTATATATAATATTACATATAACAATAATAATATAATACATTATAAATAAAGGGTTAAAAATTCTTTTAGTAATAATCTTGCATGAGTGCATTCGTTTCTCTTTGTAAGCCAATCTTTACACCAGGTTTTGCGTTCTCAATTATTTTTACACATCGTGGCCACTAACAAACCGACTAAAGCGATCGTGTCTTTTTTTTATACTTTCTAGTGTTTAGAGAAGGTATTGTATTGCACCCAAAAATTCGATACGGAGGTTTCACCGGAAATACATGTTTTGGGTCCCCCTGAATCCAAAAAAAAGCATTTTTAGAAAAAGGTCCGTGTGTGTGACTGTGGACAGCATAGCTCAAAAACGAAAACACCGTTGAATGTCAAACTTGGTATTTAAGTTTGGTATCTTCCAAGAATGCGACACGAAGATTTTCAAGAAAATCCCTCCCACCCCAACTACTCTTTACATGGAACTTTTTTCGAAATTTTTCATTTTCTTAAAAATGGCTCTAACGATTTTGATTAAAGTATCGTATATTAAATATATTTTCCTGACAAATAAAATGTGTACCTTGAATTTTCTGGGAATAGCCTCTGAAGACTACTTTATTCTGGATTAATTTTACGGAATTTTGCATAACTGTTAAACCGTAAGAGATGGACAAAAATTTACCACACAAAAAATGTAGAGTACATTAAAACACACAATTTATGTCATATATATTCTCGTGGAGTTGATCGGTTTTTAGATATTCCTTGTTTTTGGTTTCAGCTTTGAAAAACTTGTGCTTTTCTCATACAGGAATTTATCAATTCCTGTCCATACAAACAAAGGAACTTCAGCCCCATAGCAACCAGCTTTTGACTATCACTTTAACCTATGGTACTCCCTTATTTCACTTCTACTTACAAGGAAGCAGGTAATAAGACTATTTTTACTATTTTTTTTCTCGATTAGCATGAAGTAAAAAGAAGCATGAGTTTTTTAACAATAAATTGTTACAGAGATGTAGAGGAAGTCATGTGAATGGAACACATCAGATTTTTTTTGCTCGCCATCTCTCGACTTGGTTAAATTCTTACGGCTTACCGTAGCGTGAGTATGCTCTAGCCTCACAGGGCGGAAATGCTGAAGCAAGTGTTGCGCCCGGATGCCATCTTGTGGCACTAAAGAAAACCATATAGACCATACGATTGTTTTTCAAAGTTTTTGAAGTAAAGAACAAATGATAATGGAAGGGGAGCGATCTCTACTTGAAGGAATATTTAATACAATCAAATCAATTTGTTTTTGTGCTCTTTTTTTTTTTTTTTTTTTTTTTTTTTTTGATAGAAGCTATTATTGATAAAATGGTATTATTGCAGTAAGTATAGAGGCAAGTTCATAACTTCATTTTGTTCTGATTTCTTGGTCTAAAACTACTGTTAAGTAACAAAAGTGTGTAGCATATATTACAGCTTTGGTTTAAAGCTTTAATAGAATGTGTATTATTAATCAAGAATTTCGCTCCAGGAATATTGCGATAATTATCTTTACATTCCGAGTCCGTGCAACACGTTCTAGTATCATAAACACATGATTTGGTAGATATTATTTCTCGCGATAGCTGCTATATGGACGAATTAACAAAATGTTTCTTATAAACCGGAGTAGGTTGACAATTTTGTCTGCGGATTACCCAAGCTTCTCTAAAGCCTTTCCGAGTTGGAAATCTAAAATCTAAGAAACAATACATAATCGTTCTGTTGATAATATATATCTCATATTTCACTAAGTATACCACCAAAAAGTCACACACCTGTGTATTAAAACATTTCCCTTTCCTTGTTTTTGGTCCTGCTATTCGTGAAATTAGCACCACACATTGACCACTATACTGGTTTAAAACTTACAGTCTAAATTTGCTGCTTAATCAAACATTTTACACCACAAAATCTTATTTTTGTGTGCATATATAACCCACACAAGGGGTGTTCTCAAAAAATGGAGAGGCTATAACAATGACGACTGCGCGAAGTCTGATTCACCAACCACAATGCATAGGCTAGGGCATTTCCAATGTAATATTTCGCTTTACCTGTGTCTAGCCTATACCTTTCCGGTTTATCTATGCAGGTATATCGTAAGGTGTGTGTCAGGCCTAATGCTATATTTACAAGCTGGATATTCTGTGTATAATGAGCAGCACGCCACCCCTTGTTATCCGCCGCGGGAAAGCACAGTTGGAGCATCTTTCTAGCCCTCCCATCAGATTTAGAGGAAGGCCTGCGTCCAAGTCCTTGTCGCTTTTCGTCATGGCTCGCTTCCAAACGGCTGGGGTGCAAAAATCCATGCAGCTTTCTGCTAACTTCAAGTCCCATCATAAAAAGGCTCTGAAGAACCTATAACCCAATAATCCTTCAGAGAATGCACGATTTTAAAACATCGCATGTGTTCCATTCATATTACTTTCTCTAGCTGTTACTCAAACTTTCCTTACAAAATATTATTTTATATACTTCATGCTAATCAAGATAAACAGCAACAGAAATTGTCTTATTACTTGCTTCCATGTAAACAGAATGGACACAAGGGAATGCACTAGGCTAAATCGATAGTCAAATATTTTAAAAGCTGGTCGTATGTGAAACAACTGAAGTTCGGTTCGCTTTATATGACCAGCAGTAAAACAAGAGATGAAACGAAATGTCACTTGCTGTTTGAGAAAAGTTTAAATTGTTTAAAAGTAAACCCAATAACAAAGAATATCTTAGAAACGGCCGATCCTGTATAAAAATATATATGATATAAACTATGTTTTAACGAGGTAATCAGGTTTCTTGTAGTAAGCCTTTGTCTAGCTCTTATGGTTTAACCGTTTGTTAAATTCTGCTAAACTCATCCAGAATAAAGAGGTCTTCAGAAGCTATTAAAATACAATTTTATTTGTGATGTAAATACCTTTAATGCACGGTATTTTAGTCAAAATCGTTAGAGCCATTTTGGAGAAAATCAAAATTGTCGAGGAATTTTCTATGTAAACGTTAGTTGGGGTCGGGGAATTTTCTCGAGAATCTTCGTGTTGCATCCTTAGAAGTTACTAAACGTAAATACCAAGTTTTGTATTGTACCGACTTTTCGTTTTTGAATTATGCTGTCCAAAAATATGCACACAGACACACACGGATCTTTTTCTAAAAATTCTATTTTCGCATTCACAGGACCTCAAAATATATATTTCTGGTGAAATCTCGAGATCGAATTTTTTGGAAGAATACAATAGCTTCTCTATCCACTATGTACATTGTACATAATAGAAAAAAGTAATAAAAAATGTAATGCATTGTGTTACAGATTATTATTTTTTTTTTTTTTTTGCGTAATGGATACTATTATAAAACTATTTTGTGTTTTACTATATTTACATGCTTTAAAATAAATATTATTGCTGCTTCTTCTTTGATAATTTGTACAGTTTCACAGGAATCATAATCTTGTACATTCTTCTTGACATATAAAGAAAGAATGAGGATTCCAAATTCAATATTATTATTTCAACAGTCCAAGTCAAGAAAGTATATTCTTTGCCAAAGGAATAAACGAGAGTTGTTGCCCATGCTCCAGTATTACCACTTAGTATTTAACCGTATCCGTTGTCGGTTTAATTTGTGCTTAACCAAATCAAATAGAAAGTTTAATTTCCAAATAGCTGAAGCAGATTCAGCACTATCAACATTGACAATACGCTTACAGTGCGTTAAAATTGTTGTTGCTTAATTTGCTAAGTACGCAATAGATAACCTCACAATGACCGATCTGTTTTAACCTAAAAAAGTGGAGGAAGCTGCATCTTACAGTTCTCTGTACTATTATTTAAAATATGATTGTGTAAAAAATATGAACCCTGTTGTCAACTACGGCGACAGCGGTGCCCGAGATCTCGAAGAAAAAGTGAAAGTAGGAATTTTTTGTCTTTATTTTCTTGGTAATGTGGTAAGATTGTAAATGAAGTGCTGCAGATCCGGTGAGCATTAACCGGGTAAATTCGATTTTGAAAGCCTTAGCTACTATGCTATCACCGAATACCTTGTAAAAATCACTTCGGAAGTCGCCGGAAAAGGTTCGCGCATGCCCATTGTGTCATGCACATATGTTGTTGTCACATATAGAGAGGCTATTTTCTAATTGATAGTTGTGATAGTTGTCTGTAACGATGCAAGCATAATGCGCCCGGCAGCAAACATCATCCTGTTGAGTGAAAATGTTATTTGTTGAGCAACCGCGCCAACTTGAGTGAAGTTAAATTGCAGAAAGTCCTGAACATTTTGTAATAGTGAAAACTGTATCAAGCTCCGGCTTAATATTTTGAGACACTGGGAATGAAATTTCAAATTTCTGTGTTTCAGTATAGAATTCAGATTGTCTATTGGATAACATTTCGTCTCCTGGTTGCTCTTTAATGAACAAGTTTCATATGTTGAACATGTTTTTTACTATCTGTGCCCCTGTATTGCTCCTCTAACTCTACATTTTATCTCTGTAACCTCAGAAATTTGTGATTGTGTCGATTTTCTTGTAGGAGGCAATCTGTTTGTATGGAACTAGTCAACAGAGCAGAGAGACACTACCCACTGCAAACTCTGAGTCCCAGTTTTGTTTTGTTTTGTTTTGCTGTGACTGTATTCATGCCCTGACTGTTTACTCAGAACGACTGACGTCCAGTGGCGGGACCTACCTGTCTAAGCGACATATTCTCTATTACATATCGTGTGTTATAAATGTTAAACTATTGGAGATAGCTACAGGATATAAAGGCAAAGGAGGGTGTTCAATATTATTAAAATTATATAAGTAAAATGACTAAACAGAATTGGACTTTATTTCACAAGAAACAAACACTACTACCTATCGCGTAGCAAAATTACACATACAAAGCAATTGAAATCCTTACAGAATTCTTAGAAATTATTAAATGCTGATGTCGGCATTTAAATAAATATTTCCTTTGTCCTTGTGAAAATGGGCCGCTGCTTTTACAATGGTTACACTCTTGATGTAACCAGAGTATAGATTTACTGTACTACTTTTGTCCTGCAATAGTTTTCCAACATTAGGCACTATGCTCTGATACACACACACACACACACACACACACACACACACACACAACACACAAACGAAGAATGTATTTCAAGTATGGCCTGATAGCTTTGTGATTTACAGGTCTTCATCAGTTAAAACAACTGCTCATATAAATATGTAGATGCAAACATACTAAAATATGATGAAGTCTGGATAGAGAGATGTAGGGAAATTGTTGTCAAGTCCCTCAGATTCTGTCTATTCTGGGATTTGTCTTTGAGATCTATGACAACTGCAAATATATCGCTTCCAATTGCAGTATGGTAGAATAGTTTCAATGCAGGAGAGAAACGTTTAGCAAATAATGAATATTAGGTTCCAGGTTTATCATTTCTTTAAATCTGGATACGAATTCTTCAATCACTTCTCGCATTATGCATTCCACACATTACCCGCCACTGAACAAATGACAACTGGACCTACTTTATCGCCTCTACAGGTGCTCGTCCTCCGTGTTACCCGCACAGTCAATGCCTGCCCTAACGTCATTCAGCTTCATAATGACGACCGCTGCTGTAGTATAAAAGTTCGAATCCTGTGGATGAGGTATGTTCCATATTTCAACACAATCGCCAATGTTGCCTCTAGCTATCTAATTTCTACACATATTCTACGTTTGTAGGTCAAGGTCTAGAAACTAATTTGTTACACCCCTGAACAAAAAATGTTTAATTGTATCTTTAGCTGGAGGGGGCCCCTTTAAGAGAGCGTCAATCGATTGGAGCTGGAGCTGCTAGCTGTGCCCTAATTTTGACCGCCAGGAGATTGAAAGTTGTGGCACGCTGGAAATTGGTTTTTGTATTGACTCGCCTTTGTACTCCTGGATGAGCACTTTTTTCATTTTTTTGTTTGTTATAACAAAGCGAACAAATAGCGGTTAAGTGAAATTGATGTTTGGTTAGCAGATGGTTCGAGGTATTCATGAATGCGAGGAGTGCGATATTTGAGATTTTTCTGTGACCACATGGGAACAGAGTTTTGTTTGTCATGTTCTTATACAGTGAAAATAAACCCGGACCACAGCTCCTGAAATTCAACTGTCGGAGGTAGTACTTCGGTGACACACTGACACATATGTGACCTCTATTTTATTCATTGACACTCGAGTATAAAAATTCTAACACCACCTTCAGTAATGTCATTTCTGTGCATAAATACTTTAAACGGGTCACTTCAAAGTACCACACAAACATTCGGCACTTTAAGGTGATGCATCTGTAAATTTTGACCAAAAATTCAGAAACTTTAAGAAAATATTGTAGCGTTACAGGAAAAGGAGCCACCGCGCGCCCACGGCTAGGGTTTGCCATTCTAAACCCCCCAAAAATAATAGCATGAGCGTGTACAAAAATGGTAACAGTAGCGTGCACACAGAAATGATTCAAGCGTGCGATAAATTGTAGTAACACGGTAGGTCAGCAATAGCTAAAGGTTTCCGAACGTGACATAGCACAATTTCGAGGGAAATACATTTTCTTGCGTATTCACTTGCAGAAAAAATGGTGGCATTAAGTCAAACCTTAATAAAAGTGAAACTGTATTACGTTTTTACATATGCAAAATAGTTACGTTCACATATATCAGTAAAATGTTACCCTTTGGTTCCATTGAGCATGGCTTAGAACGACGATATTTTTGTTTTTCTTTGTTTCTAATGCTATTTTAGGAGAGTTATTACCCTATTGATTCTACTCCATCAAAAACTGAAATACCGAGATTTCACCGGAATACATGCTTTGAGGACTCCTGAATTAAAGGCATAAAAAGGCCCAGGTGTGTGTGTTTGCGTGTATGTGTGTGAGTGTGTTTGATTTCTGTGTGATAACATCATAACTCAAAAATGAAAAGTAGGTTAAGTACCAAATTTAAGTACCTCTTCCGGGGATGCGACTCGAAGATTTTCAGAAAAACCCCTACCCCAAAGTACACTTTTCATGGGAGATTTTTCGAAATTTTCTATTTTCTCTAAAATAGTTTTAAATGTCTTCTGAGAATTGATTATGATGCTATATATTTAAAATATTTACGCGGCAAATAAAAATGTATATTTTGAATTTCTTGAGAACAGCCTCTGAAGCCCTGTTCATTCTGGATAATTTTTGCATAACTGGTAAATCGTAAGAGACAAAAATCTGACTACACAAAAAATGTACATATCGTTAAAAATATATATATATATAACTCCATGGCACGACAGCTCACGGGGAGCCTTGGCCTACCGCCCGGCCGCTGCGTCCCCCATCTCGGTCCACTACAGACGTCATGGATGGGGTGCAGTATTGGAGGGTGAGACGTGGTCAGCGCCTCGAGGCCCTCCCGGCCGGTTAATGCGGTCCTCACGACCTGGAGCCGCTACTTCTCCATCAAGTAGCTCCTCAATTGGCCCCCCAGGGACCTCACGAGGCTGAGTGCACCCCGGTCCAGGTCTCCCAGCGGGGGAAACATCCCCACGCCGGTACTGGGGATCGAACCCAGGTCTCCCGCTTGGTAGGCAGCTGCGCTACCACCGCGCTAAGGAGACGACCATATATATATATATATATATATATATATATATATATATATATATGTCAAACGGCTTTATTTCTTCCGAGATACTCCTTATTTTTTGTTTAAACTTCCTAACTTTTCTTTTGACAAGTTGTCATTCGGTATTCTTCTTTTTATCCTGGCAATGAAGCGAATTCTAAAGCAACCACATATCGATCGGCTCTTAAAAGATTTGATTACATTTTAGCCTAATGTATTCATTTATTCCGGTCGTCTCCTTAGCGCGGTGGTAGCGTTGCTGCTTACCAAGCGGGAGACCTGGGTTCGATCCCCAGTACCGGCGTGGGGATTTTTCCCCCGCTGGGAGACCTGGCCCGGTGTGCCTCTTAAGGTCCCTGGGGGGCCAACTTGAGCTACTTGATGGAGAAGTAGCGGCTCCAGGTCATGAGGACCGCATTAACCGGCCGGGGGGACTCGAGGCGCCGACCACGTCTTACCCTCCATGACGTCTGTAGTGGACCGAGTTGGGGGAGGCAGCGGCCGGGCGGTAGGCCAAGGTTCCCCGTGAGCTGTCGTGCCATGGAGTTATTCATTTATTAATATTAATGTTTATCTTGATTGTTATTAAATAAATAGAACATTGGGTTTTTGCAAGAATAGTTTGTTGCATAATATGTAGAGAAAAAGAAGTATAAAACTTAATCGTATTGGTAAAGCTAATGAAAGAGTTATTACTATTATTGGTTCTAGTAAACATATATGGGAATAAACCTATAAATGATTAAATAAAATAATAGAGAAAATAGAAATGAAAACAAATGTATATCAGATTTTTAAGTGAAGTGGCATGGTATGATCCACCATTTCTCTTGGTAGCAATTTATGGTGTTACATTTCAACAACGACATAACTTGTTTTCACTAATGGCGGGAAAAACACAGCCTATGCCTGGGAAACCACGCTGTTGTAAGCCCACACTTAAAACAGGTATAGGGGCTCATAAGCAGCAGGAATTACAGAATTCCCCGCATATACATATTACATCAAAGTTAGGTGTAGGGCAACTAGCCTATTAAAATCCATTAGAGAGGTAAAGCCATAGTGAAACCTCGAGAGCGATGTATTATACATAAATCTGCTAGTGATCCCGACGGCTTACAGCGTCTCTTATCTAAAGCTTATGTGCGCACGAGATTCTCAGGATTATCAATTCAAATCATAGGCCGCCGGCTCCGACATGACGTCTATCCTGAGATTCGACATGGCGGTCCCCAAGGCGGAGACATACCTGCACACCATAGCAACAGCACAGACACTGTGCAACAATCTTGTTAACTTCTCTACAGTACTATGTACATGGTGTATAGAGGAAGTATTGTACGGGTATTTCACCGGAAATATACGTTTTGAAGAGCCCTGAGTCCAAAAAGGATTTTAGAAAAAGCTCCGTGTGTGTGGACATCATAGCCCCAAAACTAGAAAACTGTTAAATACCAAACTTGGTAATTAAGTTTGGTATTTTCCAAGGATATAGTCGTCTCTTTAGCACGGTGGTAGCGTAGCTTCTTGCCAAGAGGGAGAACTGGGTTCGATTCCCGGTACTGGCGTGGGGAATTTTCCCCCGCTGGGGGACCTGGTCCGGGATGCACTCAGCCTCGTAAGGTTCCAATTCAGGAGCTACTTGATTGAGAAGTAGCGGTTCCAGTTCGAGAAGACCGCATTAACCGGTGCACTGCATCCAATTCACTGGAGGGGGAGACGTGATTATGACGCTTTCAGGCCGAAATGGGGGATGCAGCGGCCGGGCGGTAGGCCAAGGTCCCTTGTGGACTGTCATGCCATGGAATTACGTTATCTCCCAAGGACGTAACACGATGTTCAAGAAAATCCGCCCACCCCCAACTACACTTTACATGGAAACCTTTTTGAAAATTTTGTTTTTCTCAAAATTAGCTCTAACGATTTTGATTAAAATACCGTATAGATATTAAAGGCATTTATATCATAAAAAAATGTATTTCTTGAATTTTCTGGGAATAGCTTCTCTAGACCTGTTCATTCTAGATGAATTTTACTGAATGTTGTATGACTGATAAACCTAAGAGATTCACAAAAGCTTACTACATAAAAATGTAGATTTCGTTAAAACACTCAATTTTTGTTCTGTGAGTTTTTGTTTTAAAGTTGACCGTTTCCGAGATATTTATTTTTATTGGTTTCAATTGTGAACTACGCAGCTTCTCAAACGAGGTCGCCCTTTGTTTCTTGTCTCTTTCTGTTTTTTTGGATATGCAAGAAGCTCAATTGTTCACTTTAAAGATTTAATTCCCTTATTCCCTTTTGATTATAAGAAACTAAGTAGTAAGAGCAATTGTGTTAATGTTTATCTCTGATGTACATAGAAGAATGATTTGTAGCAATAGTTTGTTTGCAGAACAGGTAGAGCAAGTCATGTGAATGCAACACATCAGAATGTTTAGTTTTGTACTCTGTCCGTATTTAGTCTCAAAACTATATCCGATGACATTTTGCTATCGAGTTTTTAGGTGGAATACAAGAATATGTTCTCTACCTACGAGGGCCACTATTTATACTTTGAGCCTTGGCAATATTGATTGCTGTAGGCGCTGGTATAACAAGTTTAATCGTGGCCGCCGTTCGCTCACTGACGAAATTCATGATGGTCATCCAAAATCAGTTGTGCCAGAAAATATTAATGCTCTACAAAAATACTTTCCACATACTGTAGTTCCATCGGCATATATAAAATATAGGTTGATCATTTAGCCGGGAAAAAGGTTTGCTCTCGTTGCTTCCCACATATTTTGTCACAATTTCAAAAGGATGCTCTTCTCTTCAGCATTTATTTCAAAAGACGTATAGAATATTGCAACAGGTGACGAACCATAGATCTATGCATATGAAACGGAATGTAAACGGCAGTCGACTGTATGGGTGTTTCAAAATAAACCAAATCTAACAAATGTTCACACTTGAAGCACTTCGAAACATATGATCGCCTCTTTTTTTTTTTTTTCTTTCTATGAGAAATAACTGGTCATGTGGCAACAGTACTTTTAGAGGTATGTAAAAGGTCAATTTTGAATGGTACAGAACCATTTGTTTGCCGGAAGTCTTCGGTGAAAAAAGGTAAACAAACAAGTGCCGTCGGATTGTTCATCAAGACAACGCGTTCGCTCACATATATCGACTAACAACCCAGTACTGGAACACTCAAAAATCGAATTGATGATTCATCCACCGTGATTTGGCACCCAATGACTTCCTTATGTGCCCGAACATTAAGAATTAAATGCGTGGACAAAGATATTCGTCGATGCGTTCCAAAACCATTTTTGAAGGCGTTTTGCTACGGAAAAGTGTTTAAACGCTTACAAAAATATAAAGAAGAATATTTCGAGAAACAATAAAGCAATAATTTTATTATTAGGCTCATACTATGTACATTATACATACGCTAGAGAAAGTAAAATACAGGTTGTCAATTAAAATGTTTTGTACAGAACAGTATTATTGTTTATTTTTGCGAAATTTTAAAATATAGTGTTTATGTGTCCAGAGCTTTTGAAAACATTTCCAATTAGCTGTAGCTATAATAAGTACATAAACGTGCATTTATTAAATGGGATTTTTGTAATATGATATAATATTAGAAATATAATTAAGCAAACCAATGTTTTGATATGCTCTTAAAATCAAATTGTGTACAAATTTGATTATTTTGGGAGGGTAGACCTTTGTTCTTTTTTTGTACTTCACATACCCCTCACATACCGATCCAACACGCCCCTCACATACCGATCCAACACGCCACTCACATGCCGATCCAATACACTCTCACATTGGTTACACACCAATAAGCTTAAAATCATTGAATGTTTCCCATGGACAACTATTTGCGCCACTTTTACTTTCTCTACACTTACTATGTACATAGTGTATAGAGAAGGTATTGTAATGCACCCAAAAATTCGATACCGAGATTTCAGCGGAAATACCTATTTTGAGACTCCCTAAATCCAAAAAAGAAAAAACAACCATTTTTAGAAAAATGTCCGTGTGAGTCTGTATGTCTGTCTGACTGTGTGTGTCTGTCTGTAGGCAGCATAGCTCACTAAAAACCAAACTTGGTATCTTCCAAGGATGCGACACGGAAGATTTTCAAGAAAATCCCCCCCACCCCCAACTACCCTTTACATGGATTTTTTTCGAAAATTTTGATTTTCTAAAAAATGGCTCTAACAATTTTGATTATAATACCGTATATTAAACACATGTATATGAGAGTCTTTAATTTTCTGGGAATAGCCTCTAAAAACCTCTTTATTCTGAATGGATTTTGCTGAAATTTGCGTAACTGATAAACCGTAAGAGATAGAAGAAAACTTACTACACAGAAAATGAAGATAATGTTAAAACAAGAAATTTATGTCATTACGTTTTTTTTCGTGGAATGGGCCATTTCTGAGATATTCCTTGTTATTTGTTTCAGATTTAAAATACCTAAACTTTTCTCACATGGAAAGTTGTAAACTCCTGGCCCTGCACAGAAATGGATTTCAATCACTTGCACCAGTTTTTAAGAGATTTGACATTTGCTTTAGCCTGTGTATCCCCTTATTTTTATTATACTTTACAAGGAATCAAGTAATTAAGATCATGTTTATCTCGATTATCATAAAGTAGATACAAGAATATTCTTTTTAACGATAATTTGTTACAGCGATATAGAGAAAGTGATGTGAATGAAATACGTCAGAATTTTAAAAATCTAATCAACGGTCGTTGCGATGTTTAAATCAAGAAGCTTTTTTTTTTAATATGCATGGGAAACTTCGGAATTTTGAGATTTTACAGTGACTAACGTTTACTGCGTTTCCTCAAAAGATTTTCCCAGCCTCCCTGTAACCGGATGGGATGTGCGTAAAGACATGAATTTCATCTTAATATTTTACAGTATCACGTTTCATGCAGAGCTTCTTTCCTGTCATCCCTTGCTAAGTGCCTGATTAACAAGTGAAATGAGAGCTTTGACTCTGGGTGGGCTGCGTTAACAAGAAGCAGGTCTCTGCCCTGCAGATGACGGGCGGGCAGTTGTAGTGCGTCCACGACAGACGATGCGTTGGGGAAAATGACACAATCCCTTCTGTAACCCCTTGTGTTTTTTTCCACGGTAGCGGATGTTGGCATTGTGAAATTGACGTCGATAATTATCAGGCAGTTGGTAAATGAAATGAAACAGAGTTTTATTTATGGACGCTCATTAACTGATATGGTTCTTAGCGTCCCATTCTATACTGGGCGTGAAAGGTCGCTTAATTTTGCTCAGAGGCCTGTTTTTCAGGCATGAGGTTCGTGCCGTAAATCTACGACACGGGACCAACGTTTTTACTGCCCTTCCGAAGAAATGCTACATTCTCAATGCATTGTAAGCGCAACGCAAGAGGTTGACACGGGTTTCTAGATCTGTAAGTTCCAAGCGTTCCCAAGTTACAAACTGAATAACATAACCAACAATACCACATAAGAAAATTCACTCACTCTTTTACAAATAAATATGTTATAAAGGTACATAATAGCAACTGACGCTCGCAGCAGTGACGTCACAATAATTGCTTATTCAATATTATTGAAAATAGTACCAAGTATAGGGACTTCAGTAAGTGATGTATCAAAAAAAAAAAAAAAAAAGAGTAAAAACTCAAAAACGAAAAGTCGGTAAAATACTAAACTTGGAATTGAAGTTTAGTATCTTCCAGGGATGCGACACGAAGAGTTTAAGAAAAATCCCCCACCTCAAACTAACGTTTGCATGGTAAAAAATTAAAAATAAAATATTGATTTTCTAAAAAAATGGCTGTAACGATTTTGATTAAAATATCATATATTAAATATATTTATATGAGAAAGTATTATAAAACAGGAACCAATAACAAGGAATATCTCGAAAACGGTCAACTCCACGAAAAAAACGTGTGTTACATAAACTGTATGTTTTAAGAAGCTCTACGTGTTTTATGTAGCACGAATTTTTCTATCTCTTACGGCTAACCAGTTTTACAAAATTCATAAAAATTAATCCAGGATAAAATGGTCGTCAGAGGCTATTCCCAGAAAATTTAAGAAATAAATTTGATTCGTCTTGTAAATGTCTTAAATATAAGAGATTTTAATTTTAGTCGTTAGGGCCATTTTTGAAAAAATAAAACAATTCGACATGTTCTTCCATGTAAAGGGTAGTTGAGGGCGTTTTGTTGTTGTTTTTTAAGTGTTCGTGTCGTATGCTTGGAAGATATGGGACTTAAATATCAGATTTGGTATTTTACAGACTTTTCGTTTTTGAGCTATGCTGCCCACAGACAGACATTTACACCGACACACATATTCACGGCCATTGTTCTAAACAGTCATTTTTTGGGATTCACGGGTTCCAAAACATGTCACTTTCGGTATCGAAATGTTGGGTGCAATACAATACCTGCTCCATACACTATGTGCATAAAGGGTGGTTTGTGGTGGTGGGATTTTCTTGAAATGTTCGTGTCGTGTCGCATCCTTGGATGATACTAAGCATAAATACCAAGTTTGGTATTTCACGGTTGTTTCGTTTTTGAACTATGCTGTCCACAGACACACACATACAACCATACGGATCTTTTTCTAAAATAAAAAAAAATCTGACTCAGGGAACTTCAAAATATATATTTTTAGGTGGAATACAATACCTCTAGCTGCTTTGTACGTTGTATGTACTTATGGCTAGAGAGAGAGAGAGAGTAACAAACAAAAAACAAATAAAAAGGTATGAGCTCTGAGACATAGCTATACGGCTATAGAAAGCTTTATGAGTACCCCGATTTAATTTCAGTTGTCAACCGAAGTTTCAAATCAATACTACGATTTATTCGCAAGGGTGATAGGCAGAGATTGTTTTCGGGTATAGCAATTCTGAAAATACAACTTTTGTAACTGGGCTAATCATTTTGGCTGATCCTTTATGCTGATTGTTGTTTTAAATGCATTTTAAGGGCACTTGCCAGTAGTATTTTGCTCTCTCTCGAGTCCCGTATACCGAAAATAATTACCTTTATAAGTATTTTTGAGCGTGAGTGTATGCATTATGATTTGATGGACGCGGATAATAAAAGTGAAGCCGTTTCTGCACCTGCGCGAGATGAACACAATGAGAGGAACGCTATCAGCATATCCCGCTGTTAATGACACACAGAACAATAATTACAAGAGGTCTCCCTCGGTTCATATAAAATAGCGATTTTTCCAAAAGGGGTAGCGATAGTGCAGCTCGCTGGAGCGTGAATTATTAAATATATTTTGTTAAAACTCGCTACATTGCCCTGATAAAATGCATTGAGCGTGTATTTTTTGTGGTGATTACACGGGAAAGTAATTAATAGCACATAAAAGACCTGCGGAAGCCCTTGATGCTGCATCATCGGCGTTCAATATACAGCATCAACCGTAGCTTTGAGCACAACATCAAACGTTGTGGTGGTACATCACAGAGGCGGGGGAGGTGAATCAATGAACGTTTTCTTTGGGGATGGTTTCACCTGGATGCAAAGGGCTGCATTCCGATATATCATGTTCTGGACAGGGCCCTAAACACAATACATAACTGACAAAAAAAAAATCTGGTAGGACCCATTCACATGAGCTTGAGCTTCTATTTACTTCATCGTAATCTATAAAAAGTTAGCAGAAATAGTCTTGTTACTTGCTTCCTTGTAAGCTGAACCGAAATAAGGGAGTACCATAGGTTAAAGTGATAGTCAAAAGCTGGTTGCTATGTGACTAAAGTTCCTTTGTTTGTATGGACAGGAGTTGATAAATTCCTGTATGAGAAAAGTATAAGTTTTTCAAAGATGAAACCAAAGACAAGGAATATCTAAAAAACGAACAACTCCCGAAAAAAAGTATATAACATAAATTGTGTGTTTTAACGTGGTCTACATTTTTTGTGTGGTAAGTTTTTGTACATCTATTATGGTTTAGCCATTATGCAATATTCCGTAAAATTCATCCAGAATAAAATAGTCTTCAGAGGCTATTCCCAGAAAATTCAAGATATACATTTTATTTGGCATGTAAATAATCAAAATCGTTAGAGCCATTTTTGAGAAAATGACAATTTTCGAAAAAAGTGCCATGTAAAGGGTAGTTGGGGGGGGGCGTTTCTTGAAAATCTTCGTGTCGCATCCTTGGAAGATACTTTACTTAAATACCAAGTTTGGTACTTAACGGTTTTTGCGTTTTTTAATTATGCTGTCCACAGACACACACACAGATACACACGGACCTTTTTCCAAAAATTCTTTCTTTTTTTGATTCAGGGGAATCCAAAACATGTATTTCCGGTGAAATGTCGGTATCGAATTTTGGGTGGAATATAATACCTTCTCTATATACTATGTGCATAGTGAGTGACCCATTCACATGCCTTTCTTTATATCTCTGCAAAAAATTGTTAAAAAGCTTTTTATTCTTCAAGGGCCGTCCAGAAAGCGACAAACGATTTGGCATAACTAAACAATAACGAAAGATATCAACACAAAACGTTACTTAACAAAGTTATAGTACCTTAATCTATTTTTCAACCTAGTCGTCATTGCTATCAAGGTATTTATTGTTACGTGGTACCTTTTTTCAATGACAGTGCTATACTTTTCTACCGCCAATGAACTTATGCCTTCTTATTCCTTTTTTTTATTTTTTTAAGGAACAAAATGTTAGGGAAATCGAATTTTATAGGCAAATAACGTAAGTTTATGATGATGACGCAATGAATGAATCTTCAGTGACGAAATGGCACATAATTTATGAGTAATCAAAGAAGAACCAGTGTGTACAAAAATATCGGTGTGGAAGTTCATTGATCGTTATGGAGGAGTTGAAAGCAAATGTTGATAAAAGAATTTAGAAAAGCTGGTGTTTCACTTTGAACACCGTACATTAATTTTTAGATGAAAAAGATTTCCGTCATGAAGACCTCATAGTAACAGTCACATCTTGGCTCAGATCTTTAGCGGTGGTAGGGTACAGTATCTGCGTTGATAGCAATGACGATTACGTTGAAAAATAGAGTAAGGTACTGTAACTTTGTAAATATAATTTTGTGTTGATAACTTTTGTTATTATTTAGTTATGCCGGCTTTATCCACTTTCTGGATGGCCTTCGTATTTAAGGAGAGTGGAAATGCCCTATGTTACCAATTTTAAAATTTGACTCATTATCTCAACAACTAAGATAATGAGCTAAATTTTTCAAAATATATTCAGCAATACCTTTACTGTTGATTGATGAAAAATAGAATACCTCTGTTCATTAGTAGGAAACGTATAATTTTTCTTAATAAAGCTTTAAAACATTTTATTAAAAATGATGTTTATTAAATTCAAAAACAAAAATTAAAATGTAAATAATAAAGCCTATTTGGGTGCAAATGAGTGGTAAAATTTTCAACCCTTTGTGTCAATTAGTTTCTGAGATAATGGGACTTTAGTTTACACAATTTTACTTATTCAGAAATTGCTTTCTAACATAACATTTAAAAAAAATGTAACTTAACTTTCCAAACAGAACTGTGCAGTACTTCGAAATTCTGACATGAAGGAAATATGAGCGAGATACCAATGCTGCCAATAACTAAAGCAAAACTTTCCGATCAAAATAAAAAAAATATCACTTCTGTGACACTGTTATTGATGTTTTACCAAGTGAGTGTACCAATATGTTCTAAAAAACTACTATGCAGGATTATTTTCAACAATCTTTTTAAACTATTTACAGTTAGCGCAACTCATTGAAAATTATGCCAAAATGAGTAGAAGATTCGAAATATTCATATGCAATTAAAACATGAAAATGAAAAAAAAAAAAAAAAAAAAAAAAATTAAAATCCTTTTTCTACTAATCGATTCGTGCTAATAGAGCAAAAATTAGCAGAAATGGTCTTATTACACTCTTTCAAGTAAGTAGAAGGGAAATAAGGGAGTACCATAAGCTAAATTGACAGTTAAAAGCTGGTGCTATGTGATTGAAGTTCCTTTGTATAGACAGGAGTTGAAAAATCCCGTCTGAGAAAAGTAAAGGTATTTTAAAGCTGAAACCAACAACAAGGAATATCTCAAAAATGATCAACACCACAAAAAAAAAAAAATGTATAGTTGGCATCTTGTTTCATACAGAGTTTTACAACTAACAAAGTACCTTTAAAATGAATATCTTATTAATATAAAGCTCTAGATCTTGCACGTAATTACATATTTTATTTTGACTATCCTCAACCTGAATATATGATTAACATTTGTTTTTATCTGATTTAGTGAGTGATTAATTGTATATCAGTATTATAATCATAATATTGTCTCAGAATGCAAAATGACAGTTTAATACACTTCGTTTCTAACGAGCTGTTGCGACAACTATATTACATGGGCGAATACAGGAAATACTCGCATAACAAGGGCCAAACCAAGTTACGTCGGTTCCATCTATCTGACTTCATTGGAAATGGGCGGAGCTACCTCGCATCTGCGCAGTCCTGGACACTCCTGGGCTGGCGAACAGGAATCAGTTAGAAGAGCGGGCAATGAGTCTTCCAGCAAACATAAAATGATCGCATAACTTGAGCCGTGTTTGGAAGTCGAGCAATTTTTGGATTTAAAAATTCTTACTTATCTATGGTATATTTAACTTGGCAAAAATAGTAATCTAGCTAGTTTTATGTAATTTATTTGGTCAAAAATTAATATGAAGGCACGCGTGAAAGAAAATGGACTTATATCGTGGCAAGCAGAATTGCATTCTTGGATTCTTTAAATGATGGTGAGCGTTGTGCTTTGTAAAACTGTTGTAAGATGTTGTTATTTATCTAAAGTAAAACATGTTGAACTTGTGTTACGGCTTTAACTTTGAAAGGGTTTAAATATTTTGTAGAAGCCTCTCATTCCTGTTCAAAACGCGCCTTGGTAATAATCTATTTGTACCTGCCACATAATTTTGCCCACGCTTGGGCTCAGCACAACAAATCAAATTGTTTATCATCTCGGCTGTAAAATGTTTTTCACGTTATCAAACACTGTATACCTATCACAATCGTGCCCAGGGGATTAATCCCTTCCCATGATTATTTCTCAACTAAGCAATTATTTGTGTTACCTGTGTTTGGCCAAGAGCCGCAGAATTGCCGCAATCAAAACGGACATTGCTTGATCAAGAAATCTCATTTACTTCCATTGCGTACAGAGTAACGTTTACAACCCCGCAGGAAAATTTCCTTCTCTACGTGAGGCGTCTTATTTACATTCATTTATCTGTTCAAATACATCCGCCAAATAGAACACAAGAGCGAGTCTTCATTAAGTTTAGTCATCCGTGTGACAGACTGGACCTGCGGAATGTGAATCAATAGACGGACGAGAGTGAAACTTTCACACTGTATCTTTCCTTCTCTCTGCAAATGTATCTTCTTTGTACACAATACAGATTTCACTATTGGAAATTGTATTCTGTCCACTCCAGTTCTGCCCCTAAAGATTTCTGCAATTTAAAGATGAAGTATTTTAGTAGCTTCTTCATGGTTACAACAGTTTCCTCAGCAAATATTTTAACAGTCTTGACCTTTAGAGGTTTTTGTAGTGTTTAGTCATGATAAACGTTACTCACATGCCTTTCCCTGCGCGCTATCGTGTATTATTTTCTCTTCTACATATATCAAGTAGGGTAAATTTTGTATCCCACTCAAATTTAGATGTAAGATATCACCGGAAATAAATGCTTTGAGGTCCCAATAATCAAAATACATTGAAATCCGTTTTTTTTTTTTTTGTGTGGCCAAAAGTTGAATGGTTCCCGTATTAGAGAAGTTTTAAATATTTAAAAACTGAAATCAATAACAAGAAACATTTCGAAAACGGCCAAATTTACGAAAATATGTATAGGATATAAATTGTGTTTTATCGATATCTACATTTTTAGTGAAGTATTTTTTTTTTCTATCTCTTACGGTTTACCAGTTGTGCAAAATTCAATAAAAATTATCCAAAACAAAGAGATCTTCATAGGCTCTTCCCAGAAAATTCAAGATATACATCTTATTTGTTATTTAATATCTTAAATAAGAGGTTTTAATCAATCGTTAGAGCCGTTTTTGAGAAAATAGAACATTTCGAAATTTTTCTTGTAAAGGGTAGTTTGGGGCAATTTTCATTAAAATCAAAAGGCACTTCAATCACATGGTAACCAGTTTTTAAAATATTTGACTATCTATTTAGCCTAGTGTATTCCCTTATTTCCCTTCTAATTACAAGGAAACAAGTGAATATACCATTTGTGCTAATTGTTTCTCGATTAGCATGGAAGAAATGGAGGAATAAACTTTATATAACAATAATTTGTTGCAGAGATGTACAGAAAGTCATGTGAATTGAACACATCAGATTTTTCATTTCATTGTCAGGCCAATGCCCATAAATCCGCCAAAATCGTCACAAAGGAAAAATAAGACATACTAAGACTTTCTCTAACTGTTCCGGTAACAAACTTTTTTTTTACAATATATTATTATTCTTTTACATGCTAGACATTATTTTTCTACATAATGCTAATCAAGATAAACATTGACAGAATAGGCCTTCTTACTCGCTGGGGATACATTAGGCTAAAGTGATAGCCAAATATTTTACAAATCAGTCGCTATGTGAAACAATTCAAGTTCTCGTTGCTTGCCAAAAGAAGCAACGAAAAGAAGACTGAAGAGAAGAAAAAGGTGACTTCCCGTTTGAGAAACGTTTAAGAGATCAAAATGAAACCATGACACTCTCGGAAATGATTAACTCTACCCCCCCCCCCCAAATGTATCACTTATTATTTGTTTTGACGAGATCTGTGTATTTTGTGTAGTAAGTTCCCCCCCCCCCATATCTTACGGTTTATCAGTTACACAAAAGTCATCCAGAATGAAGAGGTGTTCAGAGGCTATTGCCAGAAAATTCAAGATATATGTATATTCCGTCTGTCATGAAAATGTCTTAAATATTACATCCATTTTAGAAAAAAAAAAAAACTTACGAAAACTATTCCATGGAAATGGTAATTGGGGATGGGGGGTTTTCTTGAAAATCTTCGCGTCTTATCCTTGGAAGATACGGAACTTCAATATCAAATACCTATGGTATGTACCCATCTTTACGTTTTTGAATTATGATGTTCACACACACACACACACATACACGCGCGCAGTGACTTTTTTCTAAATTGTTTTTTATTCATGGGTCCTCAAAACATGTATCGATTTTAGGTGGAATACAATACCATCTCTATCTACTACGTAAAGTTTACATGCCTGCTAGAGAAAGTAAACAATTACCATTTTTAATTGAACAGCTCTCGAATAATCAAGGTCCTTGCAGCGGCTTTCAAATAATGGTTATTTATATTATAAATGGTTTAAATAGACGTATTTGTGAGTGGAATAATAATCTAATAAGCCATGTGTAATATACAACGTTTTATCCTATCCTAATATTAACGAAATAGTCTTATATTTATTAATATTAATATTATTAGAGTTGATATTAAGACAAATTGAATTTTAGTCGTGCTTTGTCCGTTTTTGCGTAACCCCGCCGAAATAAACAGTTTCAATTGTGGTTGTTTAAAGTGCACCAAATAAATAAATAAATGAAAATGTATATTCCCGAAGAAGTTTTAGATTATGCTAAAAATCTGTGCCTAGTTTGTTACCTGGGTAAGCCAAGGACTTATATGAAAAGGAATTTGAATTATTTAAAGAATGGCGAGCTACCAAGGGAGCTAAAATAACAATGGCATAAAGATTCATTTTTGTTGTTTCCTAGGATAGATGAAATGTGTATATGAATTATATAGGATAGGATAAAAACAATTCTTTAAAGAAAATATAACTCTATTTTAAAATAAAGGCAAACTAGCACGAGATCACCCAAAAGACATTGATTCATGTTAACGTCATCCGTTCAAATAGATGTTTGCCCGTCGAGGAAATTAAAATTCCGTTAGTTTCAAGCTGGCAATCCTGCTGGTAGGAACAAGTGTAAGATCTTGTTAGAGTATTACGCAGTACCTCGTTTTACCTTTAGCAGTGATAAGTACTACTTGACTTAATGGCCAATAAAAACCAAATCTTATTTCTACCTATAAACGATTACTGTCCATCGTAAAACATCTCATGTTACCTAGAATCACAGTGATATCATCCGAAGGCTTCATGAAGTTAACGATTCCTTCGGGGTAACGAAGTATTCCGTTTTTACGACGTAGCAGACGATCCTACGAGAACATGGGAAGGCACAAGTAAGTTAGTGCTTAAACCAAATATCAGGAGATTGGAAATCAATCTTTTCCCATGTCTGAAGTGTCATAAAGAAATATTTCGTGACTTTAATGTTGGTGGGAGATATATGGGTGTATTCAGAAACATAAAAACTTGCCGATATAGGAGCATGGCAATACCGGCCGGGATTGAAATGTCAGAGAACCACATCTCAGATTTAGCTTTCAAACGAAATTATATGAGCAGTTTGCTCGTACTCAAACATACAAAAACTCTTATGTGTTCCATTCACATGACTTTCTCTACATCGCTGTAACAAATTATTGTTAAAAAGCATATTCTTCTACTGTATTATAAATATTAGCAGAAATTGTCTTAATTATGTACTTGCTTCCTTGTAAGTAGAACGAAATAAGGGAAAACACTAGGCTAAAGTGATAGTCAAATCTTTCACAAGCTGGTTTCCATGTGGTTGAAATCCGTTTCTATGAAGGGCCAGGAATTTACAACTTTCCACGTGAGAAAAACTTTAAGTATATTAAATCTGAAATCAATAATAAGGAATATCTAAAAAACGATCAACTTCCGAAAAAATGCGCATTACATAAATTGTGTTTTAGCGTGCTCTACAATTTCTATTAAGTGAGTTTTGTCTTACGATTTAGCAGTTATGCAAAAATACGCAAAATTTATTCAGAATAAAGATATCTTCAGAGGCTATTCCCAGAAAATGCAAGATATACATTTTATTTATCATGTAAATATCTTTAATATACGATACTTTAATAAAATTCGTTAGAGCCATTTTTGTGAAAATCAAAATTTTCGAAAATTATTTGTCAATGTAAACGGTAGCTAGGGGGGATTTTTCTCAAAATCTTCGCGTCGCAACCTTGGAAGATACTTGTAATATGGCTGCTATGTTATCCAATAATAGCAATGTTGGATTCTCTTTATCATGCTTTACATGTGACGGTCAGTTGACACACATAATTTGGTTTAATAATGCGTCAGTATCAAGCATATTGTTTAAAACTAATTCTCATATATGCTACATTATTAAGAGGATTTTTCGGAAAATCCTATAAACATATTGAATTAATTTAATACGGTACATTTACTCTGCGTTGCTCTTCAAGCAAAAATTGCATAAAAAATGCGGTAAACATATTTTTTCTCACTATTGCCCACAACGCTACTAAGGAAGTGGTTATTATGGCTATATGCGTCTTAATGATGCAATAACAGAGGACAATACAAAGCAGTAGACCACTTGCGATGGTCATCGAGATAACTACGTGACTGGCATTGCCCACTGACCGGGGTTACCCGTACTTCCCCTACATGGAAAAATATTCGAAAACTTTTTTCTAAGAAACTTATTTTTCGGAACCATAAGACCCTAAAGCGTGTATTTCCGGTGAATATCGGTATCGGATTTTTGGTGGAATATAATACCTTCTCTATCCGCTATGTACATTGTATATACGTTCTAGAAAAAGTAAAATTGGAGGACAGGGAGAGATCTAATACGATGAAACGAAACATTGCCACCAACAGATCTTTCCTGGTGCAGTAAATCAGACAGATTGTAAACCAGTTGTTACTGTGCTGTAAAATAACTATTTCTCTGTGTGTATCAGACACGTCTGTTATATATAGGCAAGTAAAAATTAATTGCTTTTGTATGTATTTCGAAAAGTCGTTTTCACACCACACGGCTACCAGCGTTATGGGAGTTCAGAAATTTTATTAACTATAGGGCGTGAACTGCAAGGAGGCAGATGATCATCTGTAACGTTCCACACCTGCTGTATTTGTTTTATTTTTGTATTTTATTCGATTTATACTCCATGCTTAACTGGAATGGTCATACAGACGACCTTTAACCTTCGGATTATATTGGCTATCGACAATGTTATTAACTCCTATATAGTTTCATTGGATTTCTGTTTTTCTGTGAGTTGTACGTATTATATTGTACACATTCATACTCTCATTCATGCTTCGATATTCTGCGCAGTGTAGTGAATACTCTTGTATACAGAAAAATTCCCATCCGTTCTATCGGGAATCTACCGTGCATCCCTCGTACAGCAGTCAGGTATCTGGTGTAAGATTTTCAAGGGGAGATGTAATGGTCTATAGTTTACATTTTCAATTGTTATTCATTGTTAGTGCTTGCTTGTCATTATTTTATTTCTTACGATGTGATGCAAATAATACAGAATTTCAAAGGCAGCATACAGCAATCCATATTTATTAAGCATCAATCATTGAATCGGTTTCTGAGGGGAGCATTGATCCGTTTGTGAGGGAAAAATGGATCGGTTTGGGGGGAAAATATTGAATAAGTTTGTGAGGGAGTATTGGATCGGTTTGTGAGGGGAAAATTGCATCGGTTTATGAGAGGAGTATTGGATCGGTTTGTGAGGGGAGCATTGGATTGTTTGTGAGGGGTGCACTGGTTAGGTTTGTGAGAGAAACATTAGATCAGTTTATGGGAGAAGTATTGGATTGGTTTGTGAGGGAATTATTAGATCGGTTTGTGAGGAAATTATTAGATCGGTTTTTGAGGGCAGCATTGGACTGTTTGTGAGGGGCATATTGGATCGAAACGGTTTGTGAGGGGAGCATTGGATCGGTTTGTGAAAGGAATATTGGATCGGTTTATGAGGGAAATATTTGATCGGTTTATGAGGGAGTATTGGATCGGTTTATGAGGGGAGCATTGGATCGGTTTGTGAAAGAAGTATTGGATCGGTATATGAAGGGTTGAATGGGTTGGTTTGTGAAGGGAATATTGGAGTGATTTGAGTGATTGGATCGGTTTTTGAGGGGCGTTTGAGTAAAAAGAAACAAAGCCCTATCCTCCAGATAAATCAAACTTTACTCCAAAATTCGATTTAAGGAATCTGAAAAAATAACAATATTCTTCTACGAGTTGCTTATGCAATTTTACCCTAATGAGTCCTTTATTACCTTTGTACCTACCATTTAATTTGTAATAAAACTGTTTCCGCAAATGTTTTTCTCGGTTAATATGAAGTAGATAGAAAAATAAACGTATATAAGAACAGTTTGTGGATGAAATATAAAAACAAAAGATAGAATATAAAATAGCTCTTGTAAATATATTACATCAGGTTGTTTAAATCTAACTATAATCAACTCCACAACAGCTCTCTTTTAAACCGTTTAATCCACGGATATATTTATTTAAAATGAGGGCTATTTTAATTTCATAAAATTGCATGATACAATAATATGCAGATTCAGTGAGATAACGACGTTGCTGAAACATTTCTTTTGAGGACAAATTAACACAAGAAACAAATATTTTCTGATTGATGAAATGCCATTAAGCTCTCAGTTTTGATGTATTGGAGTTGGCGCTGGGTGAGACAAATAACGACCGTCTCTTGTCTTATTCTTCAGCTCTCCCTCTTCTGGTTGTTAATAATAACACTTGAAGAACTTCACGCGAAGTTTTCTCGCGAGGCCAGATAATTTGTTTTTACCCTCATTAGATATTCAGAGCGTAAAGGATAAAACTTTACTCTACAGCTAAGTAACACAACTGGATTTGTCAGCGTGGATACAAATCTAATTCCCTAAACTGCCAGTAGGAAGAGCTAGTTTCCAAGAGAATAGAGTAATTTGTTTCTGCATAAATAATGGCAGTTCATATATATGGAAGCGGCAACACCTGCGGTTTAATCTTTTGAAATTTAGTTTAAACCGAAAACAGAATTTTAAAGAAGGTGGCAGTGTAACTGCAAACTTGCACCGCATTATTTGCTATGTAAATAAACGATACCAAGAAAGTTCCTTAAGAGATCTGACGTGTCCCATTCACACGATTTTCTCTACGTGTTCTGCAAACACACTTCTCATACAAAAGAAGATTCTTCTTCGTACGTTATGCCAATCTAAATAAACATAAGTAGAAATAGCCTTATTACTTGCATTCTTCTAAATAAGTATATTAAGGGAAATAAGGAAATAAGTTAGTTTAAAGCATTAGTAGTAGTATTTTATTAAGTTTACACTAATACAATAATTGCGTCACACAGTCGCATGGATGGGGTGACCTTTCATGCTGTCGAAAAATACTTGAGTATAAAATATTACCTATATGTATGTTTTATATCTCTTAACAACATTGGAAATACACACACAGACACATGCACTCGCACGCGCGCTGCGACAACAGAACCACAGAACAATAAAAGAAAGAACACTGATAACACACACACACACACACACACACACACACCACGTATTAGTCAAACACCAAATAAGTCTATACAATATTTACACAAATATTTTATCAGTGCACGTACTTCCATTAAGTATGTGCCCAGGTTTGGCCAGTTTTGGCTGTATTGAATCGAATCCCAGAATGCTGTCCTTCGTCTGTTTGAAGCTAAAAATACTTCCGGCAATAATTGTTTCCTGACATCCTCCATCTGCACGCAATCTGCCAAAATATGCGTCCAGTCTTCCTGATCCCCGCATAATGGGCAAATGAGCCTACCAGCTTCATCAACTACCTTACGGGTTTTCCATCCTCCCAACCTGAGCCAAGCTTTTCCCGATCTTTGTTTCATACCCAATTTTAAAATATATGTTTATTTACTCTACTCAATTTTTATTTCGTTTTGTAAGTGCAGTGACGATTTGTTTCTACGTTCAGATTCTATTTCCTGTCTGTTTATATGGCATAGTCGTCTTTTTACTTTATTCACAACGTTATATCTATTTTCGCTGCCCCTTTGCCAAATATCGCTTAAGTCCATTTTTGATAATCCGCGTTGTAGCCCCGTATTGCTTTAAGAGTTGTTTGATCAGCTTTAAGTATCCGCAGCCAGTACTTACTACATTTAACTTAGCATATACAGCATCTTCCCAGCATCCTACCTCACGAAGAAAACTGTGATTAGAAGTTCCCCAACCCCAATCCCAGAATACTTTCCAGAAACGACATTGTATTTTATTTAGATTATCTCCCTATCCCATCCCCACACCTCACTTCCATATAGTAATGAAGACTTTATCATTGCCTCATACATGGTTTGTAATGTTTTTACTGGCATATCTAGTATCCGGGTCAATAACTTCAATATTTCAGAAAGGGTTCCAATCCTTTTGTGTCTTACAAACCCAAGTGTTCTTGTGCCATTTTCCTGCCATGTCAAACCTTACACCTAGATAGTCGAAATGTTAAACATTTTTAATTTCTTTCTCCCGTATGTCCACTTTTCCTGCTGACCGTACACGAAACCATTTTTAAATGCGAATGCTTTAGTTTTAGGAATATTCGCTTCCATGCCCCATTGTCTACAAAATTGTTGCAGTGCGTTTAAGCCAGATTGCAAACCATTTACTGTTTTAGGAAGAATAACAATGTCATCAGCGTACAAAAGAATTGGTATTTTTTCGCCTTCAACTGTCGACGCATCTTTGTCTTCCTCCACCATTATATTAACAGTCATCGATAAACAAATTAAAAAGTAAGGGAGATAATATGCAACCCTGTTTGACTCCCCTCTGCGCTATGTTGCATTCTGATGTATTGTGCGGATCAGCCTTGATAACAAATTTAACTTGTTTTGTACATTGCCATGAGTGCTGTAATCATTTTTCCGGAAAGTCCTTTGCGCGCTAATTTAACCCACAGAGCCCTACGTTCCACAGTATCAAACGCCATTTTAAAATCTACAAACACGGAGTATATCTTACCTCCCTTATTTCTCAAATTATCATCAATTATGGTTTTAAGAACAAAAATATTGTCAACGGTCGAAAAGCTTTCTCTGAATCCCGCTTGAAATTTAGAAATCTTATCGTATGTCATGACCCAACGTTTAATTCTTTCGTATAATATTTTAGTGTATATTTTTCCCAATATAGAGAGCAGCGAGATGTCCCTATAATTTTCCGGACTGCTGCTCCCTTTTCAAATATTTTATTGAAACTGGTTGTATATAAATATAGCACTTTACTAATTTCAAGAGAGTTCTTGAAGAACTCAGCTGAAAGGCCTTCTATACCTGCTGCCTATCCGTTTTTTAGATCTTTTATTGCACGGACTACCTCAGCTATACTAATTTCGCTATCCAGCATTTCCACAGTCGGAGCTCCAGCAACAGTCAAAGGAATTGATTGTATGTCTGCCTGCCCTCTTTCATAAACACTTTTAAAGTGTTTTTATCCATTGCCTACTAGGAATGTTAACTTGTATATGCCTTCGCTTTCAGATCTGCTTAATAACCTTCCACATGTCACTGACCTCCCCATGTTTTACTACCTGATGCACCTCTTCCGCCTTCTCTTCCTGCCACGCAATTCTGTTCCGCTTTAGAGTGTCTTTATAAGTTTTTCTAAGATTTACAAAGGAAAGTCTTCGTTTCTCACCCCCCCTCTCCTCTATATTTAACAAGGGCAGATTGAGCTGCTTTTTTCGCAATTTTACATTCAGCATTGTACCATCTGTTTGACATTGACCCGTTTGATTTTTTACCCTTTTTTTATCAGCATGTACACACTAAAAGCTCGCCGCTATGTGAAACAATTGAAATTCGGTTCTCTGTACATGGCCAGCAGTAAAACAAATGATATATGAATCAGAAGACGAATCAGAAAAATGTATTAATTTAATCGAAGAAAAGAAAGGAAAAAAGGGTAAGTCGTGTGTACTTTAATGTTATATATATTTTTGTGTAGTAGCTTTCTATCCTCTTACAGTTTATCAGCAGTACAAAATTCATGCAGAATGAAGAGGACTTCAAAGGCTCTTCCCAGTAAATTCAGAATATAATTTTTTTTTTTTTTTTTTGTCGTGAAGGTATATCTTTAATATGCGGTATTTTAATTAAAATCGTTAGAACCATTTTGTAGAAAATTTAATATTTTCCAATTTGAAAAATGTATTTAAAGTGTAGTTTCGGATGTATGGATTTTTCTGAATTTGTTGTTGTTGTTGTTTTTTATTTATATTCCTGGACATGTAAAGATAACCGACAATCGCATAATGACAGGTTTTAAAAGATGTAACTGTCGCTTTAGCCTAATCTTTTCCCTTCTACTCGTTGGGAACTAAGTAATAAGACCATGTCTGGTAACGTTCACATTGATTAGCATTATGTATATAAAAGAATAATCTTTTTATGAACAGTTTGTTTGCTGAAGAGATGGAGAAAAATCATGTGAATGAAACACATTAGATTTTGTTTTTAAAATTACATTCTTTAATGCCTTTGTAACAAATTTTCTTGTTGAAATTTTGCCTGTGGTAGATTTTTTTGTTTATTTAAATACGAAGTAGAAAAAAACCATAGAAAACACCGCATGGTTATACAGATAAATTTTTTAAAACTTGTCTATGACCGATGGCAACGATGCAAAAAGAATTTATTACACACAATCTGCACTGCTTTGGGAGAACGTTTCATTCCTCTAGCTGCGTATTTGTGGGAGAAGATATATTTTTGAATAGGTATGGTGGGGCGGGGGGAGGGGTAGAGAGAAATTAATCTGAAAAAAATGGTTTTGTTTGACAAATAGTCATTTAACCTTCGCAACACTTTAAAATGACACCCAAAATATGTTTACATTCTAGGAGAATCATTTAGGCAAATTTTAAAATATGTTACCAATTCGACATTTTCTTATTACCATTGCCTTAAAAAAAAAAAAAAAAGAGCAATTTGGGTCCCTCTAATCGAAGATTTTGTGTTTTACTGTCCGCGCGCGCATACAGTGATATTTTTCAAAAATGGCTTTCTCTAGACGTAGGTACTATGCACATAGTGTATGGAGCAGGTATTGTATTGCACCCAACATTTCGATACCGAAAATACATGTTTTGGAGCCCGTGAATCCAAAAAAAAAAGCATGTTTAGAAAAATGCCCGTGAAAGGTGTGTCTGTGTATATGTCTGTCTGTGGGCAGCATAGCTCAAAAACGAAAAGTCTGTAAACTACCAAACCTGATATTTAAGTCCCATATCTTCCAAGCATACGACACGAACACTTAAAAAACAACAACAAAACCGCCCTCAACTACCCTTTACATCGAAAAGCATGTTAATTTTTTTTATTTTTTCAAAAATGGTCGTAACGACTTAAATCAAAATCTTTTATATTTAAGACATTTACATAACCAATCAAATTTATTTCTTAAATTTTCTGTGAACAGCCTCTGACGACCATTTTATCCTGGATTAATTTGTATGAATGTTGTAAAACTGGTTAGCTGTAAGAGATAAAGAAATACGTGCTGCTTAAAACATACAATTTATGTCATACACGTTTTTTTCGTGGAGTTGACCGTTTTCGAGATATTCCTTGTTATTGGTTCTAGTTTTAAAATACTTTCTCATATAAATATATTTAATATACGACATTTTAATCAAAATTTTTAGAGCCATTTTTGAGAAAATCAATTTTTTTTTAATTTCTTACCATGCAAACGTTAGTTTGGGGTGGGGGGATTTTTCTTAAACTCTTCGTGTCGCATCCCTGGAAGATACTAAACTTCAGTTCCAAGTTTAGTATTTTACCGACTTTTCGTTTTTGAGTTTTTCCTCTTTTTTTCTTTTCTTTTGTTTTTACCCTAAAACGTGTAAATGACGTGCTATTTATGGACGGTCTTTAACCACTGTTGTTCTCAGCGTCCCATTCTAAATTGGGCGTGAAAGACCGCTTAATTTTGCTCAGAGGCCTCTCTATCAGGCTTGAGGTTCTTTTACGTTGCCGTAAATCTACGACACGGGACTTCCCTTCCGAAGGAAGCCGAAAAAATCCAGCGTCCTCCGCCGGGTTTGAACACGCGATCTTGGGTATATGAAGTTTGCATGGTAGCCATCAATACACGGATGCCGACCCTAAAACGTGTATTTCTAGTGAAATCTCAATATCGAATTTTTGGGTGTAATGCAACACGTTCTCTATGCACTATATAGTACATAGTATGTGTAGAGAAAGTAAAGATTACTGACACAAATATCTTGAAAGTTATGCGAGCTTGATTTCAATGCTAGAAGTCGCACGTATTTCATGAAATGCACTGATCTTTCCACGAACAAAAGCTATCGCGAGTATTCACCTTTTGATCAGCAGGTTGGAACATCACCGATAATTAAATGAGAGTTGTTTGTGCGCAATTACAAACATTGTCAACATGTTCATCATTTTATAATTGAATCAATTAATGAATATTGTTTCATTTTTTTATATCTGTAAATACTCCTGTATTCGATATGTTTACTCCATGCTTTTAACTTGACGTTACTGCTAATGGTTCGAGTAGAGCAAATTAAAATAAAGCATTATGCTATCTGGTGATTCAAAACAACATTTACAATTATTAATATTATTACTTTGTGCAGTGATCTATCGAATTCATGTCGGAAAGCCCGTGGTTTGTACACTGAGTGGCAGCAAAAGTTGAATAACGCCGCGAATATGTTGAAGCACTCCTTAACCGGTCACAACTCAAATTATTATTTTTGGTATTATTATTACTATTATTATTAATATTAGTGTTATTACACATACAAATCATGTTCCATTCACATCCTGTACTTGCTTTGAAAACAATATGCTTACAGACATATATCCTTCTATCTACTTCAAGCTAATCGAAACAAACATTACCAGAGATGACCGTATTGCTTAGTTATTTGTAAATTAAAGGAGAATAAGGGAATAATTTAACTAAAGGGATGGTCATATCATTTGTAAGCTGTCGATATGTGAGCAATTCAAATTCCGTTCTCTTTGAATTGGTTTGATTGGTGAGGAAGAGTTCTATTTATATACAGATTAAATTATTATTTTGATTTATTTGAATATTATGGAATATAATTTTTTTTTCACAAATTATATTTCAGTAACAATCCATTAATGGTTAAAACAGGGCCAGAAATAAAACAAAAGAGAAGTGAAAAGAGTGGCCACCTCCGGTTTGAGAAAATATTTGCATTATAAGTGTACGACATTTAAAGACTACTGGTTTTATAACTTCTGAAGGAATCCATTTACGCCCGTAAAAATCCTCACCCTCCACTGGAATTGAATCCACGACCTTGGAAACCAGAGGCTAGCAATGTTATAGCACAGCTCAAACAGGAAAAGTCAGCTTAATATTTAAGTTCTTATTTTCCATGGATGTGACAGGATTTTCAAGAAAATCCCTCCCACTCTTCACATGAAGAATGTTTCGATTTTATTTCCAAATCGGCTGTAACGAATTTGATTAAAGTACCTTATATTTAAGATATTTTCATGCCGAATGAAATATCTATATCTAATTTTCTGGGAATAGCCACTGAAGTCCTCTTCATCCTGGATAACTTTAGCATAACTGGTAAACCATAAGAGATAGACAACATTTTACTACGCAGAAAATGCATACATATCTCGTTAAACCATACAATTTATTTGAGATGCCTTTTTTTTTGTTAAATTTATATTAATTTATATTAGATTTTCGAGTTGTTCCTTATTGTTCGTTTCACTTATACCTGCTTAAAATTTTTCGCAAACATGGAGTCATCATTCGTTTCACATATTTTTGTTTTATGTTTGCCCATGCATAGAGAACCGAATTTCAGCGACCACCTTTTAAAAGACTTAACTGTCGCTTTAGCCTAGTGTATCCGCCTTATTTCCCTTGTACTACAGTGAAGCAAGTAACATAATTTCTGCTAATGTTTATCTCCATTAGCAAGACGTGGATAAAATAGTAGTATTTTGAAAGAATAGTTTGTTTGCAGAACAGGTAGAGAAAATGATATGAATGGAAGACATGAGATTTTTTTTAAAAATCTGTTTCTATAACTTTTTCATTTGTATTTCTTGATTAGGTTGTGATATAAAAGTAATAATAAAATAAATTGCTATCAATAGGTAAAAGGAGTGCTCTTGGGGGAAGGAGGACCCATAAGAAGATTGCTTTTATTATTTTTTAAATGGATGTTGTCAATTAAAAACTCACGTGAAACTCCAAAGGTATGTTCACACTAATATAGATTGGTCATTAACTACTTAGGGAAAGCCAGAAAAATTGATGTAAATATTCACGGCAAGTCAGATATTACGACACGTGTTGCTGGCCGTAATCGTCCCACGTGTGTGAGTGGCTTGCTTTGAAAGATATAGCCATTAATGCAGCTGGGCCATTTCCTGTGCCAGTCTCTGTTGGTCGTCATGGATTTCTGCTCCATGTGGCGTAGGGTACGCAGTCCCTAACAAGGAGGCCAAGAACATTGCCAGCTGCCTCGTAGAGCAACTGTTTTATCGCTGTGGGGTATCGTTGGACCTACACAGCAATCAGGGCACCAATTTTGAGCGAATGAGGGAAACACTGAAGCTACTTGGAGTGTACAAGACGCGCACAACACCTCCACCCACAATCAGACAGCACGGTGAATCAGACTAGAGGAAGATTGTGGCCAATCACCAAAGAGATTGAGATAGGAGGGTGCCACTTTTCTTGCTGGTCTACCCTCTTCATCCCACTCCTGACACCACTGTAACTCAACTGTTCTTTTTTACTCCAATAAATAACCTTTTATCCGATGCTGGACCGGAACAGGTAATAACCTATCCTTGATAGAAGAACAACTCTTTATTCGATGCTTTCGCAACAACTATACTCTGAAAACTACCCGTCGAAACTGACTGACTTTCAGATTGAGATTATTTTATTACAGAATGTGACCCCATGCCAGAACAGCCTTACAGGCTTAAATTTACATGGTCGTATCCTTAGTTGAATGAATGAATGAATGAATGAATGAATGAATGAATAAGTGTATTTATTAACATAGCAATATCATACATAGAATTTCAACAGTCGCACGGGTCCACAGACCGTACGTGCTTTTGCAATACACATTACAAGCAATATTAAAACAACAACCACAACAAAGACTTAGAAGAGTAAACACGAAAATAAAAAGACAAAGGAAATACAGAGTCAAAAGCAATATTAAACAACAATAAAATTAAGAGTGAATCCAAAAATAAAGATACAAAGATATTCAAATATAGCAATTTAAATTTACAGCACAGAGTACACCTTCATAAATGCACCCTCTTATAATAAATAATTACACTTAAAAGACATATATACACATAATATATACAACCCTAGCACAACAGTGACCTAAGTATGACATAATATATATGTATGTAGAACATTGTAGTCACTTTTGTTTAGTTGATCTTATTCCCCCCCCCCTTCTCTATTGGCAGGCTCCTCCGATCTCAGCTGTCTTGCCTTAAGTATAAATTTACCTAGCCCGTCCATGTTTTCCGTGCCTGCCAGTAGCGTCCAACATGCTTCTATCCCTACATTCGCAGTGGTAAAAAATCGCGGCAAATATTTTTCCCGCCATTCCTCCGTACCCCTACATCTTGCCAAGATGTGAGTTCACGACTCTTCCTCCTCGCAAATGGGACAGATTCTCGTACCATTCTCATCAGAAATTTTCGTGCTCCTCCATACTCCTAGTCTAATCCACGCGAGCCCCTCTCTAATGAGTTTGGTACCTGTTTTGATGTATTGCTCCATACCCCACTCCGATTTCAGCCCAGACTGTACTTCTAATGACACCTTCTCTGTGCATTGCGCAATCATTTGCTGTCTGTCAATATCACAGAGACGTTTCTTAATTTTTCTCCAAATACTTCGCCTGTTTTCCTGCCCCGCCATCCAAATGTCTCCCATCCCAATGGTTTCCAACCCTTTCTTTAATTTTGATGCCCACGTCAAATTATCTTCCATTCGCAACTGTTCACGGTAGCAGACTGCCCTAATTAGAGATTGGTTTCCGTGAACGATTCTCATCCAATATTTAACTGCTCTAATTTTGCACTCTATCGTTTCACTATGTGCCCCGAATTCCCTCATTATTCCGCAGTTTGCCGTACCCCTCCCTACACCCAAAATTCCTTTCAAAAATTGGGTCCTCACTTGATCCAGATTTCCTGTTTGTGCCCACCCCCATATTTCTCCTCCGTATGTCATCGTGGATCTAACTGTCGCTCCGTATACAGTTTCCATTAAGGTTATGGAGATATTCGGAATTCTGCAGCGTATCCGGAGAGCTTCCGCCGCTTTCACCCTTGCCTTGTGTTTCTCAATGTCAATGTGTTTTGTCCATTTTCCGTTCATTGTAAATTTGAGTCCTAAGTACACAAAAGATTTAACATTGTCCAGTATCTGTCCTGCATATGTCCAAGACTCCTCCCTGCTATAAACACAACCCTTTTTGAAAGTCATTGCCTTAGTCTTATTCACATTAACTGTAAGTAGCCATTTATCGCAATAGTTCTTAAGTTTGTCCAGTCCTCGTTGCAATCCGTTTACTGTCGTAGAACACAATACTAAATCGTCTGCGTATAAAAGTGTTGGGATCTGCAAATCCGCTACTACTGGCGCTTGAATATTCTCTGCTATCATCGTATCAGTAATATCATCCACAAAGAGATTAAATAGCAAGGGAGATAAAATACAACCCTGCCTCACTCCTCTATAGCTTCGGCAGCTCTCGGACACTCTGTTTCTGTTGTACTTCACACAGAATTCGACATTTTGATACATTGCCTGCAATGCTCTAACCATTTTACTTGATAACCCCTTTCTGCCTAGTCTGTACCATTTAGTTATATGTATACTAATTGCCGTTTATGTTTCGGAGCAATCTATCCAGTTGCCCCCTTTTATACTTGTCGGTTACGTGGCTAGAAATTTCCAGAAGTAGTGTTTATTGTTGCACCTCAAGCCTCCGCAAGTTTATACACAGGTACGGCAATCAAACCTGTGATGTAAAATACTCGCCGAATGCAAACGTGTTCACTCACATAAGTGTAGCAATGCATTGGCTAATGAAAGAAAGCCAACGGGTGAACGGCAATAATCAGCTATGACTTTCAAAGCAAGCCGCTCACACACGTGCGGCGATTATGGTTGGCCAAGCGTGTCACAGTATACAATTTTCTGTTGTGATCAAATCGGAATTAATTTCTACCCCAAACCTTCTCAAACTTTAGGCATTCTTAACCTGCTGCCGTCATGTGAGTTATTTAGTTATTATTTAGTTGTTTATGTCTTTTAACTCCTAAGTGGAGCATAGGAGATCGTTATGATGTCTCTGTAATCGGATTTGAATGTATAGTTCGTGGTGATAAGGGAATTGGTTTGGTTGATGAGGGGTGAATTGAGTAAAATTATATAAATAAAAGAATTTTGCACAAAATTCGATTTAAAAGAAAAACAAAAAAATAGGTTATATAAATAATATTTGTAGTACATTCTTTATACTCGCAGATTGCATTTTGTATAAGAAAAAATAATGGAATCTATGAATATAAAAATATACTAAAAGTATTGTTTATAGAGCAAATGTTTTAATCGAATTTCGGGCAAAATTCTTTTCTTTTGGGAAGAAGGTTTGTTGTCGTCGCCCACAGATGGTATTGAAGGTCTAAATCACGACTTGCGGACGCTAAATAGTGGAATTTTGCCCAGTAACCTTCTTCTTTCAAGGTGTGATGTTCTTTCGCGTGTAAATAAACATTATATGTAACCTCCGGCTGTCCTTCCCTTCCGAAGGAAGCCGTGCAACGGATTTTGGTTCCAAAAAAGTCCATCTCCTTTCGCCATTTTGAACTTACTGTATTGTGTTTTAGAGGCCAACATAGTAACTACTACGCCATGGTGGGCGACACCGTCATGTAAGCATTTTAGTAATAAAAAATGTTAGATGTTTTTGTCCACTCCAATATACGAACAGCAAGAACGGGGTAAACAGTAGAGAACTGGAAAAGCAGTTTATATCATTGATGAAATACGGTTTGGATAAAATGTATTCTCCATTAGGCAAACTGGTTTCATGGGACGTACTTACGGATCTCTGGGGTGATCAAACGGGGTCATGCATGTGATTATGTATTTATGTGCATCAATAGAAAGCATTAGGAGCCCTTCCCCAAGCAGAGCTCCAGGGGATAAGACCACATTGGGCTTTTCCACAGAGCAATTTATTTGCGGTAGGTGTGAATAAAATGTGACATACGCTATAGAATTTCCATAACAACTGCGAACATTTAGCGGGAATTTGGATACAGGATTTCTGTTGCTTTATTGGGAATCATGATTCTTTAATGTTGTAATGCAAGTGGTATTTAAAATATTTGTAATTTCTCTACTATTTACCCAAATTGAGTGAAGGAAGTATTTTATTTAAACATTCGATATGAGATTAAGCTAGAAGTATATGTTCTGAGGCTCTTGGAATAAAGAAAATCATTTTTAGAAGAATTCCCTGTATATTTGTGTCTGCGAACAGCATACTTAAAACGGACATTAGTGAGATACGTATTTAAGTTTACACGACCTATCATACAAATCTACCCTTTACAATCAAAATGTTTCTTTATTTGAGATCATTAAAAATGTCTTAACGATTTTGTTTAAAATATCTTGTTTGGTACGAGGAACGTTCAATAAGTCCTTTGAAAAAAGGAGAGAAACAAATTATTTTTGGTAGATTTTTTCAACATAACCTCATTTTAGCTCGGTTCACTTTTCCTAACGTTTCTTCAGCTGTTTTAAGCCTTCCAAAAGTAGCCTTTTGGAAGGTGCTCAAAATAGGCATCTGTTTGGGATATGACCTCTTCGTTAGATGTGAATCGTTTTCCGCCGAGCCACTTTTTCAAATTTAGAAATAAAAAATCAAGTCACTGGGGGTCAAACCTTCTGAATACGGTGGATGTTGTAGTAATTTTAATATTTGAAGCTGGATTACTTAACAGTGGTATTGAAGGAGGCTAATAAGCTGTCGTTGACTTCTGTTTCGTATGGGAACAGCTTTTATGGAGCTGCTTAATAGCATGAGGAAAACTCTTCCCGCTTTTCCCAGTTATTGAGTGTTTAAAATTGTTATTGACAATCATACATTTGTTAAAAGGATTTAAAATGCACTATTTCCTTTCAAATAACATAGATAATTAATATTGTGATGACCCCAAATGCACGTGCGCTCTAATCTGCCTCCTTATTGTTACAGTTGTGGATGACATCCGTAAAAAGTTCTTACCTAACTGGCAGCATTATTAGAATGAGAGAGAGAGAACGGTGCGCGGGTGGCTGCTTTACATAGCTCCCTGCATTGTCACAGATGTCTGCACCTTAGCAATTAAACATGAGCGATAATAGGCCAAGATAAAAAAGGAAAATAAAAATGTGTGCTCCTTGCGTATGTAGAGGCTATTTGAGGAGGACTGGCAGCCAGGATAGTTGAACTTCTCTTCGGAATGCCAACGGAGACCGGTCGAGTTGCGTCTCTTTTCTCTGAAGCACTTCGATCTAGACATCGAGGATTATCTGTCGATCGAGGGTAGGATGTAGAACGAACCATCTCTATTAACTCGCTACTGGTGCTCAAATGACATTATAGAGTGTTGGATAGACTGCCCCGCTTAGCCTATTGAAGCTGGCGCTCCTGGTCATGTGCCCAACGCTAACCCTTGGCCACTAAGACATCGCCGCACTAGACGCAGGTACAGAGCCCAAGAAGATCATTGGCATCCACCGCCGCCGTCACACCACAGACAGCGATTAACTATGCCAACGCACATAAGGCATCCAAGACGCCGCCATATTTAGCCACAAGTCTGGCCATTTCTAATACTACCGACGAATTTCACTTCTAGACGACGCCACCGGATGTTACGCTGCTTCAACGGTCAGTGTACAGCGGCACGTACCTCACAGCTACTCCTGTTGCAGCTGTCAACTTTGGTTATCACTGCTGAATAGCCACCAAGATTTTCTCCATGAGCGCACCTACACCACTGATGCGCCTATTCCTCCCGGCATAGCCTTGACGGTGAGCATACAGCTGCTGTTGCCTCTATGGTGCACTGCCACTACTGAGGTGTACCTGAAGTGACGTCAGCGTGCAAGCAACAGGATCTCACGCGCTGCAAAATATTTTACTCCACCTGCTGTAGGACAGACCACTTCACCGAGGGGGCCTTCTTCCCGCTCTGACCCAGGTATACTTCGTCGTCGAACAGCCGCCTAGCTGGGCCCCATCTCACGCAGATGCCCGTGCAGAGGACCCCATATTACAAGGCTGGACAATGTAGATGTTGTACAGCCTTAAAGAACGCGCTCAGCGAAATAATCACAACTTGAGCCACCATGCGGATTGTTATCAGCCAACAAGCGGTTCGTAACCATAGACACCAGTTATTCTCCCCTCTCGGGAGCCACGCCTGAGCTTCAAACCACCTGACGAAACTATAATCATCTCTTTGACACATAGCTCTCAACAGGATCCAGATGCACCTACTCCCCTCAATTCAGCGAAAGCTCTACTAAATTGAGAAATTCTCTGAAGAGGACTAACAAATAACGAAAAACACAATGACCATCCCCAGCGCGGCTGAGCACCCTAGAGGCCTGGGTCACCGGGGATGACGATAGACATTACTACGAGCCGTCTCAGCCATTTACATGATCGCCAGAACAAACTCAGAAGGTATGATGGCACCGCCGCCACAATATAACCGTTGCACACATAACGACCAACGTCCTCAACTCTCTTACGACTCTACAAATATCACAGCAGACGCCGCCACATTGAGCAAACAAAAATCAGAAAACCACATAGTCATGCTTACAAACATCAACTTCATACGCAGGTTGATACCTGACGTAGCGTGTGACATTGGGCCTGCACTCATCCTATACTAGTCGGCTATAATGTTCACCCTCAATATTCGAGCGCGTAATGTGAGACCAGATACATTTTGTTCCCCAATAAATAAACAAATAAAACATTTAAAACTAGGAAGTCAGTAGCGATAGAGCCTTTGGAGAGTGCGGTTGGAATAAAGGGACAAACGCAACAATCGACATTTGAGTGAACGAGCGTCGAAGCGGAGAGGAATAAAATTATTCTGCAGCAATTGAAATAATTTTGTTACAATATCACATGTAACAACACAGTAAGGAGTAAATATAATTAAATGGCTTTTAAATTGCTAGCAAAGTAGTCCATAAAATCATTGTTTTGATGAATAATAAGCATGAATATCACAATGACAAAAGAACGCGTTTGAAATAAAATATGCAATTTCAAATAGAAATGCCTTAGCAATTAAACATGACCAGTAAATTCCAATATTGAGAGGAATAAAATTATTCTGCAGCAATTCAAATAATTTTGTTACAATATCAAATGTAACAGTACAATAAGGAGTATATATAATTAAAGGCTTTTAAGTTGCTAGCAAAGAGTCCATAAAATCATTGTTTTGATGAATAATAAGCATGAATATCACAACGACAAAAGAACGCATTTGAAATAAATATGCAGTTTCAAATAGAAATGCCTTAGCAATTAAACATGACCAGTAAATTCCAATATTGAGTGGGTATATCCGCCGAAGCTTTCTATTTGAAATTACATTCAACTCATTTAAATAATTAATCGTCAAGTTAACGTTGACATTATTGTATTTAGTAAACCTTAGTTATCTGGAACATTGCGTTGCATTGTTTCGGACAGAAATAGCATTTAATTAATCACCGCAACGTAAAACAAAACAAGGAAAATATAATCTCCTCTCCATACCCTTAACATACAAGGAAAGCTTTACCTGCACCTTATTTGCTGTATGATACGACATTAAATTTAGAATTTTCTTGGCGCAACAGGACACCAAATGTCATAAAGAATCCCACGTGTTCAAAAACCAATGCTGAAAGAACATAAATTATGTGCTGCACGTCGCGTAGGACGAGCTTGTCTCACTTGATCATGGGAGAGAAGGGACTGCACGGTTACTGAAGGTACATGAGATTTCGTTTTCTGTCCGCCAGTGTCACTAGTGTCAACCAGTCGTAATTGACGAGTGTTGCACATCAGGACTGTCACAGTTATTTTCGGGTAACGGTACCTCTAACGATTAAGTGAATTGTCAAGGACATACCCCAATATTGTTAGTACTTTGATCCCTGAGCTTCATAGTTTAACCAACTATTAGGACAATTATGTTTTTCAAATAGGAAGAGTTCTACGCTGCAGCGAATGAGATGCGTTATCGTGCTCTGCGTTGCCACTCTTTATACTTCCCTCTCACTCGCACACTGAGCATGCGACATAATGTTTATTCCTGTGTATTATGGAAACTATTTGAGCAAAAAGTTTGTGGTTTTTACGGTTTTGCTATGAACATTATTCCCTATCTTCCTCGTGAATTATTTTTTGCAAAATTTAAATATTTTGTCTTAGCGCAAGATGTCAACACAGCAGCATTACGATTGGCTGTCGGCCTGGTGGCGCTCAAGGACAAACCTCATCCCATTTGAGACTCACTAAGTGTTAACTAAACCTCACGCTGCGCCAAGATTGAGCCCCCGACCTTGAGTATTAGAGCCTACTGCACAGAATAAACAATGATCCAGTGGTGCAGGAGCACGTCTCTTATGAAATCATTGGAACTTAAAGTTACTCGAGATTAGATTTTTCAGGATAAAGGAAAATGCCGTAAAAATATTGCCGGTTGACTCAATCTAACCGAGTTTCGAACTCGTAACCTCTTAAATGTGAAGCAGACGCTCTACCCTAACATTACAGAGGTGGACGTTCTTAAGTCTTATTGTTGTTGTTGTTGTTTTTTTTTTGTTTTTTTTTTACTGATAGTGCTGTTTGCAAATGAATGGAACATGTATCTCGCTTATCCAGCCTTCATTAATCCTATTTTTTTTATTTATATTTATTTACTTTTCATCATGAATATATCATCCACTCTTGTAAGTACAAACGAATGTAGGCCTTGTTGACATCGCTGGTGGCGCGAAATAAAGGATTTCCGTGCGTCATCTTTTGGGGGTGGTGGCAATACTTCTTAGTTGTGAACCGGCACCCTTTGAGTGCAGGAAACCTTTCCCCTCCATTACCTCTTTTAGCACCTTTGCTTACCAGTTAACTACAACTTTGTGTTTGAGACTGATATAGAACCAAACATACTCAAACTAGTGGAAAATAGGAGAGTTAAGATCCCACGATATAGAAAAAACAAGTAAAAATTCCCTTAAATCCCGTTTGTATTTTTATTTTCATTTTTGTTAAGATTATAAATGGGGTAGAGCAGCTTATTGGTTTTCCTAAATATTGCGTTGTTATTAGCTTACAGCTAAAGATGTTCTTGAATTTCAAAATAGATTTATACTATCTATGTTTATAAGCTCTAGAGATCAGTTATATTGTTTTCATTAAATACTTTCGATTAAATTTTCTTTACCAAAATTATCCATTAATATTAAGTTTTCAACAACTAGCTGCTGATGCAAACTGCGTTTTATTAATATGGTGCGGCCGTACACTGACTTGTTTTGCACTTGTGAGATAGTGTAGTGAGATTGTCACGATGTTGCGCCTCCAGTACAAGACTCTGGCTGCTAGAGAGAACAGATCCTATGTAGCTAGCCTTGAATCTTTTTATGTAATTAAAATAAAAAGGAGATTTTATAAACAAAGCGTGTTTGTTAAAACTATGAAACAAAAGACGCAAGAAACAGCAAATGGTTTCATGCAGATAATATTGGTAAATACATTATGTTGTATTGTATTATAGCTTATATTGTCTATTAATGATGTCAGTTGCCAGGATCATATCAGCGCCACAGGAGAGCAGGAACTTTGTCCCACAGTTCTTTCTTTTAAATGTCAGTAGATCTACTTTCATGTCGCTTTCAAGCACAGTTAAAAACAATGGGTCTGGGGCGGATTAGAACCTATGGACTTGGGATCAAAAGGCCCTCGCCATACTACCTCAGCCACCCAGATTGATGTTGGTAAATCTAGCAGAGATGCATTATTCAGTTTTTACTTTCTCTAGTCCCGTATGTACAATGTACACAGGGATAGAGAAGGTATTGTAATCCATCCAAAATTTTTATGTCGAGATTTCTCCGCAAATATATGTTTTGGCGTCCCCTGAGTCCGAAAAAAAGCGATTTTAGAAAAAAAAAAGTCCATGTGTGTTTCTTTGGACAGCATAGCTCAAAAACGAAAAACCCAATAAATACCAAACTTAGTACTTAAGTTTGGTATCTTCTAAGGATGTGAGATGAAGATTTAAAAAAAAAAATTTCCGCCTCTACAAACTACCATTTATATGGAAACATTTTCGAAAATTTTTATTTTCTAAAATATGATACATTTTCTGGAAATTGCCTCTGAAGAACTATTTATTGTGGATGAATTTTGCCGAATTTTGCGTAACTGCTAATCCGTACTATACAAAAAATGAAGATCTCATCAAAACACACAATTTATGTTCTTTACACTTTTGTTGAGGAGGTAACCGTTTCCGAGATGTTCTTTGTTATTGGTTTCAATTGTAAAGCAATTTACTTTTCTCAGAAAGGAAGTGTCCGTTTTTCTTTCGTTCTACTTCTGGACAAGCAAAAAAGCGATTTGCATAGACAATCGCATAACGATAGTTTAAAACATTTGACTACCACTTTAGCATAGCACATTCCTTTAGTTTCTTTCTGCTTATAAGGAACTAAGTAATGAGAACATTCCGCTAATGTTTATCCCGATTAGAGTTGTAAGAAGTTTGCAGACCAGCTAGAGAAAGTCATGTGAGTGTAATACATCAGATTTTTCTTTTTCTTTTCTTTTTTTGTGTGCTATTTTCTTGTTTTAATCATTAATGTTTGCTATGCACAAGGTTTGGTTGAATGCCCCCTTGCTGTAAAAGGGATGAGTTAATCGCAGGTCAGAAAGCAATTCGCAGTAGAAGGAAAAGCAACGACTTGGTGAGCTTCCAACTTTCTTCAGCCCGCTCTGTTTGTGAACATGAGAATAATAATTGCATTTTCTTTCAGCGTGACTTTAATAATTTCCAAGCACAATGGTAAATTTAAGAAATGCGGTAAAATTGTCTCGCTTAGAATTTCCCGTGTTGAATAACAGCATTTGCCGAGAAAATTAAATTAAACCCAATGCTTCATCGGAAAAAATGAAAAAGATAACAAAGAAATGGGTCACTTGAAGTTTAGCGCATTTATTTACTGCAGATTAATTTCCTTTCATGCAGAGAAAGAAATACATTTAGTACTTAAAGTTTCATTGTATGGAGCTTTTTTATTTAGTAATTTCTTTGCCACGTACTATGTACATACTAGGTAGAGAAGATACTTTTATTTTCATTTTTTTATTAACATTCATCTGCACATTCTGTTATAGTAATAATGTTACATGCATTCAATACGTTTGTACATGCTATCAACACACTAGTTTTTAAATGTGTTTGCCATTATGGTAAATATTAAGATAATAATATATAATAATAATATACGCTTAATTTTTGTTTCAGAAATAAACTCATTGCATTCAAATGCCATTAAAATAGTTTTGTTTTACTACATTTGAATGTTTAGATTATTTTGAGAATTACTCTGTGCTCAGAATAGTACATATTATTATACAATTTATTTATACATCATTTTGGTATAGATATGTATATATTTAATATATTTAAAAAAACTTCGTAAATGCCGGAATATAGGGAGAAGAAAATGCATTCCACCCAAAATTCGATGTAGACTTTTACAGAAATATACGTTTTGAGTTCCCTGAATAAAACAACTAATTTTTACAAAAAGCGTTTTGCATGACCTGTATGTGTGTGTACAGGAAAACTTAAAAAGGAAAATTAAGTTCAGCACCTTTCCTCCTACCCCAGACTACCCTTTACTTGGAAACTTTTCAATTTTTCCCACAGTAATAGCTCTAACAATTTGATTAACATTCCATATGTTTAACTATTTTCATGACAAATGAAATATATACTTATCTTTAATTTTCCCGGAACAGACTCTTATTCCCTCTTCATTTTGGTTGGTGCTGTTACTTGCTGAGATTCAAGCTTCTTAACTTGTTATTACTTTTCCTACGATTTACTGACAACAACTGTCGAGATTTCATCGGAAATAAATACATGAGGCCCCCTATATAAATATTTAGGACAGCACAATCAAAAACCAAGAATGTTTAGGCTATAAATAAATTACTGTATATCTTCAATTTTCTAAAAATAACCTGAAGTCCTTTTCATTTGCATGATATTGGATATACTGCACAGAAAATGTAGATATTATTAAAACACATTATATATATATATATATATATATATATATATATATATATATATATATATATATATATAGCTACAGTTGACTCAGACGGGAAAACATTTTCTTTGTGACTTTTATTTACTCTTAGCAAGCAAAGAGAACCTAATAAAAATACCGTATATTAAAGAGATTGCCACTACAAATAAAACATAGCTGGGAGTAGCCTTTGAAGACCTCTTTATTCTGAATGAGCTTTAGAATTTTGCATACCGGTTAAACCGTAAAATATAGTTTTCTAATAGAGTTGACCATTTTCGAGGTATTCCACTTTTTAACTATCAAACCTCAAACGCGACCATGCAAAGTGAACCGAACCTCAATTGTTTCAAATAGATATCTGTACTCCTTTATTTCCCTTCTGCTTGCAAGGAAGAAGTAATAAGAGCAATTCTTCTAATGTTTATTTCGATTAGTATGATGTTGACAAAAGAATACTCTTTTAGAAAAATAATGTGTATATGGAACAGCTAGAGAAAGTTCTGTGAATGGAACACGTGAGATGCTTTCATCCTTATGGTTGGAAGTATTTAATAACATATATAAATGTTGTGAGATCAAGCAGCATTTTTATGGCTGTCCTAGTTCATCCTTACAAGCATGGAGCTGTCGATATTGAGAATCCAAGTTGTGTGTCCTTTCTTTAAAAACGTTTTTTTCTCTCTTTACGCAGCTATGTACAATAAAATACAGCGCTTCCGAAACTAGCGGAAGGATATAAAATGTTTGCTGAGAGGAAGTCCAAAATAAACTCACGAAAACCATTTTATGAGGTTATATGTGTATTGTCCAGAAGGGAAAGGAGACCGGATGAAGCAAAATCATGATAGTGTTTTCTCTTCCCTTTGTCCCACTATACCAGTCGTATTTTTGGAGGGTTTAAAAGAGTAATAATAAATTTACAACCCTGGGGATCTTTCCTTTTCATAACAGTTTATTGCATCGTGTTAAATATTGAAGAGGAATTAAAGGGATATGACATATTAAAATATTTTGTTCCTGGGTTAGAGAGACGTACAGTATTTTTCAGAACATGATTGCCTGCCTTACTCTTCTTCCAAAGTTTTTAAAGTTTGTGGTTGGAAACCAACCATCGCTGTTGCCAAGTCTTCTACTTACTGGTCCCTTAACTGAGGCGAGATTCTCGGCTTGCAAGCAGTGTCTCAAAGAAACAGATTTTACTACGTTGCTTCTCGTCCCTAGCACAAGCTCGTCTTTTGTTTGCTAATGGTTATTGACCAGTGGTATGTAGGAGCGGTACCGTTTGAGGACCATCATGTTTTGAAAAGATAAAAAACTACACAAGGATGTTTCGTCTATTTTCATTCTCCAGAATGCATATATCTTCTCTCTGTTTTAATCTACTACGTCACTTAAAACAACTTCTTAAAAGCACTGGTCCAGAAAGCTGGTGAAATAGAAAAATGAGCTTTTAGAAGCCAAATGTCTCTAAATCTATATAAAATAGATGCCGACTGAGGTGACGCTGCGGTAGCGTATGCTACTCGCAATAATGGTTTCGATCTCCGGCGCCCGTCTACTTTGACCCATTAATTTTTTGTGATATCCTCCTAGGTCTGTAGACGAATCCTGGGCTGGTTTCTCATTTACTATGATTTCCTTTCCACCTTTCCGTTTGATTTGGTATCTGCATCTTTCAACTTGGTGTCGGACAAATGACACGGTTGATTGATTGCTCAAAGGAAAGAACACTCCCTGTGGATATAGAGAGCTGGCTGTTCATGGGTCGTTGAGCGTCCTCTCTATGCAGCTTCAGCATCTGGCCGGTCTTCAAGCCTGGAACTTGAATTCTTGCGCGTCTCTGTGACCTACTATTTTGCGGCCTGTAGCGTCCTCATTTAATCCATTTTTTTCTGCGATAGCTGATAGAGATAATGGATGAATTCATTACATAAGGAAAGTGGTAAGCTCTCCCCGTCCGTTTATAATCCGAACCGTGAATCTACAAATTGAATTGTTATTGTTCTAGAATTGACAAGAGTGTAAAATGAATGAAGGTTTTATTAAGATAATGAAAGTATTTTCCGGGCTTGTAGGTCGTGGTCCATTGGGTCTTGAAGTTCCCAACGTTTCACCAAGGGCTGCGCTTGGCATCTTCACAGGTGATTCAGTGACTGGTCTGAACTCCAATGAATTTTTGCCGCGGAGAGCGCGCTTTTATACATGGTCGGTGGGTGGAGCCTGTTACTCTCTGTGCTGTGATTGGCCCGCGTGCATTTGTGGGCTGTCTTGTGTTCTGCTTTTGTTTGTGACATTACATTTGCTACCAACAGCTGCTACGGCTAAGCTCCTTATAATCCTTCAAGAGTTGCTTGGACATCAAAATTTAAAACCTCAAAAATAAATATGTTTGCAAAACCATTACACCAGCAGTGCACAAGGGCCGTTGCACGATAACTGGCAACCGTTGAGGAGCAAAACTTGCCTCCTCCTGCCACTCTTCAATCTCATTCTCTACCGCCATCCTGCAAACCCCACAATCCCGACAGAACGTGGTTGAGTTCTCTCAAAGAATAGGAACACGTCTAACACTCCTGGGCTGCCCTCAGCCTGCCAACTGCTCGTCATCGTCGTTATATTTGCTTTCCAACACAGGTATCCAGGTCTTGTTAAGGCGTATAGCTTCTTCCTTGCGATTAAAGTTATTTCCATGTTTGTATATTTCTATTGCCTCTCTATGTAAACGGGCATGGTAGTTAACGGAAGAAGACAGACTTTCGGTGTCTTTATAACTGATATCATGTCCAAATAGTGAAGAGTGTTTTGCTACTGCAGATTTTTCCATTTGTGCCATTCAGGTTCTTTTAATCGTGTTGCCTCACTGCCCATGGTAGTGCCGATGTAAACCTGGCCAGAGTTACCTACAAGGACTTTTGTAAACACCAGCGGATGAGTGTTGATCGTGTTTGTCTTTAGCCGGTCTCAGCAAGTCTTTTATTTTTAGTGTCGATCACTAGACGATATCAATGTTGAAGAATCGTAGAAGCGTGCCTATGCGTACGGTACGCTTCTAGGATCCTTCAACATTTTTAGATATACTTTGTTATTTGTTTCAGTTTTAAAATACTTGTAGTTTTCTCATATGGCAATTTGTCAACTCCTACCCATACAAAGGAATTTCAGTCACATAGCAACCAGCTTTTAAATATTTAACCATAGCTTTAGCCTATGGTACTCCCTTCTTTCCTTCTTCTTACAACGAAGCAAGTAATAAGACCATTTCTGCTAATTTTTTCTCGATCAGCATGAAGTAGATAGAGGAATAAGCTTTTTAACAATAATTTGCTATAGAGATGTAAAGACATGTAAATGGAACACAACATATTTTTAATGGTGTTTTAAATGAATAGATGTATTCCAGTAGATATAGACGTCTGTATATTATTTATTCGCGTCTGTATATTATTTTTGTATAAAATTTCAAACTTAGGTAATGTATCCCCGTAGAATAAACATTTAACATGCATTAGCTCTGTTAACTAAACTGGCATACTGCATAAGGGAATGAATTATATTTCCGCACTAATATTTACCTTAGTGCAATTTGGTTCATGAACCTGCCTTGTTTACAGCAGCTAGTTGCTAAAAACAAACAGGATGTGAATTTAACACTTTGCGCATGTAATCACCTCCACCATATCCTACGTGCAAATACAGAATTGCAATATGTTTCATGCTGCTAGTGTGATTAAACCCGCAGTGTCATGGGTTTGCTATGCTCTTGTGCGCATTTTCTCTCATGTGAATGTAATGCAAACACTTCCTATATAAAAGAAGACAATAGTTTAAAAGGACTCACTCTGCTGTTGTTGCATATTCCACATAATGGCTTATTTGTAACGACGAGTTAATTACATTGATACATGTTGACTATAAATGAGCTGTATTCTACACTGTATAATACACTGTATTCTAACAAACAGATCGTGAAATTCGAATGTAGCACTAAATCGATGTTAATGTGACTTTTATGCTTCAAGAAGCGTTGTAATAGTAATGCCGAAGGACTGCTATTTCATATTCATGACGGAAATTAATGTATTTATTACGTCTTTCGGTGATCCTGACCTTCATCATGGGTGTTAGCATTTATCAATTGTCTATTATCGCCCCATTCTGATTGATTAACTTTTTAACACTCTAAGCCCCCCCCCAGGATATAAACAATTTTCTCAGTAACCCCTGAAAAAATAAACAGAACGTTGTAACGTAAGCAATAAATACTATTGCTTACATTACATGAAAACAAAATATATACCTACGTAGTTCAAGAATAAACACATTTTTAATATCTATTATTCTGATACTTATTTTAAGAATAAATTCATTTTTAAAAGCTGTTATTCCGATCGGTCCGTGTCCTTTGCGCGGTGGTAGCGCGGCTGCTGGTCCGGGGTGCACTCAACCTCGTGAGGTCCTTGGGGGCCAATTGAGGAACTACTTAATTGAGAAGTAGCAGTTCCATATCGAGAAAACCGCATTAACCGGTCGGGAGAGACTCGAGGCACTAATTACGCCTCACCCTTCAGCACTGCACCCCATTCATGACGCCTTCGGGTCGAGATGGGGGATGCAGCGACCGGAAAATAGGCAATGTCCCTTGCGGACTGTGTCATGGAGTTACTTACTTGCTTTAAGAATAAACAAATTCTTAAAATACACAATTCCTATCTTTCTTTCTTTTTTTTTTTTCTCTCGTTATTAAAATTGTGGAAATATGTTCGGCATTAGAATATCTACACATTTATTATTCCTTTGACTTAACTAATACTGAGCAAAACTGCGTAAATATAGAATTTGTAGTAATAAGTATTAGTTTAACTGTTTATAACGATGCCTTCAGAGGAGATTAATTTAACAGCTTGCTGTATTGATAATTAAATTTTTACAATAAAACGTGTATGTCAGTCTTCCATAACTCTTCTTAGGAGAGTTTTCATCTAAATAATAATAATAATAATAATAATAATAAAACTAATAGTAGTATAATCGTCACCTTCCATCGTAGCAATTGCCTATTATGCGATGTGAAATCGTCCCCTTGTGATTGGTTAGCTTTTTAGTACTATAGAATTGGAGGGTCAACTATTTTAATCCGAATATAAATCATGGACTGTATGTCCCTGTTCCCAGTAATCCCTGAAAAGAAATAAAGCATACTTTGATCATGCTTAAATGGTTTACCTACGCCTAATTGAAAGCAATATATATAGTTTATAATATTATAATAAACAAATATTCTTAAGAGCAATTGTTCTGATTGTGTTTCTTTGTAATAAAATTATGGAATTATATTGGGAATTAGGATACAAATTTGTAATCCCTTGACTGAATCGATTCTGAGCTAAACTGAGCTAAATATAGAATTCGTAATAAGTATTGATTTAACCATTTATATCAATATTTTCAGACATTAATCTACTCAGATTGCCGAATTGATAATGAAATTTAGGTTTTTTAAAATAAAATATGTCCATGCCAGTCTCATAACTCCTCTTAGAAGAATTTGCTTCTTCATCTAAGTAATATTATAATCTTTCATTTGTAGCCCCTTTAACTTCTGTGGTTATATCAGTTGAGAGCAAAAAAGGGGTAACGTTTCGGGATTGCAAGTTAACAGCTACGGGGTTTATGACATCGGAGACAGGGCGGGATCGGTACACTCATTGACCGCTCATGATTGCAGGGATACCGCTCCCCCTCCCCTATGTTTTGCAGTGGGTGCAATGAGTGTTACTTACCTCAAACGTGCTCCCTACATGTCAGTGCGCTTTACTTGAAACTCTAAACTTGTATGTAGAACTTGGATTTCAGTACTTTCTTGTTTTACTACAAAACATACCGTTATTCGTATTATTGCGGAGGATAGGAAATGATTTTGGTTAAAGAGACATTTTCCGTTCCAACCAGTAAATTAAAATGGAGAACTTTCCAGCATTAATTATTTTGCTGAAAGTCTAGGAGTGGTAAATGTATTTGTCGCTATTACAATTGCGTCACATGCCATTGCTCTTAATTCCGTGATATTTTACAATCCAGTGTTATCCGTGGCTGAATTTCGGAAAGACACTCTATTGAGCTAAGTACATGGCCAAGTGTGGAGTAGTTTATAGTCAATGTATGTGCAAACCAGGTTTACATTGAGAGAGATGTAATCATGAGACAGTTTGCGAGCAAGATGACGTCATCTTCTCTCCTGTTAAATCCGCCCATATGCACAGTCCTTCACCTGTGAACCACAACCGTCGTCACTGTGTAGCCAGCACACATGAGACAATTAATATTTTTCTTTTTTGAGTATGAGTTTCAGAGTTAAAATGAGTAATCTGTATTTTATAAATGTGATTATTATTAAAACAAAGGAAAGTGGCACAAAATACTTCTCATTTCAGAAATATAAGCAGATTCTTGAAAACGGGAACATTATTCCCAAATGTATTACGCTCTTCCTAACATTTCATAGTTTGTCAAAGTAATTCCTTTCATTCAGAAATAGTTGTCTGCTTTCTCATCACAAAATGCTGATCGGTTTTCTGACGCAACCTTTGCCCAAACTTATCACATGAAAGGACTCCGACCGACTGACGAATCGGTTGAAGAGATAATTGCACGCAGTAATGTTTTCATAAGATTCAGATTCTTCTGGAAGTTTCTCACCTTCATCTCCCGCGAACATTCCACAACAGAAGCGAGTGAGTTGTTCTTCATGTAGCGTAACTGTTGGCACGGTTGTGGGTAACAGGTGAAGGACTGCGCATTTGGGTGGATTTAACTGCAGGGAAGGTGACGTCATCTTGCTTGCAAACACTGGATGATAATTCATTATTGGTATCTTATGCGCGTTAATGCGGTATCTACATTGCTCCTGAGACGGAATATATATATTAAAATATAAGTAATGTGCATTGTATAGGCATGTTTATTATCAAAAACAACGAAAGTGGCATAACATACTTCTCATTTCAGAAATGTAAACAGATTCGTGAAAAATGGGAACATTGTTCCCGAAGGTATGACGCGCTTCCTAAATTACATAAGTTGATGCTTTATAATTAATAAAATCAAGACAACATAATATTAAGTAATTACTCTACAACGTTACAATTATAGACAATGTTTCTTCGTAATAATTTCTGCTAAAATGCAATATTTGTAGGGATTATTGTGAGTATCCGGCTCCATTTAATTTAGCGAGTATTCTCAAAATAGGGAATTACATTTCTGTTGATTATAATTAAGCTGCTGTTTTGCAACTTTTGTATCACATCAAAGAATTGATCTTAGTAAGACTGTAGATCTATTTACAATACAAAGTTAGTGATTTCTTTGTATAAGCTTAACATTATTGTTTACGGATAGGTAGAGTCAGACTGAAAAATTCAATGCCACGGATCTCCTGATCTCTAGCCGGTTGCTCTGCCACTGAGCTACCATAGCCACCATGAATTTCTTAACTGACTTGCATGTTTCCCGGTAAACCACAAGGTGATCTCAAATTATTTTGAGACAACACCAATGGCGACTTATAATGTTGTAAGTACTTTAGGTCCAGGTTTCATACTATAGCCAAGTATAGCCAACTATAACATTACACCTAGACCACTATGATATACTCCAGATATTGTAACTTTTTCCAGTTTTGACTGTCAGTGTAATTCATTTTTGTTACTTAACTAATACTCACAACTGAATATGTGAATATGTGCTAAGCACTCGCCTTTTCTTCCTTCCACTAGGACCCCTCTAATCCGTTATTAACAGCACTCAGGAGTACGTTATATTTATCATCGTAACCTCACTCGGAAAATGCAGGAAATTGCCTACCTTTCTCGCTCATAAAATGCATTCATCGGTGAGACGCTAACATATACCACTTTTGTACTTTTGAATTCAAGAGACTTCTGGAATTTTCTCGAGGCGGGAACAAGAGAGTTCGCAGAGCATTCCGTTGTTTCTGGAAAACTCTTTTTTTTATGCTCGTTTAGAGCACTAACCATCAGCTTATTTTTTCCTGGTCATTTGATTGATCAATCAGCACCTTCCAAATAAATTCGGGCATAGTTGCTATATTTAATAACTCTAGTTTACCTTAAAAATTAAGCAGTTAAAGATGAAAATACTTGCAAATTATCGAATATTTGGAAAAATGGTTAACATTTTCTCAGAAATTATTGAAAAAAACTGTAAATTTCCAACTGATCAGAATGAATAAATGTTGCTGTAAAGAATTACGTGTCATCTCTGAGCTATAGAATATGATTTGTTTCCATGACGAGGTGTTGTAGCGAATTTCTGAAATGGCAACGACACGGGTGACGTCATGTGTTAAATATATAAATTATGACCATCTCGGCGAGACTAAATTGATTTTCTGAGCATAGGGCCGAAGTTTGCGATTTCCCTAAGGGTCTGCATAACGTTAGCGTGACATTGTTGGCTAACCTCACATCGTGCTTCGCGTGACTGTGCACGCCTTTCTCAAGGTGGCGAAGAACGTAACAGATGACATCCTGACAAAGGTACAATGGCAAACAGGACGCCCCTCAGCTAATGAAAATAGAAATCCTCTTCGCAAATAAACACGGTTCATTTCACAGAAAATAGCTTCGCTCTATTGCTCCGAGACGTGGGCTTCGGCTTTCTTTCTTCCATATCTGCATTTACGGAGGATTCAACCATTTTTCTTGAACCAGAGAGAAAGAAAAGCCTCCGATGCCAATTATACTCGGAATTATGTTGGAATTGTTTTGGCTTAGACCGCATCGAAATTTACTACTTAAATTTGTATCTCTCTCCTACAGTGTATGTAAAGAAAACCCTACTCAGTAATAATTGAACGCCGAAGTTATTTAAGCAAATGATGTACCACCAAAACCCCACTTTGCTATTATATTCTATTTTATAAACATTTTCATAACAATTTGCAGACTCCCTCCACGGTCGAGTGGTTAGCGAGCTCACTTCTTGCCTCGGAGGTCCCGGGCTTGATTCCCGGTTGGGGCGGGGAATTTTTCTCTAACACTACAGAGTCTGGGAGTATGTATGTGAGAGTGAATGTGTGTATGTTTGAGGGAAATCAAACGATTTAAACCCAACGTAAAGAACTTACAGACGAGTTACTTCTAATGGAAAGCTCCCGATATGACTTTAGATGTTAAAGGGGGTCATATAAATGAAATAATAAAAAAAAAAAAAAAAAAAATGAATATGCCATACTTTAATATTGAGATTATTGTCTTATACAATAACATCTTTTGTCTCTTGTTTTAGTTTTTAGGGTTGTGTGCATTGTGTTACAAATGTTTTTTTTTTACCAGTTTTCTACATATACCTTAATTTTTGCTATATCCTACATGCCATCCTAGAGTCATATTTTTAGGCTGATACTACAGTATGATTTTAACTTTCTCTAGGTAGAAAAGTAGTGCATCATTGTAAATCCACTTTAGGGTTAGCTGTACCCAAAACGCATTTGCAAAAAAAAAAATTCACGTCTGTGTGTGTCAGTGTTTCTGTGAAAAACATAGCTCAAAAACGAAAAATCGGTTAAATACCAAGCTTGATAATTAAGTTCAGCATCTTCCAAGAATGCAACGCGATGATTTTCAAGAATTTCACCTACATTTACTCTTTACATTTTACGTTTTCATTTTCACAAAAATGGTTCTTAACGATTTTGATTAGAAGACCGTATATTAAGGCTTTTTTACATTACAAATACCATGTATATCTTGAACTTACTGATAATAACCTAAAAAGACCTCTTCATTCTGGATAACTTTTGTATAACTGGTAAATCGTAAGAGACGGACAAAATTTACTACACAAAAAAAGTAGAGCTTGTTAAAATGTACAATTTATGTACCTACAATTATGGCATATTATGTATTTTTTGTGGAATTAACCATCACATAGCAACCAGCTTTTAAAAGATTTGATTACCTCCTATTTCCCTTCTAATTACAAGGAGGCAAGTAATAAGACCAATTCTGCTAAGGCTTTTGTTATCAATAAACTTTTGTAAGAATAGTTTGTTACCACAGGCAGAGAAAGTTAAGTGAATTAAACACATTAGATTTGTTATCTGTGAAATGTTTCACTTAAAGACCGCTATTTTAGGTTTTCTATTTTGTAATCTAAATATAATATTTGTTTCAATTTTCTAAAATACATGGTTAGGAATTACTTATTTGCTTGTTTATTTATTCAAAGAACTGCACCAAATACAGAGTAAATACTTTGCTGTTTAGAGCTGTGACCCACCCAAAATGCTGCAGCGAATACAGGATACATATATCCCGGGAAAAAAATTAATGGAATAATGTAAACCGTAGAGCCGAAGGGAATTAAGTGTACGGGAAAAATTATCGCATGACGGCGTCGCAGTTTCCTTCAAAGCGGAATGTAACGAAGATAAATTAGAGCGTGGTATGGTGAATGCGAAAACTTGGTCACACGACAGTCAGTGTGGAATTAATGATTGTCTAAAATTAATTTAGAATCGAATATGAGCCCAGGGAACGCAAATCCCCTTTACGCTGCAGATGAACTAATCTTCCAAGCGAGCGACGGATAGGCTTCCTTTCTCCCATGTGATGTGATGTTTCGTTTTTGTTACTGCTTCTTGGATGTCTTCTATTGTTCCCATATTGTGAAATACTATATAATCTAGCTGGGCGTTTGGGAAGCAGTACTGTTTTGAAAACTTTTAAGTGAAAATACGTAGATGGTAGGAAAATTTTCGTAGGAAATGCAACTCGATATTTCACCAAATTGTTTTCAGATCCCTAATCGAAAGACAATCTGATGTGTTATAACCACATGACTTTCTGTACATCTCTGTAACAAATTAGTGTTAAAAGTCTTATTCTTCTATCTAGATCATACTAACCGAAACAAACATTAGCAGAAATAGCCCAGTAACTTGGTTCCTCATAAGTAGAAAGGAAAAAATCTAATGTGTTCCGTTCACATGTTGTCCTGTAGCTTTTATTCAAGATGTTAATCTGTTATCTACATCATGCTAATCAAGATAAACATAAGCTGAATTAGTATTATTACTAGCTCCCTGTAAGTAGAAGGGAAATAAGAAAGTGCACAGGCTAAAGCGATAATCTCGTCCTTTAAAAGCCGGTCGCTGTGAAACCGTCGAAATTCTAATTTCTTTACTTTCTCGGAGAAAAGCAGGAAAATATGTATTGAAATTGCATGTATAGATATTTGCTCACTAGGAAGACAATAAACTGTAGAAGATTTATTTTAAATAGTGCTTGAACAATGATATCATAGAACATGTATTAACAAACATTTATTTAAACAAGTTTGGCCCAAAATGTCGACCTTTTTTAATTTTTGCGCAAAAACCGCACCATACGTTAAGGTACATACTCGTATTTGCATTGCTTGATCCTCACAGGGGGACGTAACAAATGCTGTTCTTCCGCTAAAAGTAAGTTGCAGTCTGAAAATATTTCTCAAAACAGTGCAGAGTATATGTAATAAACTGTGGGATTTTTTATATTGATCATAGATTAATTTTAAAAATTAATTAGTCTAATTATGCGGACTGTTTTCCAGTTTTTTCGACCTTGTGACATAAAAATAATTTTAATAAAAGACTATAGGAAAATTTCAACCAGACAACCTGTTACGGCGGTATTTTTAAAAATGGTGTATTTAGCTGAATAGCCGTAGGAGAAGATATTTTTGGTTTTAGCTAATTAAATTAGTTAATTAATATATGTAGAATGAAAACATGCATTTTAATGAAACTTGGTATGAATACTTCTTTTGTTCACAGCAGTGTCTGTACAAAACATCTAGCTTTAATACTTGAAACATCGCTCACTGTTTCTTAACCAGCAAAAATCCACTGATCAATTGTCTGATTGTCAATCAAAGCCATCTTAATCGCCGATAAATTTTGATTTCCTTTCCTGCAACTTGGAATACTATTTTCACGAAGTACCAACACTTCGTTTTCTATATATTGTTAAGACTGAAAGGATCGCATATTTAATATCACCATGGTGAACGTATACCACAATAATCTGATGTGTTACATTCATATGACTTTCTCTAGCTTTTCCGCAAAGTTTTCTTACAGAAAAGTATTATTTTGTCTACATCATACCAATCGAGATAAACATTAGCAGAATTTATCTTTTTACTTGAGAAATAAAGCAATACATTACGCTAAAGCGATAATCAAATATATAAAAACAGGTTGCTGTGTAAAAATTGATATTCCGTTCTCTTTGCTTGCCAGGAGTAAGCAAAAGAGAGACGTAAAGAAAATTGACCTGCCGTTTGAGAAAGCTTTAAGTAGTGTACCATTAAAACCAACAACACAGAATATTTCGGAAACGGTTAACGCAACAAAAAATACATATATGGCCTAAGTTTTGTTTCAACGACATCTGCAGTTTTTTACAGTAAATTTTTGTGTATCTCTTACGGTTTACCATTGTACACAAGTTATACAAAATGTATCCAGAATGAAGAGCTCTTCAAAGCTATTCCCAGAAAATTAATGATATAGGTACATGTCGTTCGTCATAAAATGTCTTAAACTTATGCCATTTTATTAAAAATGATTATAACAATTTTAGAGAAATTAAAAAATTTCGGAAAATGATGAGTAGTTGTGGGTGGAGGGCTTTTCCTTCAAATCTTCGTGTCGCCTCTTTGGAACATGCTAAACTTAAATACCACGTTTGGTATTTAACCGATTTTCATTTTTGCGTTATGGTTCCCACAAAAACACTCACACACCGACACACACACACACACACACACACACACACAGATACCTTTTTCTATTTTTTTTTTTAATCTAGAGAGTACCCTAAAACATATATTTCCGATGAAATTTCGCATCTAATTTTTAGTTGGATTACAGTATCTTCTCTGCTACGTACATGGTGCATACGTGCTAGAGAAAGTAAAACATGATTTTGTACGTGTTCCTTTCCATTTGCATTGTAGATGATCGACAGTCTGAGAAATTCAAGTTTTCGTGTGTGAAACGTTTTAAATAAGAACAAAAAAGCATTTAAAAAGAAATGGAAATATAACGCAACCATTGTGAATACAGCACCAGGTTTTCTCGTTCGATTTCCATAGAGAAAATGCCGGGCTTGAATTTACATGATTACAAACAATGATAATAATAATAGCTGCATCGAGGTTTATAAATATTCAGGAACTAGGGAAAATTAAATTATCATTTTGCAGTATTTTTGGTTGCATGCTGACCGGAACACAAGTATCTTAAATTAATATTTATATTTAAAACTCGCATACATGTCCCGCAATGAAATAAAATTTTTAGGCTTCCGTAATTGCATTCTAGTAACCAACACAACACATCAAAATTTATTGTGTGCTTAACGGGCTTGCTGTTGCGTAGGAGCAGCAGACATGTGTAGGTGACTCTGGTGTAAAAGTAATAGCCAAAGCCTGTTGTTGTTTAAAACCGTTTTAAGTTCTATGTTTAGATAGAGAAGGTATTGCATTCCAACCAAAAATTCGATACCAAGATTTCACTGGCGTTTTATGGACCTGAATCCAAAAAGAAAGGCTAATTCAAATACCAAAAGTCGATTAAATACCAAATATTTAAATTCAGCAACTTCCAAGAATGCCACACGAAGATTTTCAAGAAAAAAAAAACCCACCCCAAACTACAAATTTCGAACAGTTTTTCCTCAAAAATGGCTGTAACGATTTTGATTAACATGCCGTATAACAAAGATACTTGTATAAAATGTATATATCGAATTTTAAGGTAATAGCCTCTGAATAACTGTTCATTCTGAATGACTTTGGCATAATTTGTAAACTGTAAGAGACCAGACCAACATTTGCAACACAAAAATGTAGATCTCATTAAAACACACAATTTATGTCGTACACAACTTTTTGTGGAGTAAACCAATTTCCGAGATATTGCTTTTTATTGGTTTCAATTTTAAATATAGCTTTTACTCTCTCTAGTCTCGTATGTACAATGTACATAGTGGATAGAAAATATATTGCATTCCACCCAAAAATTCGATACCGAGATTTCACCGGAAATACATGTTTTAGGGCTCACTGAACCCCCCCCCCCCAAATCATTTTCAGAAAAAGGACCGTGTATGTATGTAGACAGCATAGCTCAGAAACGAAAGGACTTGGTATTTAAGTTCAGTATCTTCCAAGGATGCGACACGCAGATCTTCGATAACTATTTTCGATAACTACCCTTTAGAATTTTCATTTTCTCAAAAATGGCTCTAACGGTTTTGATTTAAATCCCCTATATTAATGATATTTACGTGACATATAAAATGAATATATTTCATTTTCAAATGAAGTTGATAAGTTGTGGTGACAATTATTAATATTTTAAGAGAGTTTTGAAGACTCCTTTGGAAGAGGTTTTTACCTTCTCGCCCAAACTTGCTGCATTCGAATGCTGATTTCGTGGGTGTTTTACCAAATTAATTTGATATTAAAGTGACAGATAAATTGGTTTTGTACTGCGATGACAATGATAGTGATCCTCGCTAATTATGGTGACTAAGTCTATGTTATTTTTAATTTAATCGTTTTTTCACACAAGTCGTGTGTAGAATAGACTGAAAAATTGAATGCCATAGCCGGGGTTTGCACCACGGATCTCCCGCTCTGAAGGCGGTTGCTCTGCCACTGAGCTACCATGTTGAGAAATTTAATGTCATGGCGGCATATTGCCATGGTAGCTCAGTGGTAGATCAATTGTCTAGGGACCAGGAGATTCATGGTGCAAATCCCGGCTATGGCAGTGGATTTTTCAGTCTGACTGCCTATCCAAATCTGTTATGTTAATTGCCACATTTGACGTTGATATTTTTTCTTTTTTAAATTGAAATTTCCTTAATTTCTTACCTATATGATGAGCATTTTGTTAAAATATTATGGTTTCAGTTCAGAAATACGGTTAACTTTTATATGCCTGTGCAGTTTCCTGATTAGCGAAGGTTGGTAACCGTGCTTACGAATGTAAGTCGCCATTAAGATGTTCTGAAGGGAGACATACCGGTTGGTTTTCCGGGTAAACAGTAGGAGGATTGAATGGCATACCGGCATCATTTCACAGTAACTCAATGGTTAGAGCAATCGTACAGAGAGCGGGAGAAGCTTCGCATTACATTTTTCTAACATAAAATGTATACCCATGGTAACGCAAATTATTATATCGAGTATTCAAACATGTTTGCCAATAGCGGTCCCTCTAGTTCCTATTTTGTCTAAAATGCACCTGATAAAAGACAAGTATCATTGGCTCTTTGATGTGGTGTATTTACTTGCACACTTGAGGGTGTAGTAATACAGAACACATTATCTGTTTGACAAGGGCATGCAACAGGGACTGGTTCCCTTTAATCTTTACTAGATTAATCTCTGACGCATAAAATGATGTAAAATGCATCTGGAGAGAGGTTAATCCTTTCAGGTCACATTTGCCGCTGACTGTGCTGAGTAAATAATAAGGAAATCAATTATTTAGGGGTAACAGTCCGAGCAGACAAGTGCCACCTGTGATGTGACACATGAGAAATTGATTCGTTGTAAACCTCGCCGCTCTTGGTTGTCCACAGCACTGTATTCTGTTTAGCGTTCTGTTGGAATAGCTTAGCGTGCATACATCACAAACAGTTAGCAATGGTCAAAAAACTAACAAGGGCAAAGAGTAATTGCATTCACTGCGTATGCCTACACCTACACTTATAACGTTTATCAGATGACTAGTTAACGAGGATATGGTCTATTTCCCCACCATTAATGTTCCTATAATCTGTAAATTAATTGTTTCCTCAGAGCTTCAGTAGAGCAGAAAATGCAACGGTAGAGTCAGACTGAAAAATGCAATGCCCTAACCGGGATTTGAACCATGGATCTCCTGGTTTCCGTCTAGTTGCTCTGGTCACTGCCACAGCATCAAATTCTCCTACTGATTCGCGTTTTCCCGGTAAACCACAAAGAGCTCTCAAGAAACAATTAATTATCATTACATGGTCTAAGTACGAGGGTTTTTTTTTCAATCTCCGATAGGCTATAAATAAAAGACAAGTTCATGGAAAACAATTATTTTATTTACTAAAAGTTTTGTACTTTTATGGTTACTTTTCAACATAATCACCGAAAAGATTGAGACATTTATCGTACCGGTGCACAAGCTTTGCAATACCCGCTTCAAAAAAGGTTGTCGCCAATGATTTCAAATGACCATTGACATTGTTTTGAAGATCTTTGTACTTTTTTATGTTTGCGGAGACTATTCAAAAAAAAAAAAACGAAGAAAAATGCTGACTTCAGGAATTGTGTTAATCCATGACAACGCTCGTCCTCACACTGCTGCCACAAACCATCGGCTCCTTGAACAATTTCAATAAGAAATGTTCGATCATTCGCCGTACAGTCCTGACCTGGCACCCAACGACTTTCACCTTTTCCCTGAACTGAAGTCGTGGCTAGGAGGGCAGCACTTTCAAACCAACGAAGATCTTCAAAACAATTTCAATGCTCATTTGAAATTATTGGCGGCAACATTTTTTGAAGCGGGTATTGCTAAGTTTGTGCACGGGTACGATAAATGTCTCAATTAATTCGGTTATTATGTTGAAAAGCAACCATAAGTGTACAAAACTTTTTTTAATAATTGTTTTCTATGAACTTGACTTTTATTTATAGCATATGGAGGTTGGAAAAAAAAAAAAAAAAAAAAAAAAAACAACCCTCGTACTTAGCGGAGTTTGTAGTTCGCCATTGAGGTATGATATTTCAAAATAATATGAGATCACCTTGTGGTTTACCGGAAAAAAGGCCAATCAGTTGGAGAATTTAGTGCCATGCCGGCATGTGCCATGGTAACTCATGGTCAGAGCAACTGGACGGAAACAAGGAGATTCGAGGTTCAAAGTCCAGAGGGGACATTGCATTTTTCAGCTTGACTCTACCTCTCCAACTTCTGTCCTGTGAGCGGCTGGTGTGAAAGAAACAATTCATATTAAATGACCTAATGGTTGATTGGTTAATTTTAAAGCCGGGAATTTAACCCTTTATTGCATACTGTTCACTTATGCGACAAAGATAAGTAATAAAAGCTTTTAGTATTTTTAGTGGACTTTCTTTCTATCTTCTTATTAAACTAACCTTCAGAAATGAAATTAGGGTAGTTATAGATGTTCTATATTGTAACATTATTAATATTTTGGAATAAAATGTAGTGTTTTTTAAATAAAAAAAGCAAAATACATGCATCTGGTTCAAATGTAGCCCCCTCAACATCCAAGCGTCCATCATATCGGTTATTTTACTTGGGCCCTCCCCATCCCCTACCTCAGGCCATTTGACTGTGTGGTCTATTTCCCACCAAACATTCTTATAATCTGTAAGTTAATTGTTTCTTTTACAGCAGAACCGTGTGTGAGACAGAAGTTGGAGAGGTAGAGTCAGACTGAAAATACCCTCACCGGGATTTGAATCACGGATCTCTTGCTTTCGGTCCAGTTGCTCTCATCACTGAGTACCAAAACAATATGCCGGCACGGCAACAGATTTTTCAACTGACTCGCGTTTTCCCGGTAAACCATAAGGAGCGCTCAAGAAACAATTCGCAATTTCCAAAAAAATTGATCCATTAATGTTAATTTCCTACATATTAACTAACAATTATTTTATTCAACTTATAATTACTTTTTTTACATTTATCGGAGCTATTGGTGGACTTAACCAAAATTTTATTTGTAAAATCTATCTTTTTCATCAAGTAATCACAGTGGATGAATTATAGATTCAAATTTATGGTTAATATATTTCTCCATTTATACCAATAATACCACCTGTAGGTATTATTTTCTAAGCATTAATTCACATGACTTAATAGTTGATTGACTAGCCCAGAACTTACTACTTGGAGTTCGTTAGTCGCCATTGAGGTATGACATCTCTAAATCATTTAAAATCTCCTTCTGGTTTACCAGCTAAAACGCGAGTCAGTTGGAGAATTTAGTGTCGTATCGGTATGTTGCCATGGAGTTCAGTGGTGAGAGAAACTGAATGGAAACCAGGAGATTGGTTGTTCAAATCGAGGGTAGGACATTGCATTTTTCAGCCTGACTCTACTCCTCTAACTTCTGTCCTATATGCGGCTGGTGTGAAAGAAAGAATTCACATAAATTGCGTAATAGTTTGTTGGTTAATTTGAAAGCCTGGCTCTTAAACCTTTATTGCATGGTGTTCACTTATGCGACAAAGATAGTTAATCAGTATTTAGTATTTTTGTTGAACTTTCTTTCTATCTTCATATTAAACTAGCCTTCAGAAATAAAATTAGGATAGTTATAGATGTTTTACATTGTAAAATTAATATTTTTGCAATAAAACTGCAGTGCCTTTTTAATAAAAAAAAAAACTAAAATCCATGCAACTGCATTCAGATGTAACCCCGTAGGCATCCAAGCAACAATCATACCGGTTATTTTACTTGGGCCCTCCCCATCTTTTAATAAAGGCACATTTGACTGTAGTCGCTGAGGCTCCAACTCGCGAAGTTCTGCTTTCTGTTTAGCGTTCTGTTGGAATAGCTTAGTGTGCATAAATCTATTTCTGACACAGCGTAAGTCAAAAAACCAACAAGGGCAAAGATTAATTGCATTCACTGCGTATGCCTACGTTATTTTTATTACGTTGTCCTGACGATTTGTTAACGAGGGTGTGGTCTATTTCCTACCATAAATGTTCTTATAGTCTGTTGTTTCTTTTACACCAGAGCCGTATGTAGGTCAGCAGTTGGAGGGGTATAGTTAGACTGAAAAATGCAATACTCTAATGTGTATTAGTTGAATCAGCGTAATTCACAACTCGGTTAACGCTGTAGGTTATATGCTCATCTTGCATTGACCTGTTTTTACCTTCTCTACACGTGCTATGTACATAGTGTATAGAGAAGGTATTGTAATGCACAAAAAATTCGATACTGAGATTTCACCGAAAATACATGTTTTGAGTCCCCCTAAACCTAAAAAAAACATTTTTAGAAAAAGGTCCGTGTGTGTCTGGACAGTATAGCTCAAAAACGAAAAGACCGTTAAATACAAATACCCCCACCGCTGACTACCCTTTACATGGAACTTTTTTCGAAAATTTTGATTTTCTCAAAACTGGCTCTAACGATTTTGATTAAAATGTCGTATATTAAACATATTTAACTGATAATAAAATGTATATCTTGAATTTTTTGGGTATAGTTACTGAAGACTACTTTATTTGGATGAATTTGTGGAATTTTACATAACTGGTAAACCGTAAGAGAAAGAGAAAAGCTAATTTAGCAGAAAATATGGAGCTTGTTAAAACTCACATTTTTTGTTATACACATTTTTTTCTGGGGTTGATCGTTTTGGAAATACTCCTTATTATTGGTTTCAGCTTTAAAATACTTATATTTTCTCATACTGGAATTTGCCAACTCTTGTCCATAGAAACAAAGGAACCTCAGTCACATACCAACCAGCTTTTGACTATCACTTTAACCTATGGTAATCCCTTATTGCCCTTCTACTTACGAGGGAGAAAGTAATAAGGCTATTTCTGCTAGTAAATAAAAGCATAAGCCTTTTAAAAGTAATTTGTTGCAGAGATCTAGAGAAAGCTATATGAATGGAACACATCAGATTCTTTTTCTATTAAAATGGAATCTGTGAAATTATACTGTAAGCATATAAGTGTATATATAACGTTTTAACAGTTTTAAAAATACACCATTGGATTTATAAACCAAAATAAAGTTCTACTTTTAAAACTTTAAAGGAAAGAAATTCTTATTAATAGTTTCAAAACTAATATTTTACTTACACTAACCTTGAATTCGTCCAGAATTTAACTGTCACTTCACTAAGTTCTTAGTGTCTCTTCGGTAATGCTATCTATTTCAACTTTTCAATCACTTCACTTGTTTATCATTCACTTTTTACTTTCTCTTTACGTACTATGTATATATTGTATAGAGAAGATATTGTAATGCACCTAAAAATTTGATACCGAAATTTAACCGGAAATATATGTTTTTAGACCACCTGAATCCAAAAAGAGCATTTTTAGAAAAATGTCCGTGTGTGTCTGTGACTGTGGACAGCATAGCTCAAAAACGAAAAGAGCGTTAAAAACCAAATTGGTATTTAAGTTTCATATCTTCCAAGGATATGACAAGAAGATTTTCAAGAAAATGCCGCACCCCCAACTACCCTTTACATGGAACTGTTTTAGAACATTTTGATTTTCTCAAAAATGGCTCTAACAATTTTGATTGAAATGTCATATATTAAAGATAGTTACACGACAAATAAAATGTTTATCTTGTATTTTCTGGGAATGGCCTCTACAGATCTCTTTATTCTGGATGAAATTTACGGAATTTTGCATAACTGCTAAACCGTAAGAGATGGAAAAAACCTTCCCATACAAAAATGTAGAGCACATTAAAACACATAATTTATATTATATAATTTTTTTTTCGTTGGAGTTGATCATTTTTGAGATATTCCTTGTTTTCTGTTTCAGCTATGAGAATTTTATACTTTTCTCATACAGGAATTTGCCAACTCGTGTCCATACAAACAAAGGAACTCCAGTCACATAGCAACCAGCTTTTGACTATCACTTTAACCTAGGTACTTCCTTATTTTGCTTCTACTTATAAAGAAGCAGGTAATAAGACTATGTCTGCTAATTTTTTTCTCGATTAGCGTGAAGTAAATAGAAGCATAAGCTTTTTAACAATAATTTGTTGCAGAGATGTAGAGAAAGTCATGTGAATGAAATACATCATATTTTTCTGTGATGTCACCGCATGATGAAACACACACAACGTAGCCTCGTTGAGCAGTCAAGCACAAGATCGCACGAATATCTTACAAACCACATTCACTGCACTTAACAGCAGTCCTCACGAACTCGCTCGGAGAACAGCACTTTTGTTGCACCCGAAACGCATCCTCAACTCGCTTACTGAGGTTTACACCATAGGTATAACTTTGCCCCATATCCCTTAACGGTCATCAGAAGTCTCTCAATGGTTGTGGCCGCGCCGTGGCCGAGTGGTTAGACCACTCGCCTCTCACCTAGACAGCCGGGGTTCGATCCCAAGTGAGATTTGTGGTGGACAAAGCGGCGCTGGGGCGGGTTTTTTCCAGGTACTCCGGTTTCCCTCGCCATCGCATTCCACCGGTGCTCCATCATCATTCATGTATCATCAGTGTCACCGCCTGCGGTGCCTTAAGTAGTTAAAGCGGGCGTTAAACGCTACCCCCCTCAATGGTTGTCGTTGTGGAATAAGCTATTGTGTTGCAAATTAGTTCCTTGACATGGCCACTCATCCTTATATTTGATGAGAATTGTCAAATTTACACTTCCATAACCGTATGAATCACATATATTACATACGAGTCTTAGTGTATCTGGAAGGTATGTAAATTATTATCATGAAATAGATGGGAAGATTCTTTGCTTCAAATCTGCGCCTCAAGATGGAATAGCCTTGGGAGGAAGGGCCTTTGTTTAATGTTACTCAATATATCCCTCACTTACCAATCCAATTCATCCCTCACTTATCAAAAAAGAAATATCTATCATGTCAAGAGTGCGTATATCGCTCTTGTCGCTTATCCTTGCGTGCCAGACGGCTTGTTTGTCATCATTTAGATGTGTGTATTAGACCTTTAGTGGAACTGGCCATGTAACGCAGTGCGGAAAGTACATCTCTTTGAGACAGAGCTATAAAAAAAAGGGGTAAATCTCTCACTTATTCCCTTCCTGATTGAACCAACTTATTTGCGCTAACGTCCGTAACTTACTCTAGAACGTCCGCTTAAATAGCAGCTGTTATTTCCCCAGTACCTCCTCGAACGTTCTGGAGACAGCGAAAGAGAACCTCCAGAAGATTCTAGTTTTCTCTCGTTAGCGCTATGTTTGCGCTGGACGAGAACGCTACTTATCTTTACTTGTTTGTTTTATTGCCCAGCGCCGAACTTCGGACATAGCCGCTGTGTCACAGTATGCTTTCATGCACGTAGAGCAAGAGGATGGAATTCTGAAGATCCGTTTTTGTAATTCAGGCTCTAGGACTGCATTTTTACACGCTTATACATAGCACACAGGTAGATAAGGTATTGCACTCCAATCAAATCGAAATGCCATCGGAAATACATATTTAGGGTCACACACACACACACACACACACACACACACACACATATATATATATATATATATATATATATATATATATATATATAATATATATAAAAGGCTTTTTTCATTTTGGATTTCCGATGAAATTTCGATTAAGATATATATATAAATACAAGGTGTATGTCAGTGTGACTGAACATGATAACTTAAAAACGAAACGTCAGTAAAATACCAAACTTGGTTTTTATTTACTATCTACCAAGGATGCCACATGAAGATTTTGAGGGAAATCCCCTCCATCCCAAACTGTTACAAAGAAAATATTTCGAAATTGGCTGCAACGATTTTGATTCAAATACGGTATATTAAAGATATTTACATGCTAAATAAAATATGTATCTTAAATTTTCTGATAATAGCCTCTGAAGATCTGTACATGTTCAATTTTTATAGCTTGTAAAACGTACTGCAAAAAATACCGAATTGGTATTAAAATTTGTCTTCTTTTTTGAGTTATTTATTTTCGATCATTGAAGGAGAACTGAATTGGAATAACAGTGGCGAAGCGACAGCTTTTAAAGGTATGTGATTGTCGTTTTAACCTAGTGCATTTCCTTATCTTCCTTCTACTCACAAGGGACTAAGCATTAAGAGGATTTTTTGTAGATGATGTAGATAAAAGAATAATCTTTGGTAAGAATAACTGGCTTGCAGAACAGATAAATAAAGCCATGTAAATGGAACGTATCAGATTTTTTTATAGAACAAATTCTTGTGTGTCTGTACACAGCATAACTCAAAAACGAAAAGTCGGTAAAATATCAAACTTGGTATTATGCTCAACATCTTTCAAGGATACGACAGGATTTGCAAGAAAATCTCCCCTTTCACATAGAAAATGTTTTCGAAACATTTGTTTTTCTCAAAAAATGGCTCTAACACCTTTTGATTAAAATACTGTATGTTAAACATATTTACTTTGCAAATAAAATGCACTTATTGTATTTTCTGTGAATAGCCCCTGAAATCTTCATCATTCTAAATGACTTTTGCACAGCCCATATATTCTAAGACTTAGACCAAAACTTATTGTACAAAAAATGAAGATCTCGTTATAACACACAGTTTACTGCCTGTCCAGAATTTTAACAGCGTTTATAACCTTCTTTACACGTACTATGTACACAGGTACAGAGAAGGTGTAGTAATGCATCCAAAAATTCGAAACCGAGTTTTCACCGGAAATACATGTTTTGGGACCTCCTGAATTAAAAAAACTCTTCTAGAAAAAGGTCATTTTGTGTATGCGTGTGTGTGTCTGTAAACAGCATAGCTCAAAAACGAAAAGTCCGTTAAATACCAAACGTAGTATTTATGTTCAGTATCTTCCAAGGATGCAACACGAAGATTTTCAAGAAAATCCCGCCACCCCTAACTACCCTTTACATGGGCAAATTTTCGAACATTTTGATTTTCTCAAACTGGCTATAATGCTTTTGATTAAAATATCGATAATTAAAGATATTTACATAACAAATAAAATGTATATCTTGAATTTTTTGGTAATAGCTTCTAAGACATATTTATTCTGGACGAATTTTGCATAACTGGTAAAGTATAAGAGATATACAAAAACTTACTATACATAAAATGTAGAGCTCGTAAAAACACACAATGTATGTTATATGCATTTTTTTTCTCGGAGTTGACGGTTTTTAAGATATTCCTTGTCCTTGATTTCAGTTTTAAAATACTTAATACTATTCTCACACGGGAACTTGTCAACACTTCACCACACAAAGAATCGGATTCTTACACCGTAGCAATCACATTTTAAAGAAATGACTATCGGTTTAGCCCAGTGTATCTCCTTATCCCTTCTATCTATAAGGAACAGTAATAAAACTGTTTCTGCTAATGTTTATCTCGATTAGCAAGAAGTGGATAGAAGAATAAGCCTGTTAACTATAATTTGTTTCAGAGAGGTAGAGGAAGTCATGTGAATGGAGTATATCAGCTTTTTTCAAGAAGTATGACTCTGCTTACCCATTCCTCTCCCCCGGTTATTAGTGCTATTGAGTACAATAGAATCACTCGTTTTTCAGGTTTAAAAAAAGGCTACCCGACCTTAAAGTGTCGACAGACTTTGTGATGGAGAAATGTTAAAAATGTGGACAAACTATATGCACTTTTTTTTTAAAAGCTAATAACAGAGATATTCTTTGTTGTTGGTTTTAGTTGTAAAATACTAACACTTTTCTTAAACAAAAAGTCATCCTATTTTCTTTTGTTTTATTCCTTAGCATGCAAAGAGAACAGAATATCAATTTCAAACACATCATTTTTAAAAGATTGACTAGGCTTTAGCCTGTTGTATTTCATTGTATCCCCTCTACGTCTAAGGAACTAGTAAGAAAACCATTTCTGCTAGTGTTTAACTTGATAAGCATGAGGGTAGAATAATAAGCTTTTGTAAGAATAGTTTGTTAGAGAATAGGTAGACAAAGTCATGTGAATAGAAAACAGATATTTATTCCTACGTTAATTGTATAACTTAACTGTTAAGTATATTGTAGGCGTTATTACTTTCTCTCCACGTACTATGTACATAGTGTATAGAGAAAAGGTATTACATCCCACCCAAAAATTCGATACTGAGATTTCACCGGAAATACATGTTTTAGAGTCCCCTTAACAAAAAAAAAGGTAGTTTGTGAACACGATAACTCAAAAACGAAAAGTCGGTGAAATACCAAACTTGGTATTTAAGTTAGTATTTTCCAGGGATGTGACACAAATTTTGAAAAAAATCCACCCACCCCAAACTACCCTTTACAGAAAAAGAAATCAAAATGTTTGATTTTCTCTAAAATGGCTCTAACGATTTTCATTAAAATACCGTATACTAAAGATATTTATATGGCAAAGAAAATATAGGTACATCTTGAATTTTCTGGAGATAGCTTTATAGATCTCTTTATTCTTAATTTCTCAGAATTTTGGGTAACTGTAAGAGATAGATAAAAACTTACTCCACAAAAATGTAGATCTCGTTAAAACACGCAATTTATGTCATATGCCTTTTTATCGTGGGATTGACTATTTCTGAGATATTCCTTGTCATTTGTTTCAGATGTAAAATAGTTAAACTTTTCTCACATGGAAAGCTGTAAACTTCTGGCCCTGCATAGAAATAGATTTCACCCACATGGCAACCGGCTTTTAAAAGATTTGACTATCGTTTTAGCTCAGTGTATTCCCTTATTTTATTTCTACTTACAAGGAATCAAGTAATTAAGACAATGTCTGCTATTGTTTATCTCGATTATTATAAAGTAGATAGAAGAATATGCGTTTTAACAATAATTTGTTACAGCGATGTAGAGAAAGTCATGTGAATGGAATACAGATTTTTTTTCTACGTTACTGTATTGGTATACTATTGAAGGAAACAGGGCAATTTGGTCAGCGGTTTTATTGCTATTAACCTGAACAACGGAAATAATTTAAAGCGCCATATGAATCATAAACCAAATTTCTCTGGACATTGTAGTGTGACATTTATTGTTCGGCATTAAATTCTGAATGGCAGTTATTGCCATATGTGTATTGACTTGCAGCTTTATGAAGATCCTCGTTGTTTTCACACCTAATCACGTGACCAAGCCAGTCCCTTCCGCAACAGTGAGTTACTTCGACCGCAAAAAAAAGTTGAAGACTGTCATTGGGTTGTAAATTGTAAAGTTGTGGTTGCAGATCATGACGCTCCAATATTGTGAGGCTACAGGTCGACCATTATCGACCCGAGATGAATGACAAACTTCGACTGTGACTTCGGCAGCTGTAATGAGCCCACGGCTTCGGCCAACCTTGCAGCTTGTCTGTAATGCGGCACCAACTGACTTAATGTTTCTCTCATACCAAGATATATAGATTAAAACTGAGAGATTTCGACGAGGACATTGAAAAAGCTTACGTACACTTTTGTTTTGCTTTTCATATACTTGTAAAAAACGCCGTTTGACAAGGCTTCCTATTTTGGTGGACGAAAATAATTCAGCTTATCCATGAATTGAGCCAAGCATGAGTGATTCTAAAGTTTACTTTCTCTAACTCACATATGCAATGTATATAGTAGATAGAGAAGGTATTGCGTTCCCTCAAAAATTTTATACCGAGATTACATCTAAAATGCGTATTTTGAGACCCCGTTAATTAAATCTATTTGTCTGTGTACAGCGTAACTTAAAAACGAAAGAGCCGTTAAATACCAAACTTAGTATTTGAGCTTTGCACCTTCCAAAGACACGACAGAAAATTTTTCAAGAGAATCCCTTACTTCCAACTACCCTTTACATGGAACATTTTCGAAAATTTTGATCTTCTTAAAAATGGCTCTTAAACGATTGCTTTAAGACATTTTCATGATAAACGAAGCGATTATTTTGATTTTCTGGAAATATCAGTTGAAGTCCGCTTCATTTTGGATGACTTTTGTATAGCTGGTAAACCCTAAGATATAGAAAAAGCTTACTATACAAAAAGTATAAATCTCGTTAAACACACACTTTATGTCATATGCACACTTTTACTGTAGAATTAATCATTTCAAAATTATTCCGTGTCAATGGTTTCAGTTTTAAACTACTTAAACTTCTTTTACTCCTAGTCACGCAAAATAACCGATTTTCAGTTATTTCACATAGCGATTTTGTCCGGTGTATTCCCTTATTTCGCTTCTGCTTAGTAGAAAGCAAGCAATAAGAAAGATATGTTTGCTAATGTTTATCTCGATTAGAATGAAGTAGATAAAGTTGTAGTCCTTTTAAGAATAGTTTGTTTGCAGAACAGGTCGAGAGCGTCATGTAAGTGTAATATATTAAATCGTCAATGGAACTAGTGTCTAAAGGTTCGTTTGTTTTTTCTTTACAGGTGAGTGCTCGTGGTCTTCACTAAGCGGTTGCTTTAGTTACCTAATTAACATGTAAGTACTATTTCTATTCTTAAGTGAAAGCACAATTCAAAAGCATTTAATATACAATCAGAGATGATTTTGCAGCAATAAGTTTTAATTGATCTTAATTTAAAGATGCTATATAACAAAAAAACTTGAAAATGAAGCATCTAAATACCTTTGCGATTCAAAGCTAATAGAAATATATTTAAAAAATAAAATTAAAAAAAAAACAGTTAGGAACACGTCATGCAGTATATTATAAAAGACACTTTTTCATAGAAACAACCCATTCTTAATATTATTGTTGCGAAAGTTGTGACGTGGATAGTAATATTTTAAATTACACCTTAAGTTGTACTACCTTATTTCGCTTCTACTTACTAGGAAGCAAGTAATAACACTGTTTCTGCGAATTTTTTCTCGATTAGCATGAAGTAAATAGAAGCATTAGCTTTTTAACGATAATTTGTTACAGAGATGTAGAGAAAGTCGTATGAATAGAACATATTGTTTTTGCCCTTATGGTTTCATTAATATAGCCCGCTTTAACATGTAAGATCAATATTGGGGGCTTGGCATTAGAAAAAACTCGTCTGTAGGTTCTTTATCTTGGGTTTTAATTGTTTTTTTTTTTTTTTATTTTTATTTTCGTAAAAAAAAAACACACACACACACTCACACCGTTCATCTCACATACATACTTCCAGATTCTGGGAGTGGGGGTAGGGAATACTTCTGGTTAATATATAATTCCCCAGCCGGGAATCGAACCCGGCACCTCCAGGTGAGATGTCAGCTCGCTAACTACTCGATTACGATGGCAATCAACCTTATAGCTTAAAAGAGTTGTAGCATTGTGCGAATTACAATATGTTCGTTCCTTATAGGCCTACTACATCATGACAGTCTTTTCGACCAAACTTGGCACAGATAACCTGGCGAAAATAACTGTCAGACTTAGAATAAAAATTCCGCACTATTTTACACAATTAATTATTTAAATCTATGTAATACCTATAAAATCTCAGAGCAGCTATATCTTTCTCAAAAGTAATATTAGTTATTATTAATAACTATATTCACGGCATTGGAAAATAACAAAGTAACAACGAGTTCACTTGTTCATTGATCTCTTTGATATTGAACTGGGAGTAATAAACATATTAAAATAAATAGCCACAGCTGCAACACCATCGCTGGTTGAAAAATCTGTGTACCATTCACAGGACTTTCTCTACATCTTTCTATCCAATTGTCGTTAAAAAGCGTTTTTCTTCTATCTCCTTCATGCTAATAGAGATAAACATTAGCAGAAATGGCCGTATTACTTGCTTCCTTATAATTATGAACGGAAATAAGGGAAAACGGATAATCAAATGTTTTAAAAACTCGTTGCTATGTGATTGAATTTCGTTTCTTTACATGGTCAATAGTTGACAAATTACCATATGAGAAAAGTTGAAGCATTTTAAAACTGAAACCAATAAGGAAATAGCCAATTTCACGAAAATTTTAAATATGATTAATGTGTGTGTGTTTTAACGAGATATACCATTTGTGTGGAAATACATGTTTTTCTATCTGTTACGGTTTACTAGTTATGCAAAATTAAACCAAAATGAAGAGGTCTTCAGACACTATTCTCACGATATTTTATTTGTCATGTAAATATCTTAAATATGCTGTATTTTAATCAAAATCGTTAGTCATTTTTGAGAAGATCAAAATTTTCGAAATTTTTTCAATGTTTTTGCTCTAAACCTTCTCGCCGCATCCTTGGAAGATCCTTAACATAGATACACACACACACACTCACATACAGGAGTGTAGGTAATACCTTCTCTACTTATATCGGATTATTGCTAAAGAAAAGGTAAAAATTTCAAAATTTCTAACTGTATTATATTATACTATAGAAACATCAACTCAGACTAAAAACTTCTTATTTACCTCGGTACTTTAATTTTGCCATTATATTGTTTTGTTTTTGGAGTGTTTCTTAGTAGTTTTATATAGGTTGGTTGTGTTGACGTTAATTAAACTGCTATTATTTGTTCCCAAGCGTGTTTTTCTATAAATAATATGAAGAGGCAGCCCAAATATGACACCGTGGAATTCACTCAACTGTACCCTGGAGAAATCATTACATCTAGTGGTGTTCTTTGTTTTTGCACAGTATTCTGTTTTTCCTTCTTCTTTCTTTATAGTGCCCTGAGATTTTTAATTAACTCTTTGTTTAAGTGCCTTGTGTATTAAGCATAAATACCTCTAAAGAAACGCAAGGCAAATGCGAAAGTAGAAACCTCTATCCACTCCGGGTGCTAGAGCCAGTTACATTAATAACATATCTGATGTGTTACATTTACATAACATTGTGTACCTATTCCCCAATAAACTATTCTTATATAAGTTTATTCTTCTGTCTACTTATGCTAATCGAAATACTCATTAGCAGAAATGGTTTTACTGCATATTTTCTTGTAGGTTCAAGGTGAATAAAGGAATACACTAGGCTAAAATAATAGTCAGGTATTTTAAAAGCGGAAGAAAACAAACATTCATACCATACTTTTATTTGTGATTACAATTAAAAATATGGTTAGAGCCATCTTTGAGAAAATCTAATAATTCGAAAAATCCTTCATGGTAGCCCTGAGTGGAAAATTTTCTTGAAAATCGTAACGCGTATTTGGAAGACACTAAAAATAAATAATAAGTTTGGTATTTAAGCGAGTTTTCGTTTTGGGTTAGTCTGTTAAGACACGGTCGCGTGAAAATCTAATGTAGTCCATTCATATTACTTTATCTGTTCTGCAAACGAACTATTGTTACAAAAGATTATTCTTTTATCTATATAACGCTAGGGGCTTCGTAGTCTTATTACTATTAGAAACGGTCTTATTCTTCTTAGCTCCTTAATAACAAGAGAAAAATAATGGAATGCATTAGGCTAAGGTGATAGTCAAATCTCAAATCTTTTAAAAGCCTTCGCTATGCGATTGTCATTGCAATTCCGTTCTCTTTCCATAGCCAGGAGCAAAACAAAAGAGATTTCTCCCGCTTGAGAAAAGTTTTAAGTGTTTTAAAATTGAAACCAATAAATGTTAGATATGTAAGCAAAACAAAAAAATCATGACATATATTGTGTGTCTTAACGAGATCCACATTATTATGTAGCAGGTTTTTGTCTATATCTTAGGTTTGCCATTTAGACAAAGGTCATTCATAATGAAGAGGACTTTAGGGGCTATTCCCAAAAAAGTCAGCTTATAGATACGTTTAATCTATCATGTAATTATCTTTAATTTTAATTTGTATGTTAATCAAAATCTTTTGAGCCATTTTTAATAAAGTTGAGCATTTTGAAAAACGTTCCATTTAAATGGTAGTTTGGGATGGGGGGATTTTCTTGAAAATTTTCGTTTCGCAACTATAAAAGACCCGAACTATCTATCGCATGGCGTTGCCATTTGGCCACAAAGATAATTAATCAAGTTTGCGTATGTTATGTTTATTTTGTTATTCTCATATGCTGAATTTAACAATAAAAATAAATTATTTTACTTGTTTATTTTATACATACATTCTTTATTTCAATATATTGTAGTAAAATCTAGGCAACAATTGTCGAATTTAACCCCTTCATCGTCCACGCCTGCCATCACAGCGGTTAATTTAAGTTGGCCCTTCCCGACCTTTACCACAGATCCATTTGACTGCAGTGTCTGGGACTCAAATTTACGACGTTCGGATAGGAGTGCATGACCAGTCCATTACATATTACCTTAACGAAGCGCACACGTTAAGGTGTCTGTTATATGATTATCTAAACTAGTTAAAGAATTAGAAGAAGAGTGACATAATTATGTTGCAAAATAGTTCATGGGGTTCGGAGTCAAATAACAAGTTTGGCATTTAAGCGATTTTTCATTATGAGTTAATCTGTTTACAGACACATACTGAAATATTTTCGTTAATCGGAGGTCCTCAAAGCACGCATTATTGGTGAAATCTGGAACTGGAATTTTTGGGTGGAAATACAATACAGTGGAACCTCACTTTTCAAGGGAGACTAAAATACTGCATAAAAGAAAACGTGTAACCGATTTTCTCTTCAGGTATGGACCTCATCCATGATTTTTAATTTTTCCACCAAGAGTTAAGGATTTTCTTGTTTTCTTCCTTGCTGATTGATATTCACACGTATTTATTTTCGTGTTTGCAACTCGAAACTCGACATAAAATAGATAGTGACTGTTGGAACGATATGACTACAATGAAAGGATAAATGACAATGAAATCAGCACACTAGCAGTACTCGACTTAAAACAGAGAAGTGACTTTTGGAGCCAAGGTTAATAGATTGTTGGAACGATAAGCGTCAATTTAAACCACAAACCAGGAAATTCCAAGGTTATACACAGCAAGGATACCACTATGCGGGTTTTTAAAAACGTATAAATGGGTGCATTTTTTGTATGGGGATCAGAAAAATGACGCATTACCGGAAAAACGTATATCGAAAACGTATAATTGAGCAAACTTTTAATGGAGAACGACTGGTCCCTAAAATGTTAGCGTACCTATATGTATAAGCGAATAATGTATAAGCGACTTTCAACTGTTCTTCCCTTGCGTAGTAGAGAAAGTAAAAAGAGAAAGTTACACTCAACCGCAAGAAATTGTATGGTATCAGACGGAGAGGCGATGAAGATGGTTCCAATACTATGTTTGCAAAGCTGGGAACATGCACTGCTGAGGGATTTAATGGAATGGGTCTGATGTGTGTGTGACACTTGTGCTTAATTGTTTGGCTTTCTCACGTGCTCAAGGGTTGCTGAGTGCACTTTAAAGCTGCGATGTGCAGGTTGCTGACTGGTGGCAGTAGCACGGGCTCTGAGATGGTGGCGCGCTACAAGACAAACATTCTCATGGGGCAATGAAAATGTGTTGTTTTTCTTCAAACATATTTGTAATGTCAAAACAAGTGCTTATACACATTTTTATAACGCGAATGCGATTACTTCGCGAGTTATTTACATATTAGTAGTCGTAGGAAGTTGTTGACCGATAGCGGGACAGAATCGAAGTTATCGCAGCATGGTATGTAGTTCTGATGTGCTGACAATGTAATGGGTACGTAGTGGTACTAATAGAAGGAAAATGTCACCCTCAGTGGTGTAATGGTTACCATGCAAACGTCATGTAACCAAAGTCGCGGATTCAAACCCAGCGGAGGACGATGGATTTTTTCGGGTGTAAAAATCCGTAGCATGGCTTCCTTCGGAAGGGAAGTAAAGCCTTGGGTCCCGTGTTGTAGATTTACGGCACGTAAAATAACCTCAAGCCTGATAAGAAAGACCTCTGGGCAAAATTAAGCGGTGTTTCACACCCAATTTAGAATGTGATGCTGAGAACCACAGTAGCGTCCATAAATAACACGCCATTTACATTTTTATAGAAGGAAAATGGGGCAGTGGTTGCGTGGTAGACTGTATTGTTTTCACTAGCAGTAGAAGTTGATTGATGTTGGGTGTAGGGTAAACACAAATACTACTCATTTACGGGAACTAACAATTTTAATTCAATTGCTATTGTGTAACAAGTCATCAGCATCGTTATTCATTTCATTTTCTCTCAAGACACATAAATTACAATGCACAACAACATACAATCGTAACGTCTCAAATGTGAATCGTCTCCGATTGGCACGTAAACAGGCTGTAGGATTAAGAAAAATTTCGCTCCACATCACAGGATGTGATGGGAACAAACGGAAATATGACGCATCATCAATTATTGGGTAAGATACTCCATCAACAATTATTTCCATACCAACACCTCGTAATATATTTTGTATTTCACGCATTATTGAAAATCCGACATTTTTTCCAAACACTGTCTTCGCTTTCTAAAACAGGTGTCACGGGTTTCTGATTAATTGCTTGCAGAAGTTCATCGACAGCTTTCAGGGCTTCAGGCATTTTAATGTCCCTATTGGTCCCCAAGTTGCTATCCCTACATATTAGTGAGAGCGGGGAAGGGGGTGACGTTTGGTTTCATGTGAGAAGAAATCAAATGTCTTACCTGAAGCTTCTCGGGAGTACTACACATCTTCAAATGCATTTATTATTCCTAAGCATATACCTTACAATAATTGAATCCCACAAAAATGTGTGTAAAAGATAATTTCACTGTACACCATCCACACCTAATAACTGCCACTTTTTCCCATTTATCACACAGTCCTTCCAGTACGGTTGGCTGCTGTCTGGACTATCAGAATAAAACCAAAACCATTTCCAAAACACAACGAATTATTGCTTTAAAACTTTAAAGGACTACATGATAAATGCGAAAAAGTGGTTATTGGGTGTGGATGGTGTACATTGAAATTATGTTTGACACAATTTTTTGTTGGTTATCAGTACTGTAAGGTATATAATAACCACATTACGTGTAGTACTTCAGAAAAGCTTCAATTAAGGTAAAACATTTTATTTCTTCTCACATGAAACCAAATTCTTATTAATATGTAAATAAGTCACAAGTCACAAAGTAATCGCACTCGCCTTATAAAAATTGCATAAGCACTTGTTTTGGTACTTGCAAACACATTGAAAAAAAAATAATAAGAATGTTTACTTCTTAGTTGGGACCACTAGCAACTCGTGAGTATACATTTTGGGAGTTTACAAAAGTTTGAGAGTCGAATATCCCTGAAAATGTGAAATTTCATCCTCTCAGAATTTCTATGACTATGAACAAACTGAAACAACTGCATCCGATTCCAACAATATCAACAACGGCAGACGAAAACGACAATAGTTATTTAACGCTAAAAAAGTAACGTATCTGCAGTAGTTTTAAGTCTACGACGCATAAATATGGCGTGCGACGCCTTTAGATTGAATGGCAGCACATCTTGACTTGTGTACCTTTAAGGTACTTTTGCGCATGCGCATGCGCGACTGCTATGACGTATTGTCTTATGGGCCAAGTACATATGCATCGTACACACTTCAAAGTGATGTTGCTTTATCCGATCTTATCAGTACTTTTACATTAATGACGCCAGGGACCCTTTCACGAAAGTACAAATTACGAGAGAAAAAGTTTAAAAAAGTGCTGATTCGCGTTTCACAAAGGTAACACTGTAAATTTGTAACTGAAGTAAAAATAGTAGGTTTCCTGGCAGTGATTAAATAAATTCAATTGGTATTTATTACAAATGTACAAATGTTGTGTTAAAATGTACAAATTTTGTAGCGAATTTTTACTCTACTCTAGTGTGGACAAACAGCTAAATTTAGGGGTTAGGCACTGTTTATATTTTGAAATCACGCAAAGTGTGCAATTGAGATGTGTGTAGAAATATGTTTTATCTCCTTTCTTCTTCTGATAAAATTCCACAGAATTATCAAAACAACTATGCGGCCGTAATCGCCTAACGTGTGTGAACGGCTTGCTTCGTAATTCATAGCCGATTGTTTGTCCTGCAATTTTACATCCGTGCGTTAGTGGTCACGTGTTCTGAGAGAAGGTTCGCTGGCGTCAAAACCCGCATTGTTACACCTGAGTAAGTTTGTGACAGCTATATTGGTTTTGCACGTGCGACTGTTTCAGGAAATTTCCTGTCGCGTGATCAACAGTTATAAAAAGGACAACCAGGCTACCCAGAGTTCAGTTCCTTCACTGGGAATGCATTGTGTTCAATAGTTGAATAAGGTTCGACGGGAAATTCATAACTAATGGTCAGCCGCAGAGAAAGTAGAAAAGAAACTATACGGCAAAATGTTTACAAATGCGTTAAAGAAAATTATTTCTGAGTACGTTCTGATTGTAATCCGTTTGTGGAAGAAATGAAGAGTTTTATTTGAGAAAAAAGGGCAATTTTGTTACAATATTGCTCTTAATAACTGAAATGATAAATAAAAAATAAAGCAAATATTGATGTGATGTTATTCATTACAGTGTCGTCAATTTCCAATACAAATATCTGCACTTACACCCCCAAGAACGTGTAAATAAACAAGAGGGGTAAAGAAGTCATGTGAATGTAGCGCATCAGGTTTCTCACATATTTTTTGCCGAAATTGTGTTCGTGGTTTTTTTTCTCCCGCTTTTTTAAGTTTATCTATTTCGTGTATCCGGTGGTTTCTTTCTGCAAATGAAATGAAGTCAGGTTTGGATGCAGGAGCGCATAAAAACAGTTTTGAAGTACTGGTCTGTTATCCGAAATGAAATATTCAGGTTGGGCCGGGCGTGCCCCGAATGTACGATATGCTCTCTCTCTGTGTGTGAGGCGGGGCGCGTGTTAAGGAAACATTTACGCTAGACTTGCGTCCATTTCCGATGTTCCTCTGGAACTTAACCATCTCTCACATGCTGTTTATCCCTCGTGCTCCAACCGCAGTCTCCCCATGTGCTTCTGGGGATTGAAATATGCCTTTGACACGCGATACTTAGGAAATATGAGGTAGTTTCCATGTAGGTGGTGTATTTGGAAAAATGATGATGTATTGGGATTTTCATGGTAAAAGCTGGAAATAGTCTCTCCGAGTTTAGGCATATTCACTTTATATTCTTCAGGAAAGTATGGCATCGTTTAACATTCTCTACACGTACCATGTACATGGTGTATAAGGAAGGCACTGTATTTCACCCAAAAATTTGCTACCGATATTTCACAGGAAATACATATTTTAGGGTCTTCTGTATTCAAACAAAGCATTTTTAGAAAAAGGTCCACGCATGTGTGTCTGAACACGATAACTCAAAACGAAAAGTCTGTAAAATACCAAACTTGGTATTTAAGTTAACTGGCTTCCAAGGCTGCCACACCAAGATTTTGAGGAATATCCCTACCCCAAACTACCCTTTACATGGAAAAAATTTCTAAAAGTTTCATTTTCTCAAAAGTGGCTGAAACGATTTTGAATAAAAATACCGTGCATTAAAGATATTTATATGTCAAATAACTCAATTTTCTGGGAATAGCATCTGAGGGCTTCTTTATTCTGGATGAATTTTGCTGGATTTTGCAGAACTAGCTAACCATAAGAGATAGACAAAAACTTGCTACAAAAATGTAGATCTCGTTAAAACACACATTTTATGTCATATACATTTTTTTTTTTTTTGAAGTTGTCGCATCGTTGGAAAATACTAAACTTAAATACCAAGTTTGGTCTTTAACGGTCTTTTTCGTTTTTGAGCTATGCTGCCCATAGACACACACGGACATTTTTCTAAAAGATTTTTTTGTATCAGTGTTTATCTCCCAAAGCATGTATTTCTGGTGAAATCTGGGTATCCAAATTTGGATGCAAACAATACCTTCTGTATTCTGTATACATAGTACGTGCAGAGAAAGTAAAAGTATAGATCTGGTTAAAACATTCGTGTTATGTCATATACATTTTTTGTGTTAGGACTGTGCTGAAAACATCAGTCACTTATGTGATATGTTTATGGAAAAAATGTAATCAAGTAATGTCAAAAGGATAGAATATGTAACAGAGTGCTAACAATTAGATCTTTTTCTATTCTAGTTATTTTTTTCAGGTTGTAATCAACAAAATGTTCGTAAAAACTAAGTTCTTTTTTTTTGAGATAATAATCATCATTTGTAAATAATTCAATATTTACTCAAAAAGGGAAAAAATGTGAATTGGGTATAATAGGGTAAATATTTGTGAATTTTGTGATAACATTTTAGGGGAAAATGTGATTTGGTTCCCATTCGTGACCGTTCAAACTACATAAAAAGAAAAATTTTGCGAAATTAGATGTCATTGCTTAAACGAAACAAAATCAAATGTCGAAATTATGTGGCAAATCGCAACCATTAGCTCAAGAGTTAATCGATTTACACATGAAGTTCGCACAGCGAATATTTGGAGCATAATATCTCATTTGGGTTAACTGCTTACCACGTCTGGGCGGGCTTTCTCCTATTTTTCCTGCTCTTCCGATATTTATTCCACCACCTGCTCCATAATCACTTCCCATTTCATTCCTTTCACCGTCATTTCATACCATTTTCTATCTCAACCGAGTATAAGGCATCGGACTAATCACCTGTCCTGGCTAATATCTCTCTCTCTCTCTCTCTCTCTCTCTCTCTCTCTCTCTCTCTCTCTCTGATCCAGAGCCCGTTTACTCCGCAACAGGAACCTTGACCTCAGTCGCTGGCTTGAAGTCCTGGCCTGTGTTAGTCCTTCGTACGTTTTCTTGAGCACTAATTTTACGGGGAACAAAAGAGAGCTCCTTGCCAAAATGTTGTCAATCATATAGTATAGTATGTTGTATTACTATTTTTAACTGTGGTCGTCTCCTTAGCGGGTGGTAGCGCGGCCACTTGCCAAGCGAGAGACCTAGGTTCGATTCCCGATACCGGCTTTTGCCCCGCTAGTTGACGTGTTGTGAGGTCCCTGAGGGGGCCAATTGAGGAGCTACTTGATAGAGGCGCTGATCACGACTGGAGGCGCTGATCACGTCTCACCCATCCAACAGTGCATCCCATTCATGACGTCTTCAGGTGGAGATGGGGGATGCAGCGGCCGGGCGGTAGGCCTTGGTCCCTTGCGGACTGTTGTGCTATCGAGATTTATTATTAACTGCAAGATTATTATTGTAACTGAATTTTGTGCGTTTAATTCTGTCAGCAGACAGTACTCAATTGCAGAAAACAAATACATACATTTGAATTAGTAAACGTGTCGGTGGTCATTGATCTATAGGGATGTTCTGGTTTGGCGACTGTAGTCAAGCTAGATGGCTCAGACCACACGCATTGTTACGTCTTCAGGCGTGTTTATTCGCCGTATGATTGCAGAAACTGTGAGCGGATGGCAGTTGCATGGATAACCCGGAACAATTTCTTTGTATAGCGCGAGAAAGAGACGGGGAATTAGTAGAGTGGTTCTTGCAATCACTTGCCATGCATTCCCCTCTTCGCCCCATCACAAGAATTCTCATCCACTTCACGTACAGTGGACAAAAAGAGAAAGGGATGCTGCTTGGATGTAACGAGATGGATGAATCATCTTATTACTCGCTTGCATCGCACCCTCTTCTTCTAATTCGTCCTCTCAATCTCCACTGCGTATGAAGAGTTCAAATACTGAAAGAAGCGTTTGTTTTCTTGATGAACTGCGATGAGAGCAGAAGAAAGAAGTGCGGGTGCGAGTAAACATTATTAATTCTGGACGTGCTCTTCCTTTTCAGGAGCAGCTCAACTTTTAATTTCAAACAACTTCATCCCCGTCTCACGATAAGCTCAACTGAATCTCGTATCTTTCAGGCTAACAGAAGCTGCCTCTGAAAAGTCACTGGAAGATGAGATCTTAAAAGGCAGAAGCTCGGAATTAGGCAAACTTGAAATGTCAACATAGAGTATAGTCAGGCTTAGCCGTGCCTCCACTGCCTCAACAATCAACACTCTGCACACAATACTAAACAAACACAATTTAAAAAATCTTGTGTTCCACTCACATAACTTGTTGTAGCTGTTCCAAATACAAACTATTATCAAAAAAGATTATTCTTTTATCCGCACCATCTAATTAATATTAGCATAATTGGTCTTATTACTTGCTCCTTTTAAGAAGAAGGGAAATAAGGGAATACATTAGCCTGAAGCGATAGTCAAATTCTTTAAAAGCTCGCGCTTATGTGACGCAATTAAAGTTCGGCTCGCTCTGTATGGTCTCGTTTGAGAAAAGTATAAGTATTTTAAAGCTGAAACCAATAAAAAGTAATATCACAGAAACGGTAAGTTCTACAAAAAAAAAAGGTGTATATGACATAAATTATGTGTTTTAACGACATCTACATTTTTGTGGGGTAAGATTTTATCCGATGCTTACGGTTTACTAGTTATACAAAATTCAGTAAAATTCATCGAGAATAAAGAGGTTACTTTCAGAAAACTCGAGATATACATTTTGTTTGCCATGAGATATAAGAGATGTTAATCAAAATCGTCAGTCATTTTTGAGAAAATAAAAATTTTCAATTTTGTCCCCTGTAAACGGTATTTGGGGGGAGAATATTCTTGAAAATCTTCGTGTTGCATCCTTGGAAGATACCGAACGTAAATACCAAGTTTGATATTTAACGCTCTTTTTGTTTTTGAGCTATGTTGCTCACAGACACACACATGGACATTTTTCTAAAATGATTTTTTAGAATCAGAGGGCCTCAAAACATGTATTTACGGTGAAATCTCGATATTGAATTTTGAGTGCAATACAATACCTTCTCTATATACTATGTCCATAGCACGTGTAGAGAAAGTAAAAATCTGATGTGTTCCATTTACACAACTTTCTCTAGCTGTTTTAAATACAAACTATTCTCAAAAAAGATTTTTTTTTTATCTTCATCATGCTAATAGATATTAGCATAATTGGTCTTATTACTTGGTTCCTTTTAAGTAGAAGGGACATGTGGGAATACATTAATCTAAAGCGATAGTGAAATCCTTTTAAAAGCTCGTCGCTGTATGACGCAATTGAAATACTGTTCGCTCTATATGGCCCCGTTTGAGAAAAATATAAGTATTTTAAAGCTGAAACCAATAGCAAGTAATATCACAGAAACGGTAAGTTCTACAAAGAAGCGTATGGCATAAATTATGTGTTTTAATAAGATCTACATTTTTGTGTTGTAAGTTATTGTCTATCTTTTACTGTTTATGGGTTATGCAAAATGCACCCAGAATAATGTCTATTTTTATAAAATTCAAGATATGCATATTATTTGTGCTGTAAATGTCTTAAATATATGCTATTTTAAAAAAATCGTCAGTGCCATTTTTGCGAAAATCAAAATTTTCGAAAATGTTTCCATTTAAAGAGGAGTTGATTTTCTTAAACATCTTGGTGTCGCTTCCTTGGGAGATAATAAACTTAAATAGTAATTTTGGTATTTTATCGACTTTTCGTTTTTGAGTTACCCTGTTCACAGACACGTGGACACACCCGCGCGCACGCATGCACTTTTTTTCCATTTTTTTTTTTTTTTTTGATACAGGGAATTTTAAAACTTGTATTTCCGGTGAAATCTCGGTTTCCAGTTTTTTTTTTTTTTTTTTTACCTTCTCTAACTACTATGTAGATTGCCCATATGTGCTAGTGAAGGTAATAAACTAAATAAAAATAAATAAAAAAAAACTGGCAGATTTGTCATCTCACGGATTTTAACTCCGACCCCGCGAATGTGGAACAGGACGTTAACGTCTGAGCCATTCCGCTCGGATCTTTTGCATTCTTCTTATACCTGTAATGAAATGTGTAAACTATTAATCAAAGTTTATCTTAATTCTTGACAGATAGAGACGTGAGCGCATTGCCTCCGAAGATGTCCCTCACAGAGGGGGACGAAACGTCAGAAAGAAATTTTGTAAATACAGCAAACAGCCCGGAAATGTTAAATTGTATAATTGTGGGTAACGGCCGTGAAAACTAAGGCATATATTTAAAGTGTATCTTTATTAATTGTAAGAATAGATGGGGGTATGTAAAGATAGTCATGTGAATACATTTTTATGAGCAATGAAGCACACCCCGGGAGACGGAAGAAGTGAAAAGCACAGGTAATTGAGCACTTGCAAGAAGAAAAGATTGTCAAGTATTGACAGTAAAACATTTTGTTCTGCTGCTGATGACATACTTACTGGTGCAAGATTTCCCAGAGGGCTCTGTATTTTACAGCGCAGCGCCAGACGTGATTGCTCCGGCGTCTTAGGTCTCTCAGGGGAGCACGGGAGCTGTCGCCTACAGCTACAGTTTGTTCAGTAATCTCTTTTACGTCATACCAAATCAAAGGTTTGAGGTAAATCACGTACACTATATCAGTATACCCAGCAGCTATATACATACAGTAGGTATACTCTCGATTATCCGGGGTAATGTGGGGGAGAAGAAGCACGAATAATCGGGAAACCCGTACTTTAATGTTTTTTAAGGTACATCATACATATGCATATAGGAAATTATGTTTAAAAGGTTTTTTCAACATACATTCTTTGTTCAAAAGTTTATTCTACTTCTGTGCATAGGTATTGTTTTTCTTTAGGAAACAGCAATAAAGGACCCGCCGCTTGATATTTAGTGTCATTTCCATTGTTAAACGATCACTGTGTGACAACAGAGTACCGCTTCCATTGTTATCGGCCTGCCCGTTCCGTGTAAATTAAAAACACATTTAGTTTTTCTGATGTTAATCTGCGTGTAAGTGTCAACAAAGCTAGTTAAAAGACAGTTGAAAAAGTGGTACTGGAGAAATGCAAAATGTGTTCCACTCACATCACTTTATCTACATTCTCTGTAACACATTATTGTTAAAATATTATTCTTCTATTTACTTCATGATAATCGAGATAAACATTAACAAAAATAGTCTTATTACTTGCTTCCTTGTAAGTAGAAGCGAAATAAGGGAGTACACTAGGATAAAGTGAGAGTGAAATGTTTTAAAAGCTGGATTGACATTAAACAAAAATAATTGGGGGGGGGTGCATGGATAATCAGCAAACCAGATAATCCGCTTACGAATAGTCGGAAGTATACTGTACTTAGAATTTTATTTTAAATATTGGTTTAACTGTTTTTCTTTTCACACAAGCCGTGAGTAGGACAGGAGTTGGATAGGTAGAGTCAGACTGAAAAATGCCATATCATAGCCGGGATTAGAACCACGGATCTCCCGGTCTCTAGCCGGTTGTTGTTTCACTGAGCTACCATGGCAACATGCCGGCATAGCATTGAACTTCTCAACTAACTCGCATGTTTCCCAGTAAACCACAAGGTGCTGTCAAATTATTTTGAGATGACAACCCCAATGGCGACTTATAATGTTGCAAGTACTTTAAGTCCCAGGATTCATAGTATAGCCAACTATTATGGTCAAGGGTATTGGTTTAATTTTTTTTTTTTTTTTTTTCCACACAAGCCGTGTGTAGGACAGGAGTTGGATAGGTATTTTAAATAATTCAGAGCACAAAATATGAATAGGCATTTCATAAAAGGGCAGATATAAATTGTTTAAATAAATATCATACCTTTATGGTTGCATTGGCCCAATCATGAAATTTGCCAAAGCCCAGTCATGAAGCTTTCACTGTTGTATTTATAAAGTCATTAAGCACAGGAGCAAAATTATATGAAACAGACTTTAACTGAACGATTTCAACGTTAAAATATTGGTTAAAAATATCGCGATTTCTTAATTTCACCTTAATGTTTCGTAAGTTAGACAAAGAATGTATTTTAGCTTTCACGCAAACTAAAGAGAGTAAAATTTATTTTATTTTTTCTCCTTATTAAGGTGATGTATCTGTGATATTTTGGGGAAAATCTTATGTATGTAAGATTCTTACTGAAATGCATACCAGAATAATAGTGGTATTTCTGCTATATCAAATTCTAACTTGCATGGTTATATAAATAACTTTTCAAAATTCACTGTTCTAATAAAAAATAAGGCTAATAATGCATTATTAAAAATATTCAAATTTTACATAAATGACTTTACAAATGGATTTTTCATGCTATATTTTATATTAGCCTTAATTAGCATAGAAAAATAAATACTCTCCAAAACTTAACATTTTTTCGAAATGTAATACTTTATTTCTCAAGGTTGCAGCGTATTTCGAAAAGTATATGTACTTTTGAGAGGTAGTATAACATTTTGAAGCATACATATAAATAAAAAAAAATTGCATCGCATGGTCCTTTTTGAGTATGGAAAAGTATTGGGAAAATGTTTGTAAGGAAACAAATATTAATAAGCATGCACCTATCCATTTATAGCTACAGTTAATTGTTAATTAAAGTGCGCCAAATGGGAAATACTATATTTTCTTAAAGTTTTTAATTCATATAATTTTATTACGAAAAGGTGTAAGTTTAAAATTTTCAGAATAGGTATTAATTTTCCTGCCGTAACCTCCCATAAGTATATTGGTGCCGTTGCTTCCTAGCTTTAATCCCCTATTGCCATGGACATTTTTTATGTTCGAAATGTGTGGCTTCTCTCGGCTTAGTAGGGTCTTTCATTGTCGGAAGCAGCGTAATAATTGGGAGAAAAGAAAAATAAAGCTATTGGAGAATCGGATAAGTGCTCAAACTACATAAACCGACCAAATAATATTCAGACCTGGCCATAAGCTTCGGCTTCATTTTATGAAATATCGAATGTATTAGATTAATTTCCTACCGAAATCTATGTAGTTTTAATAACACCTTCAATTGATTATAGATAAATGTAAAAGAGTAACAGCATACGTGAATGATTATTTACTTTTTTTTTTTACTTCGAAATGATTACGATTATAACAATTTTTCTAATAACTCACTATTCCAGTTGTCACCAACTCGGTTGATTTTGTGGCGAAGCAAGTAAAACGCATGACAGCAGGGCTTGTGTCTCTCTTCCTTTTACAGCGTAACGTGTGTCAGTTTATAATGTCGGGGACAGAAAACCATTGACTCCTGCCTTTATACTTGCCTAGAGAGATCTTTCTTGTTTATAGAAAGTAGCGGAATAAATGCTTAGTTTGAGGCGATCATCTGCACTCTGCAACTTAATTTGTGCCGTCATTGCGCAACCCATGCAAGTGAGTACAACAATTAGCAAGGAGAAGAAGTTTCTGTCAAATTGTGTTCGTTACCAATTAGTTACAACGATTTCTGTTCATATTCAATGCTGTAAATGTGAAATATGGATGAGGCTGAAAATGGAAGAAACAGAAGAAGTTTGTTTTTGCATATCCACAAAATTAAAGATAAAAATAAAGAAAAAATAGGACAAACATAATATAATAAATAATTGGATACTAAAGATTCATATGTTCTTTACAAAATAATTTACAGCATCAAAGGGAAAAGAGTATTGGCAGCAGTTAGAAGGTATAAATATCGAATACCGAATATTAATGGCAGGTGGTTAGAAAAAATATACAGCAGGGCAGTGGATGCAAAAATGTTACATGGGAAGTGAGATTTGGCGACTGGAGGGCGGATGGGAAGTTGTACATACCGTACAGAGGATATTCTGTAGAGAAATTTTAGGATTATCAAGCTCCACAGCAAAGGAATTCGCCCAATTAGAAATGGGTGGAGTAGGAAGGAACTGTATGATCATGGAGAGAGCACTTACGGTTTGGTCTAGACTTTTAAATTTAGATGAAAAAAATCTGATACGTCAGTGCTTAGAATATCAAAAAAGTTTTTTTTTTTTTTTTTTTTTTTAAACAGTGGTGCTATACTATACAGTATAAACTGGAAAGCAATGTATGCGTAAGCTTTCACGGCCGGTGTCCATGGTTTTAAAATTTAAAAATTTCGGACTGTTTTGCCGTGGTCTGTGGGTTAAAATATGTTCAGTTAAAATATTTCTACCTAACGTTTCGTCCCTGTCTGTGGGGGACATCTTCAGAGGCATTGCACTCACGTCGCTAACTCGGAAAGAATCGAGTTAGCGACGTGAGTGCAGTGCCTCTGAAGATGTCCCCTACAGACAGGGACGAAACGTTAGGTAGAAATATTTTAACTGAACATATTTTAACCTACAGACCACGGCAAAACAGCCCGAAAATTTTCAATTTTAAAACCATGGAAAGCAATGGTCTAGGTGAAATTTGGAGAATGAAGGAAAATAACGTTAAGGATTTTTGGAAAGGAGTTAGGACAAGATTTGAAGATATAGAAATACAAACAGTTTGCTGATATAGTTGGAAACATATCATTAGAACCGTATATTGCAATAGAAACATATGAGAAAAAGAATAATGTATAGACAAACTAAATTATGAACAAAGAGAGGGTAAAGCGTGGGTGAGAGCGAGCGTATGGAGGCTGATAGGGTAACAAAAGGTTTTCCACAAAAACAGTGTCCAATATGTGGGAGAAAAGAAGATATAGAGTAAATAGTGTTTGAGTAGGTAGAGACAGAGCTATGAGGAAAAGAATGTATAAGTGGGAAATGTCTTAAAATGGATAGAAGGATTGCATTAATTAAAAATGTTAGTAAATACTATAAGAAAGTTGGAATTGGTGATTAAAAAGAGAACTGAGCAAAGTGTAATTTTAAGAGAAATTAAGATGTAGATAGTAGAAGTTGTATAATGAATATGGTAAGCTAACAGCCTGGGCTGAACACTTCAACATATTTCTATAAATTTTTATTTGTATGAATGCTTAGGTTAAATAAATAGACAAATACAATAAATGTGAAGGGCTTTGGTTACAAATTAATTTTCATACCGTTGATCATTGAGATTACAATGGTATTATACTAAATAAAGGAAATATTTGTTTTATTATGTTCATTCTATAATAATTGCTAAGGTATATATTATTGCCATTATTATTACCACCTACCGTATAAATATAAATATGTTCATATCCGAAGTGCAAACACTACTGCAAGAAACTGAGCAATTTTCTACCAAAAATAAATCTACACTAGGTGTATTAACTTATAAAAGGCGAATTGCGTATTTCAAATGCAAAATGTATACTGCCACAGCACTAAAGAATTACATATTCTTACTTTCCGCGCAGTTAGTCGCGCACTGCACAGTAGGCGGTAGGCAAGAGCTTCAAGCAAATGTGCTCTCCCTCCTTTAGTCCAAGAACCACAAGTAATCCATGTTTTGTGTGTCAAAATATCCTCAAGACGGCTAGAGAAGTAAAACGCCTTTTGAGTGCGGCAACTTCTTCACCACCTCTGTTTGGCATGTAGTCTGCGTAGGTAGGAGCACTGCAGAGACGCGGTTCTGGGCTGACGGCTCTGCTGTGAGAGCCAAATGAAGTTGCAAATTTCAATGTTAATCTGTATATTAAGATCTACTGAATCAAAACCGCGTTAGACATATATGTATTGTACTTAAACATAATATATTACATAAAATATGTTCAGCTGCGGTGTTTTTGTTTGTTCAGTTAAAAAGAAACGAAAATGCTCTTCTAATTTCAGCAACCATGAATTCTGTCACATAAACCTGTCTATAATTTGGAGCAACCCTCGCACCTACGTAAGGGATTGGGTAACACTTATGCAATTTAAAATAATCATCACACGCATTAAATAATTAACCAGCATTTTATAGTAGTATTGCCCCCACCGTAAATTAAATCAGAAATATTAATACTCATCTTTAAGTATTGATTTTTTGGCGACGATGTGTATTAATTCTTCCCTTATAGGTACTTAATTTACCATGGTTAGTATAACCAATATGTTAAGGTTTTTTGCACACGCAAACACACACACACACATACACACTCTCTCTCTCTCTCTCTCTCTCTCACACACACACCGGTCTGGGTAGCTAAATTGAGATCAGAAGGCTCACACTTAATGTATATAACAGAAACTGTGTTTTTAACGAGCTCTATATTTTGTATGTAGTAAGCTTTTGTCCAATTCTAAGGGTTTACCAGTTATACAAATATCTTCCAAAATGAAGAGGTCTTCAGAGGCTCTTCCCAAGAAATCCAGGATATACCTTACGTTTGTCGTCGAAATGTTTTAAACATATGGTATTTACATTAATATCGTTAGAGCATTTTTTGAGAAAATCAAGAATTCGGAAAAAAATTTCATTGTAAAGGGTTGTTTGGGGTGGAAGAATTTTTTTGAAAACCTTTTGTGACGCATCCTAGGAAGACATTAAAGTTAAATACCAAATTTGACACTTAACGGTCTTTTCGTTTATGAGCTATGCTGAGAAACACACACACACACACCTTTTTCTAAAAATGCTTTTTGGGGTTCAGGGGATCTTAAAACAAATATTTCCATCGAATTTTTTTTTGTGGATACCATATCTTCTGTGCCTACTAGGTACATAGTATGTGTAGAAAGAGTAAAAATTGTTTCTATCGTGATGGTAAGGTGTAAACATGATATTAAGTATATTTTTATTATTTCAGTACAGAAAACACTGTGCTGATGTTGAAAATACTACACGAATAGTTACAATAAGTAGAGAGATGGAGAACATAAGAATTACATAATGACGTTGCGGTTTCTGCTGCTTGAAAAATAAGACTTGCTAACACTGATGCCGCTGGAGGAATTTCCAAGAAGACTCGTCTGTCTTGCAACAATAACAAAAGAATACCGTACACCTAGTGTTGGCTTCAGTAGTCACGTCAGGAAGGGATTAGAGTGCTCTAGATGCACTCGATTTGTCTCGCCGGCCCAATTTCACTTCTTTCGCCTGAAATGGGGGTGGGATGGAGTGAAGCGTGTCTGCAAATGGTTGTTGTCGAGATGCCTCGGGCCTGTTATTTAAAACAGCTGTTGCAGCGTGCTGCTTTTGTTTTTATTTTTGTCTCTCCAAGATGGAGATGTTCAGCGAGGAGAAAGAAAGGGAAAGAACAAAAAAAGCTTTCATTTGTACATGGCACTTCTCAAGTCGCCCGAAATCTGAGGGAATGCAAAATTGTCGCCTGTTAGTAGTGGCATTGTTGTTGGAAATTGTTTTATGGAGCAGGATAAATGACATTTTAAGATTGGTGCTCAAATTCAAGGCAGAGAATCCGCTGCATTTCACATTTGCGCGTTTTGTATTGCATTTTATTTTCCTCTGAACTTATTTTTTGATCAAGGCAAATAAAATACAGAAACAATTTGAAGTGTTCCATTCATATGACTTTCGCTACCTGTTTTTCTAACAAACTATTCTTACAGATCATTCTTCTAGCTACTTCAGTCTAATGAGAAAGCATTAGCAGAAACTAGCATAATACTTCGTTATAAATAGAAGGGAAATAAGGGAATACACTAGACTAAAGTACCATCTTATAGTTTCATCTAAAATATTTAATTAATTCCTGATATTTTCACTCTTCTTTGGGTCTCTTAACATTACTCCTTCAATTTTGACAAAGGCAATGTTTCTGATCCGTGAATCATCATTGATACTGCCATTGTTTTATAAACTTTCATTTTTCTTTCCTTTGATGTTTTATTTCACAAGCATCTATTTATTTTAGGTACCACAAATATGTTGACATTTTTCTAATGTCTGTTCTATCTCTATGTTATGCCTATATGAGATTATGATTCCTAAATATTTAAAGTAGCTCACTTGTTCAATTATTTCTGTTTCAATTACAGGTTTTGTTCTCTTATGATGAGGTCCAAGAAAAACCATAGCTTTTGTGACTCGATAGGTTTAGATTGTATTCTTTTATTATTTTATACAAATTGAGTTGCTTTTTGCAGTTGATTTTCTGAAGACCCTTTTATTACTTGATCATCTGCAAATAATATACAATACATTTTCATTTCGTTTATCATAACATTTAAATCTAAAACATCTTGCCATTTTCTTGTACCATCGTCCAAACATATATTAAAAACTCACGGTCAGAGTGGCCAACCTTGTCTAACTCCATTATTAGCATCCTCAAGTATTTCAAGGCTTAAGCGATGATCATTGTTTTAAAAGTTATGCGATTGACTTTGAAATTTGGTTCTCTTTGTGTGGCCAGAAATAAATTAAATGAAAAAGGATGGCGACTTCTTGTTAGAGAAAAATATAAGCACCTAAAAATTGAAACTAATTACAGGGAATATCCAGAAATCATTAACTGTGCAATAAAATATATTCGATATAAATTGTATCTAAATTTTTTGTATGTAGTAACATTTGACTATCTCTTACGGTATACCAATTATGTAATTTTTTCAGAATGAAGAGGAATTCAGAGGTTATTCCCAAAAAGTGCAACATATGCATATTATTTGTCATGTCTTTTTGTGTCTTTTTTGTGTCTTTAATATACGGTATTTTAATCAAATACAGTAGAGTTATTCAGGTAAAGAGTAGTTTGGAATGGGGAATTTTCTTGAAACGCTCCTGTCGCGTCCTTGGAAGATGATGAACTTAAACATCAATTTGGTATTTAAGACTTTTTGATTTTAGTTATGTTGTTCACAGACAGACAGGACCTTTTTCTCAAAACTTTTTTTTTCAGGACGAGAGACTAAAACGTGTATTTTTCGGTGAAATATCGGTTTCAAATTTTTGGGTAGAACGCAGTGCCTTCTCTGCATATGTAATGTGTACAAAGTAGAGAAAGTAAACAATTTGGATAAACTGCAATTAACACGCAGACATGCATTTTGTGACATGTGAGTGTTGAAGAAGTTGTTATGAAACTAGGGTAAAATAGAAGAAAGGAATATGGTGTAAGTAATAGAATAAATTACAGGGAAAGCAGGATAACCTGGAGAAAACCAACTCAAACACTGCTTTGTTCATCACAGAGGACAAACTGAAGTAGACTAGAGGGCACCGCTTCGAAATCTTAGCTAAGACTGACATCACCAGACTGACGTCATCAACACCCATGTCACACTATAGCTTCTATTCCCGCCTATCTTGGATCTTTACCCTTAAAAATCATAACATGGATTTTCTCTGTTGATATTGCATAGTTATATTTCTTTGATATTTTAATTTACTCATACGAGGGTAGGCTGATAAGTCCCGGACCTCACACAAATATCGATACCAGGCCAGTTAGACGGTAGCATCGTATACTTTAACTCTACACTAGCTTGTATCCATATTTACAGGTCAATAATTTGTTTAGTTTTCGAATGGCAGCATTTTAAACAAGACAACTTTAGAATTTTCACGAAAATGGAGGATTTGGAAAAGCGAGCAGTGATTAAATACTTCCATTTGAAAGGCCAACTCCAAAAAAGGCAAAGTCAATTTTGTCAGCTAACAAGGTTATAGCGAGTGTTTTCTGGGATGCACAGGAAATTATTTTTATTGATTACTTAGAGTGATGAGGTGGAAAAACAAATACCTCATTTGGCAAACAAAAAAAAAACCTTATTTCATCACGACAATGCTCCGGCCCATAATTTAGTCATTGCAATGGGGAAAATGTGCAAATTAAAGTTCGAATTGCTTGAACATCCACCCTATTCGCCAGATCTAGCGCTCAGTGACTACCACCTGTTCCCAAATGTCAAAAAATTTCTTGGAGGATGAAGATTTCACAGCAACGAGGAGGTCATTGATGCGGTAAACAGCTATTTTGAGGACCTTGATAATTCGCATTACAGAGATGGTTATTTAAATTAGAACACCGATATGACAAATGTATTAGCCTTTAGCAAAAAAAATAAATAAATAAATATATGCTGTTTTCATTGAGAGGTCCGGGACTTATCAGCCGACCCTAGTATTATGTTGAAGATCGTCTTCTGTTTCAGCCATAAATATCTGGTCCTCTATATACCTACAAGGTTGTATTCACAAAATAGTTTCTCGCAAATTGTATTCCCCTGAAAGCAGATTGATTCCATTTAGTAATCCTCCACATAAATGTTAAATAATATTGTCGACAAGCTACAACCCTGTCTCACTCCTTGATTTATGGGGTAAATTTTCCCATGTTACTTAATTTCCACATACATATATATTTTATATAATAACAGCAATAAATATAGATGGGAATCATAATTATTTTGATCAATGAATCAAATATGTAACATGTGTTTGTCAGCTGTCAAATTTTTGTATGTCGAAGTGCGGAGGTGAAATATCAAAGCGCTTCAATGATGAGCCAGACTACGCGGTTTGTTGATGCGAATCCATTTCCATTATCAGCCATCATTTTGTTCACGTCGTATTCTGTCCCTTAACGAGGTACCCTTACTGCAGAATCTGCTGCTAGCCCCCCCCCCCCAAGGCATCAGCAGGGATATTTCCTACGTAAGGTAGCCACAACTTCAGATCATGTTCACCTTTTGTTTATTTATTTCACTTAAGAGAAACTATTATCTATTCCAGGGCCGGTAAGATAAGCACCCGGTATGAAATGCTCTACAATCGCCCCTTCCTTTTTCCCTCAACCTGGCCGAGAAGCGGAGAGGTTACGTCTGCAACAGTGGCGGTTTATCTTAAAAATTTACGTTTTTATTAATGTTGAGTGACGATAACCATGAAGTTAAAAGGTGCATAGTTCACGTTCTAAGCATCTTAGAGGCAAGATCTTTTATTTTTTTTTTTTTTTTCATTTATATACCCCCCTAAGGTCATATCGGGGGCTTTCCACTTGAAACAACTTGTTATCTGTAGGTTCTTTTTGCGTTGATTTAAATCATTTTTGTTTTACTCAAACACGCACACATTCACACTCACATACAAACGTCCAGACAATGTGGGGGATAGGGAGTAATTCTGGATAGAGAAAACTTCCCCGCCCCAGCCGGGAATCGAACCCGGGACCCCCGGGTGAGAAGTCAGCTCGCTGACCACTCGACCACGGATGCAGTCTCAAGATTTTTGTACGGCTGGGATCAGAAAATAAAATTCCGTCCAATTATAACATGTACAGCTACCATTTGTTAATATTTATCCTGCGTAATTAATGAAGTTAATGTTCTTAGTAACAGTCCAGCCACGAAATATGTGTGTACTTAAAGCGTCAGCGCTGATAGGAGAGGCAAGCATATGTTTCGCAGGAGACATCAGTACGCCCCATATGCTTTCATATGCCTTTTAAGTTTTGCTAACACTATAATAGCTTGTTAATTTAAGTCGTGTGTAGAATAGGAGTTGGATAAGCAGAGTCATATTGAAAAATTCAATACCATAGCCGGGATTTGAACCAGGAATCTTCCGGTCTCTAGCCGTTGCTCTCCTACAGAGCTACCATGGCAACATGCCGGAAAAGCATCAAATTTCTCAATTGCATGTTTCTCGGTAAACAACAAGGTGATCTCAAATTACTTTGAGATGGCATACTTCAATGGCGATTTACTGATGTAAATACTTAAATTGAATGACATTGAATTCTTTAGTCTAACTCTACTTATACAACTCCTATCTTACACATGGCTTAGTATGAAAAAAACATTAAACTAACAATCATTGACTATAAAAGTTGACTACAATGAAACTCGGGACTTAAAAGTAGTTACGGTATTAGTAAGTCGCCATTGGGGTTTTCATCTCAAAATAATTTGAGAACACCTTGTGGTTTACTGGGAAATATGCGACTCAGTTGAGAAATTTAATGCTATGCCGGCATATTGTCATGGTAGCTCTGTGAGGCCGCGCCGTGGCCGAGTAGTCAGACCATTCGCCTCTCACCTAGACGGCCCGGGTTCGATCACAAGCGACCGCATGTGAGATTTATGGTGGACAAAGCGGCGCAGGGGCAGGTTTTCTCCGGGTTCTCCGGTTTCCCCCGCCAGCTCATTCCACCGGGGCTCCATCTTCGTGTATCATCAGTGTCATCGCAATAAAAGCGGGCGTTAAAAACAAAAAAACAAAACAAAAAAAAAGGTAGCTCTGTGATAGAGACCGGCAGATCCGTGGTTTAAATCCGGGCTATGGCATTGAATTTTCATTCTGACTCTACTTATCCAACTATAACAGTTGCTGCTCGTAACATATCCCGTAGATTCGGTTTTGCTTAATGCCAATAGAACATGCCACATTGCGCTGTTGCCGTGTTGGCCGAGACCGTGAACTAAGTCCTATGTCAAGGATAATAATCCCTATTGCTTTTAATGAAGCCGATGGAATCTCGGGAGAAAGGCAGAAGGGCAGAGAGAGGTTGGCATTGGATAAGGAAGAGATTGTTTGTTCTACTAACCTAAACTGTCGCTTTCGTAATCCCGCCAGAGTTTGGCGACTTGATGTACAGGGAGAGTAAATTTTTCCTAGAAACCCGTTCCATTTCGTGAAGTCTGATGATCCCTTCCAAGATGACGGTCGTCAAAAAGAGGGCCAGAGTAATGAGCAACAGAATGCAGGGAGGCAGCAGCTTTTGCGGGGGAATTAAAACTTGGAAGTTGGTAACGCTGCCAAACTTGTTTGACTTTCTTCTCTTATCCTCCAGGCACACTACTTTATTTTCTACCCTTCATCTTGCCCAGCTTCTTCAATCTTAATTTTTTTTTTTTTAGTCTTGTTCCCGGGTCGTTTCTCTTGGAGCTTCATTTTCCTTCCCCTGCAGGACGTCAACGTTTAAGCTGGATTAAGATCCTTTAATTTTGTTGAACCTGAACGTTGAAAGAGTTGATGGCACTGAAAGCGAATTAATTTTAGCCTTACAGAGTTTACTTCCGATTACAAAAAGTGAAAATTGAAATTTCGTCATTAATTATACAGTGCTAGGAAGCCACATAATCTTTAAGGCAAAGTGCATCGATGAAACATAAGGATAAAATGTGATGTTTTTCATTCACATGACTTTCTCTGTCTGTTCTACAAACAAACTTCTAATAAAAGATTATTTATTATTTTTTTGCTTCATGGTAATCGGGTTAAAATTAGCAGATTGGTCTTATTACTTAGTACCTTAGAAGGGAACTAAGAGAATACACCGAACCTCAACTGTATATACTAAGAGAATACACCGAACCTCGCTTTAGTCTAATATATTCCCGTATTTCGTTCTGTGTACAAGGAGCAAATAATAATAGACATTCTGCTAACGTTTATTTCGATTGGCATGATGTGGATAAAAGAATAATCTTTTGTAAGAATAGTTTTATATGGGACAAACAGGTAGAGTAAAATATGTGAATGGAAAACATATTTTTGTTTAGAAATTTGGTCCACGGAAATCTAAAAGACCTTAAAAATAATGTAAGGTGATAAAAATATACTGCGTATGTTTAAATTGAAAATTATAACTAAATATTTACACCATATTGTTTGTAACTTGGCGACAGCGCGAGAGTTGAAAAGGACGAAGTTAATGACAAGCGTTAAATATGGACAGAGATATCCATACCGTCTATTAAGGTGCAGAGAAATGTTAGAATAATAAATTTCCGTAAGAGTCTTACAGTTCGCGCGCCAGTTCTTGACGAATGACATTTTTAAATGAGAAGTTAGACGCGGGTCACCTACTCACCTTTACTGGAGCATTGGTACCCACAAGCAGGAAGGACAGTCTGATGTTGTATAGGTTATTCAAACTCGGTCACTGCTTACACTGCACTTTACACCTAATTTTGTTACATTTCTTCTATTTCCGACTGTTCTTCCTCATTTTCTTCTTCTGAATTGCTATAATTTTCATTAATAACTAAGTATCCTTCGTTAAGACACTGGCAATGGCATAAACCCGTAATGCACGATAATTTGCAGTCAAATGAACGCTGTGTATTCTCGAAACATAATCTAAGCAGAGCTGTTTGCTATTGTAACAAAAACTATTTCCTAACCTGTTTATCAAGGGTAGACTAGCTCGCTGTATCTTCACTAAAGTCATTCGTCTAGAAGGAACGAGCATCCTGTAACAACGGATTGGATTGAGATGGAATTTTAGCATGAGTTGTGCGGGCTCGCTCGCGCTCTCTCTCTCTCTCTCTCTCTCTCTCTCTCTCTCCCTTTATGTTCGCCATGTATAGTGTATTCCAAAACATGATGACCCTCAAACGAGAACGTTCTCTCCTACCACTAGGTAATAGCCATTAGCAAACAAAAGACAGTGGATGAGAGACAACGTAGTGAAATCTATTTCCTGGAGACACTGCTTGCAAGTCGAGAATCGTGCCTCAGTAAAGGTGCCAGTAAGTTTAAGTCTTGGCAACAGCGAAGGTTGATTTCCAGGCGTACACACCCTAACCGCTAAACAGAAAATCCGCAAACCCTCTTTGGAAGAAGAGTGGGACAAGGCCATCATATTCTGAAATATACTGTACGGGAGACCGGAATGAGTGTGCAAGATATGAGAGCTTGTGCCTACAGCTAGCGGATGGAGGTCTGAACCATCAAACTTCAAGTCTCATAGCCGTACAGTACAGAGGTGGAATGATCACACCATACAAACGTAGTTTGAGGTTAAGTAAAGCCTACTTAAGTAAAGTCGACTCGAAAACTGGGTATCACCGCAGCGTGGCATAAGCCGACCTTTGCCTTGAAGTAAGAAGTGAGTGTGAGGCCGCGGTCGAGCAAGACTCCCAGACGAGATATTTGGCGGCGTGAATCCAGGGAGCGGTCTAACCACCTTGGCTGAGTGGTTAGACCGCTCACCATCCAGCTAGGCGACCCGGGTTGATCCCAATAGTCCCCAAGTCATTTGTAGTGAACAAAGGGCGTCTAGGCGGGTTTTCTCCGGGTCCTCCGGTTTCCCCTTTCACTCATTCCACCAATTACTCCATCTTTCCTATCATCCATTTCGCTTTCATTTCATATCATCCAATTCCTCGCGTTCATGCCTGACTGCGGGTCAGGTTCTCCATTCTGTGGTTTCGTGCCGTTGGCTCCCCGACAGGCTTCTGACCCCTGGGGCATCCACCTGTACTTTTAAATACGCGGGGGGGGGGGTAAGCTGACTGCGAAAACGAATCCAGGTCACTCCAGCCGCCGTTGTCGAACCTTAGCCAGAGGCAGTGCATAGCTGTTCTGCGGACTGATGGGTATACTCTACTTTTTACTCCAGATATGTCTGTGCAGACGGGGAAGCAGTAACGGACATTTTTCCTCTGTGCCATGAGAACGTCATCGGTATATTGGCACGTATCAGATATGTAGAACAGTAAAGACGACAGTTCAAGGCCTTCCGGTCCTCCTATCTCTGTGGGTCTGAGGATATCTTCCCCTCATTCGCCGTGGAAAAACCGATTCTTCAGGATGAGGTAGAGAGGAGAAGTGTTTGCCTCCTGAGGTTGTTCAGTAGGCCTTATGCCACGTAGTTACAGCAGGGGATAAGGATAACAGAGCAAGTAGTAGGACCTGGGCACTTCCACAGAAGTGCATCTCCGCAAATTCACTGCAAGCATATGTGCTTCAGCGCGCGTTAGTTTGCTCGCTAAGCTACAAGTCGCGTAGTATTCGGAAAGATTTTGCGAGGCTTTCGGAAGAAGGAATAGATAAGAGAGGTGAGAGGAGAGAGAGAGAGAGAGAGATAGATAGATAGATAGATAGATAGATAGAAAGAGGGGGGAGGGAGAGAACAAAAACGAAAATAATATTTAATCACGTTTTAATTTCCAGAACTAAACCCTAAGTTCGTGTATAAATTACCTAAAAAAACATCAATGGACTCTTTACAAGCAGCGTCCCAATCTTCATTGGGAGTAGAGAAGCAAAAGGACCGCGTCACTTATACAAAACTTCAAAATTTTTTTTCTCAGAAAAAGAAATATAGTGATGTTAAAACACGATTTATGTAAATTTTGATGCATGCACTGTTACTGAGAAATTATTAGTTATTAATTTTGAGTTGACAATATAATTTATAGTGCTAATTCACTTTCACTATCTTGCTCGTGGTCATATCTAGAGAGTAGAGTTCCAATAGTTTCCCATAATACCAGCGTTTTAAACATTTGAATATGACCTCAAACTACAAGTGGGTTATGCCGGTCCCCGTAGCCGCGCTCGCTGAAGTGTCTCGCTTTGGTGCTTCGCGACGCACGGAATCGTGGGTTTGAGTCCCGCCTTGGGCATGGGTGGTTCTGTGTTTGTAAATCTGTATGTGTTTGTGTGTATATGTAAAAAGGAAAAACGAATAGGTCAACTAAGGAAATTTAGAAACTAGAAAAAAGAGGTAAAAAGGAATATAGCGCCGGAGTCCTGACAAGCCTCAGGGGCTGTATTTAAAAAAAAAAAAAAAAAAAAAAAGTGGGTAGCGCAGACGGAAGCGCTTGTGACTCACAATCGAGACGCCATGGGTTCGATTTCCCTTGTATGACCCATGTGTTTTTAGGGTTTTCCCCGGGGTTTCAATGTTATCGTTGGGAAGGATCATTATATCTCCAAATTCCCTGTCCTACAACCTGTTATTTCACTGCACCCTTCAACCAGTTGGGGAGGTAAATATTGTATATTTAAGATATTTACTTGACAAACAAAATGTATATCTTGAATTTTCTGGGAATAGTCTCTGAAGACTACTTTATTCTGGATGGATTTTACGGATTTTTGCATAACTGCTAAACCGTAAGAGATGGACAAAAACTTACCACACAGAAAATCTAGAGGACATTAAAACACACAATCTATGTTATATACATTTTTTTCGTGGAGTTGATCGCTTTTAATATATTCCTTGTTTTCAGTTTCAGCTTTGAAAAACTTATACTTTTCTCATATGGGAAATTAATCAATTCCTGTCCATACAAACAAAGGAACTTCAGTCACGTAGCAACCAGCTTTTGACTATGATTTTAAACTATGGTATTCCCTTATTTCACTTCTACTTACGTGAAAGTAAGTAATAAGACTATTTCTACTAATGTTTATCAATTAGCAGGTATAAATAGAAGCCTAAGCTTTTTAATAATAATTTGTTGCAGAGAGGTAGAGAAATTCATGTGAATGGAATATATCAGATTTGTTTTCGTGGAGTTGTGTCCGAACAAACAAAGGAACTTCAGTTACATAGTAACCAGCTTTTGACTATCACTTTAACCTATAGTACTCCCTTATTTAGCTTCTACTTACAAGGAAGCAAGTAATAAGACTATTTCTGCTAATTTTTTCTCGATTAGCATTAAGTAAATAAAAGTATTAGCTTTTTAAGAATAATTTGTTGCAGAGACGTAGAGAAGGTCATGTGAATGGAGCACATCAGATTTTTAGATTTTGAAACCTGTAAATTAATTTTAATTTACACAGTATGTAATTATACCATTTTTATATGAAACGATGTCGAATGCCTGTACTGTGCTTTAAGACAGAAGGAAATAAATATTAAATACTAATGAAGTGTTATGCCTATTCGTCTGCTCTCGGCCATATTTTACCAATTTCTATAAACAGTTATAAACCTGCGTCGATAAAATTGCCTCTCCTGGCAATCGCGTTTCGTTTTCCGTTGCAGAGGGCGCAATACTTGAATTATTAAAAAATACAGAACACAAAAGACGCTGTGGTGTACGGTCGAAGGGGAGAGACGCTTTACAGGAATGGGTAACGCTTTCTGATATATTTTTCAACTTTAGAATCCGTCTACAAAGCCAGGAATTTGCTTTATGTCATCCCTCTGGCAATATTTCAAGAGGCATTGTATTCTTGGCATGGGCTTGTTTTATATTAACTCTAATTAGGAAAAACAATTCTACGTTTACGAAATTCAAACAGACATGCAATCTTACCATGGCAGATAGAAGGGGCAGGCTTAGTAAATGCAGCTCTTAAATTAAAAATCTGATGTGTAACATTTCACATTGCTTTCTCTACATCTCTGTAATAAACTATTCTTTTTTTTTTTTTTATTGTTTCATTTTCTCCCTTTAACATCAATGGTCATATCGAGGGCTTTGACTTGTGAAACTGTAGGTTCAGAACTTAGGTTAATAAATGTTATACTTTCACATTCATGCTTCCAGACTCTAGGGGATAGGGAATAATTCCGGTTAAAGCAAAGTTCCCCGTCCCAGCCGGGAATCAAACCCGGTACCTCCAAGAGAGAAGACAGCTCGCTGACCACTCGACCACGGAGGCAGTCTAACAAAGTATTGTTTTTAAGCTTATTCTTCTATTTAATGCTAATCGAATAAACATCAGCAGAAACTGTTTTATTACTTAGTTCCTTGTAAGGTAAATGAGGGAATACGCTAAACGAAACCGACAAACAAATGTTTTAAAATGTAGTTGCTATGGGATTGAAATCCGTTTCTTTGCGTGGCCAGGAGTTGACAAATTCCCGTATGAGAAAAGTTTAAGTACTTTAAAACTGAAACCAATAACAAGAAATATCTCAAAAATGGTCATCTCCACGAAAAAAATTGTATATGACATAATTTGTGGGTTTCAACGAGATATACATTTTTTTGTATAGTAAGTTTTTGTCTATCTCTTAAGGTTTACTAGTTATGCAAAATTCAGCAAAATTCATCCAGAATAAACAGATCTTTAGAAGCTATTTCCAGAAAATTTAAGATGTACAATTAATTTGTGGTGGAAATTACTTTAACCACTGCCATACCGAGTCCAACCCAAACCGAATATCTCTTGCGGGAGAGGCTCAGATGTTCGACTCAGATGTTGAAGAGGTAGGAACCTCCTCGTTACGGGGAAAAAGATTCGAGATAGAGTTATTCTAAGTACGAGCGAAAATTATTGATTGGAGATCGAAGAGGACAGCAGTGGCCGTGGGAATGATTGAATTGTAACTTGGCGCGCAGCAAGAAGGGAGTGCCATGGATTGAGAGGCAAGAGTGGGGTAAGCTGTCCGTTAAATATTAATGGTGAGTTCCCCTCTCAACATTATTTTCCAAGTTGTTCACTTATAAGTGCTGGAGTTCTATATACTGCATGGTTTATGAAATAAAAAATAAAACAGACTTGAGAGAGAGGAAAAAAAAATGGAAAAATAATACACTAAACAATTTTTTACTGTGCATAGGAAACAAATATAGAAAAAATATCCGATGCTTCATTTTATTAATCACAGTTTCTAGAACATTCTGTAACATTTTCGGCTTCATAACTTCAACATTGTTAGATTTTTAAAACACGCGTTTTTAAATACAAAAATATTAATAACTTTAAGGAAAACTATTGAAGTTTCAGGATTAAAACTGCAATAGGTTTATACATATGTCACGTATACAAACATATGCGTACAAACATTTAATTCCCTAGCTTTAACACTTCAGAAATTAGGTTTGAACACATTTGTCCTCTTTTTAAGGGCGACGGATACGCAATTTCTTGCCTTTATTAAGCAAATACTTTTGGGATTCCAAAAATACCTTTAGAATGTGGTTTGACTGTCCTCTTTTATGTCGTTAACCAGCCCCAAACACAAGCCATTCTCTCTCCTTTCTAACATTAGACACTTACCGCTAAAGGGCCTTCCCAGTTTACGTGTCATTAATTTTGTTTCTACACAGCCACTCTCAGCCCAGATGTGGCACGTTAGCAGAACTGGCAGCAACGAGGGCAATTTTTTCTCTCTCTTTCTTTTCCGTTTCTGACCTTAAAGTCATAGAGAATTCTCCAATCCCTGCAAGATAAATAGTTGATTTTACGTAAAATAAAGAATTATCTACAATGTGGCACCTGAAGTTAGGAGGACAACGAAGTATGTAAATCTCCGCTTCGAACAGTCCATTAACAATGAAGTCATAAACATAATGTAAGCCCAGAATTTTGTTTCATGTTAACTTAATTCACGTGTTTATGCCACAAAACATGAGAATCTAAAGCCTGATTATTATAACTTTGTCCCATTAACGTGGCGGTATTCTTCCGCGCTCTCTTTCCGTTTGCATGATTGGCCAACATACACCTCTGAATTGGTATGTATGACAAACAAATCAGTACAATGTAAGATCAAGCGATGTAAACTCTATCATGACAAGATGACCGTGCATTCGTCATCCTAATATGTTCAGATTTTTTAAGTTGGTAACACACTTGACCGTTGTGGTTATGGTCTGTCATTGAACTTTCAGTTCAATTGCATGGGGTGCTGGCCTATACCGGAACGTGTTCATTCAGTAGAAACGATTATCATAAGTAATACCACGAGTTGTGTTTGATAAGACAATTCAGTGAAATAGACTATTAATACTTTATAATATATAGGAAGGGAGATTTTACTAAGTAATTATTGTAATACTTATATTCGATAATGTTTACGCATTCGATGATGTTATTTACCAATTTTTTTTTTTCTTTCTTTCTTCACTGCCTTCTGCATTTTGATGTGGCCGACCGTGCCTACACCCAATGTACGAATATCGACAGCAGCAATAGAAATAGGGAACAATTATTTTATTTCAGCTGTTAATAACTCATACATGAAATGGAAACAAACGTTATTTTATTTGAGGTTATTGCACTCATTCCATACATAAGAAATACAAACTCCTTTTTTTAATTAAATATATAATGAACTGGATAAAATTTTAAATGAACATTGTAACTGAATTAATTGAAATTACAATTGTGGAACTGACAGTTATTAAAAGCGAAAGTTGGCTGACTAGGTTGTCACCTTGTTACCAATAACCAAGACAGGAAATTAAACATACGAACGTCTGGTGCGACAAGATTTCAAAGAAATGAACATCAGCTGCGATAAGATGTTTCGACAATTTTGCTCCAGTCAGATGAAATTGCCTAATGTTGACTATTGCATTGGCGTTTTAATAGTTGAGCTAGTCAGCACAAACTTACTTTGCATATGTAGAATCTTCAAGTTATTTTCTAAGCCACAATAACAATGTCCCTGAAGGGTGCGCTGCGTCTGTTGAAATTTCCCCGAATTCCCGCCAAACTGGGGCTGTTTTGTTACACAAATGAATAGATACGTTGCAGCACAGGCCTACACTCCATCGCAACTGAGCTGGAAACAAGACCATATTGTTAAGACCATAACCATATCTGTCAACTGTGTTACCAATCTAAAACAAAAACAAAAATATCAAATCGTAGTGAACCACGTCATATGAAACACAATACCATTGTATACAGTGTAACATGACTATTAACCAAGCACACATTGTTGCGATTGGTTTAAAAACTGCCAGGTGTTTATGCTCCAGCTTATACCTCAAGTCTACACAGAAGAATAAATATGATCTAAAACGTCTTATACAAGGTGCAATTTCAAGTTGCGAAGTCTTGCTCACCATTATGCTAGTTACGGCAGAAATAAAGCAGCGTGTTAGCACGGCTAGCAGGTATATTGCAGTTTCTCGTAACTTGTAACTTATAGTGCTCTGTCTGCTTGCTTCTCTTTACGGTTAATTTGCTTGTTGAAGACGGAGGAGAAATGCAAAATGATAAAATATTACGACGCACACGTTCTCTTATCAAACTTTCTTCCTCGTCGCGTTAATTAATGCATCAAAGGAAATTTTATGTTTCCAGATGTCAGCAAACAGGAGCACCTGACGAGACAATATCGTTACCAGGAGCTTGTAACTTTAGCTCTTGTCTATGAATTTTTAACCCTCATTGTTTTAGCGCCGCTGAAGAAACAGCATACGTCTGTTTAGCTTCCGTGTTTTTAATCAAGCTAAAGTTTTGTATCGTAAGGCAAAAGAGGGCACTGAAATACTTCGCTAGATACTTGTAGCTTAGCTCGGCAAAATTCGTGCTTTCAGGTGGATAGCAACTCGACAAAAATCTGATGTTTTCCATTTCCATGACTTTCTTTATCTGTTCTGCAAACAAATTATTCTTACAGGATGTTATTTTTTTAGCTTCATGATAGTCGAGATAAATATTAGCAGAAATGGTCATATTACCTGAATACTTGTAAGTAGAAGCGATAGTCAAATATTATACAAGCTGGTTGCTCTGTTAAGCAATTGAAATTTTGTTCTCTTTGTATAGCTAGGAATAAAAAAAAAGAGACATGGAAGGAATATCAGAATATCAGGAATATCCCAGAAAAGATATATATGACATAAATTTGCTTTTTAACGACATCTACAGTAGTGGTGGGGGCGGCGGTTAGTATTTTTAATTTATAGCTTAACGTCCTTTAACCTGTTTGGTAATATCGGACAATGAATGAAATTGGTGAAATGATGCTCAAATGATCTCAAGGTTCGAAGTTACTCGACATTCGTCTTCTCAGGATAAGAAAAGAACCCGAAAAAACCTTATCCGGTAACTCAGCCTAAGCGAGATTCCAACTCGCGCCCTGTTGAATGTGAGGCAGACGGTACTACCACACTACCCAGGCGGGATTGTTTTTCATCTTAATTTTTGTCTATCACGGTTTGCCAGTTACACAAAAATGAAGAGCTCTTTAGAGATTATTCCCAGAAAAATCAAGATTTACATTTCATTTGTCATAAAATATCTTAAACATTTAGCTTTTTAATCAAAAATAGTTAAAGCCATTTTTCTTAAAATCAAAATATTCGAAAAATATTCCATATAAAGCGTAGTTGGTGGGGATCTTGAAAATATTCGTGTCGCATTCTGAAGTTAAATACCCAGCGTCGCATTTAACCCAGCGGCTTTTAACTTTTGAGTTATCGTTCACAGACTCACGCGCGCCTGCGTACGGACGTTTTTACAAAAACGCGATGAAAATTCGATATCGAATGTTACCTTCTCTACTTACTATGTACATAGTATGTGCGAACAAAGAAAACATGGAGTTGAAGTAAGTATTTCACTTTTAAAGCATAATGGTGGTATGGTGTTAGTGATGCACTCCTCTTTAACAGGAAACCACACCCCTGAATCAATGAGCCCTCATCGAAAACTTGGATCTGTCTTTTGCTGTCCATATTGGTGATTTGGAAACCCTGGTTTTGCTCCTGGCTCTTCTTTCAGTTCTCCTGTTATAATTATCTTTTCTCCCTTACAATACCATTAAATAGCATATTATTATGTCGAGAACCTCCCCTTGCAGTAGATGAAGTATTGAATTTTTATCAGAAGCTCTTCTGTTTGCCTTTATCCAATTCTCGGGAAGCTATTTCTCTCCCGACTTCAACTCCATTAACGGCTCAGGTAAATGCTACCTAAGGGAATTGTTCTCCAACAAAAGAAATATGTAGCATCAGTTGATGTATTTGCAGTGAGCATGCGCAGAACTGTTCTCCCCAAATTGATGAGAAACTTGAGTCTTCCATTCTGTTTCCATTATTCAACGCTTGGACGAGACAAATGCCTGCCCCCTTACCAACAGAAGCAAAAATATTGGATTCCGGTAGGTTCCTTAAAATTCATGAGCAAGGGAGGAACATAAATGGGGTCAACGAAGAGGAGAAACTTTCCCTGTGTCTCTTATTTGTTCAAGAGTACCTTAGAGTGCATATCTGTGGTTCGAAAGTAAACCTGAACAATAGCAGTCTTTCAGAATATGCCAGGATGCAACTACATATAGTTCTTTTATACAGAATGTCCTTAAAGTGAGTGCAGATGTTCTAAAGATACTAGAAGGTAGTATACGCATATTAGTTATATTATACTGGATGTTCATTTTATTTCCTTATTTCCCACGCAAAAAATGTCATTGTTACCATCGCTGATGAATCGAGTTTATATAATGCCCCTTTAGTGATAGAGGATCACAGAGGATTGGAACTTTAACAATGGATATGTAAAACTATAAGGGATAGATAAAAATGAATGAGAACTATTTTTACTTTCTCTAAACATACTATGTACATAGTTTATAGAGAAGGTATTGTATTGCACCCAAAATTCGATACCAAGATATCACCGGATATATATGTTTTGAGACCCCCTGAATCCCAAAAAAAAATTTTAGAAAAATGTCTGTGTATGTGTATGTTTGTAGCATAGCTCAAAAACGAAAATACCGTTAAATACCAATTTAAGTTTGGTATCTTCTAGGGATGTGACACGAAGATTTTCAAGAAAATCTCCCCACCCCAAACTACGCTTTACATTTAACTTTTTTCGAAAATTTTGATTTTCTAAAAAATTACTAACGATTTTGATCAAAATATCGTATATTAAAGATATTTACCTGGCAAATAAAATGTATATCCTGAATTTTCTGGGAATAGCCTCTGAACACTACTTTATTCTGGATGAATTTTACGGAGTTTTGCATAACTGCTAAACCGTAAAAGAAAATCATAAAAACTTTTTTTTTTTTTTTTTTTTTTTTTACTGTTATACATTTCAATCTATCAATTATAATTATCATACAGCTGTATACGTACTTATCTGTATAAGAGGAAACATTTCATTTTCTAAGCGCACTGGTGTACTTGTTCCATTGTGTTCTGGAGATTCTCATCTCGAATACATGTAGGTCACCTTCCCATACTTGCCAAGTTTTATGGTTTGCCCGTAAAGTGTAAGAGAACGGAGACCTTTTTTATGACTTTAGGGCAAAGCAGGTGTTTCTAGGAATGGTGAGCAGATTTAAAATGCTATCTAATATTTTCACCACGAATATGACAAAGTGTTAATTCTACTGCAATATCTATGTCATCTGGGTATTACACTGAGTGTACCAACTGGTACAAGGTGCACTCCAAAAGTAATGTATACACTTTTACTGATGGTTAGGGATAGCATCTTGGGAACCGATAGCGGGACAATAGAAGTAAGCGCAGAATGCTATATAGTTTGATGTGTTGACAATACAGTGTGTACGTAGTGGTACTAATAGAAGGAAAATGGTGCAGTAGTTGCGTAGTAGACTGTGATGTTTTCACTAGCTGTGGATGACGATTGAGGTTGGATAATGGTAAACTTAAATATCACTGATTTACGGGAAGTTACAATTTTAAATTTACATACACTCAATTGCTGTTGTGCAACAAATCATCAGCATCGTCGTTTGTTTCATTTTCTCTCAAGATACATAGATTACAATTCAGAACATACATTCGTAACCTCTCAAACGTGAATCGTCTCCGATTGGCACGTATTGTGAAAAACTTCGCCCCATATCACAAATAAACGGAAATAGGGCATATCATCGACTGTTAGGTAAGATACTCCATCAACAATTATTTCCATAGCAACATCTCGTAGCACATTTCGTATTTCACGCATTATTGAAAATCCAGAATGCTATCCCTAATGAGGACGGTACATGTTGCTTAGCCGCAAAGCGGATACAAGATCAGAACTACTAGCAGCAGATATGCCAGGCAGTACGTTTCTGTGAGGGGATAAAGGTTTACTAAACGTTTGTTTGAGTGGTGTTTTCTATACTGGTAATTGTGGAGTTTTGGCGAGAGGAACAGCGTGCAATCATAAAATGTTTTTGTGCAAAAGATGGAATATTCATCTTGAACTTGTCTCGGTGTATGGAATAAAGCTCTGGACTATAGCAAAGTGAATAAATACTAAACTTAATCACTGATTTATGCAATTTATGCCATTACATTCTTTACATCACTGTAACAATTTATTGTTGTTAAAAAGCATATTCTTCTATCTACTTTATGATAATCGAAACTACCTAATTACTTACTTCCTTGTAAGTAGAAGGAAAACAAGAGAATACAGGCTAAAACGAATGTCAAATCTCTTAAAAGCAGGCTGCCATGTGGTTGAAATCCGTTTCTATGCAGGGCCAGCAGTTTACGACTTTCCGAGTGAGAAAAGTATTTTAAATCTGAAAAATAAATAACAAGGGATATCTCAGAAATGGTAAATTCTGTGTAAAAACTTATATGACATAAATTGTGTGTTTTAACGTGATCTACGCCTTTGGGTAGTACATTTCTGTCTATTTCTTACGGTTATTAGTTACGCAAAATGCAGCAAAATTCCTTCAGAATAAAGAGGTCTTTAGAAGCTATTCCCAGAAAATTCAAGATATACATTTTATTTGTCATATAAATATATTTAATATACGGTGTTTTAATAAAAAACGATACAGCCATTTTTGAGAAAATCAAAATGTTCGAAATGTTTTTCCATGTAAAGGGTAATTTGGGGTGGGAGAATTTTTCTCAAAATCTTCATGTCGTATCCCTGGAAGATGCTAAACGTAAACACCAAGTTTGGTATTTTCCTTCGATTTTCGCTCGCGTGGGCTGTTTTTATACAGCGGACTCTAAAACGTGTATTTTCGGTGAAATCTCGGTATCGAATTTTTGGGTGAAATGAAATACCTTCTCTATATACTATGTACATAGTAGTGTAGAGAAAGTAAAAAGGGAAGAGTGTCCACTAGTGATCTGACACGAGAAGGGAGACTATCTGCTACGCCCTCCGATTAGAACACGGAACGTTCTGAAAAAATCATTACGGTGATCGCCACGTGACTATCTTCAAACAGGCTTAAGTAACGGAAACGCGACCAGAATTGGTGGGGAATTTCATTTTTCATCAAGAGAATGCCCCACCCCACAGTGCACATGTTGTCACACAATTTCTCCTCGAACAATATCACCCTCCTCCGTATTCACCTGACCTTGCTCCCTGTGATTTTTGGTTGTTTCACACATTGAAACTTGATCTTCGAGGGAGGTAATTTTCATGAAGGGAAAGTCTGGGTTCTGTAGTTTACCAGTCTCTAAAACACATTGCTACAAAATGGGTTATCTTGAAGTGGGTTGAACGCTGGCAGCTGTGTTTAGATAATGGAGACAGTGTCAGACGTCTATGTGCAAAGAGAATTTTTTACGCGTTACTTTTGGAGTACATCTCGATATGGTGCTATGATAGCCCAGAGTTTATCTGATTGTATATCCTTCATGAAGATCACGGTTTTTCTTCATCGATTGCAACAGCATGCCAATTTAAAATTTGATGGTATCACTAGTAACCTCTAGCAACCAGCAATAAATGGGCGCAAACATTCAGCAATGTACGACGTGAATTGTAAAGCCAACTCCCTCACCTAATTATTTTTATATAATTAATAATTTAACCTGGTTGATCATATCGAACAATGAATAAAGTCGCTCAAATGATCTCAGGGTTCATGGAGTTTAAAGATATTCGACATCCGTCTTCTCAGGATAAGGGAAAACCCCGAGAAAAAAAAACCCTAAGCGAGATTCGAACTGGCGACCTGTTGAATGTGAGGCAGACACGCTAACCCCACCTTTTGAGGCGGCCTCACTAAATTGTTTTATCTTATTTACGTTATATAGCAGGGGGGATAAAAGTATTTTGCTCTCTACCCAAAAATGCGATAACGGATTTCATTGAAATATGCATTTTAATGCAATATATATAATCCGTATGTTTATGAACGCGATAACTAAAAAACGAATCTTCTTTTATTTTTATTATTTCACAAAAATGGCTCTAACGATTTTGATAAAAATCTCTTATATTAAAGATATTTACATGATGAATAAAATGAGCCCTCTGGAAATAGTCTGTGAAGTCTTGGTTGAGTTTTGTATAATTAGTAAACTGCAAAAGTTAGACAGAAACTTGCTACACAAAAACACGCTCTCGTTAAAAACACACAGTTTGTCATATATTTTTTGTGCAGTTATAATTTCCGAGATATTTCATGTTATTGATTTCAATTTTAATATGCTTAAAATTTTTTCAAACGGGAATTTGTTATTCCTTTTTCTTTGGTTTTACTCCTGATCATGCAAAGAAAATCGATTTTTAATCATATATCACCTAAGTTTTAAAAGATTTGACTTTGTGCAGTAAATTTCTGTCTATTACTTACGATTTTCCAGGTATACAAAATTCAACAAAATTTCCCAGAAAATTAAAAATATACATTTATTTGTTATGTAAATATCTTAAATATATCTACGGTATTTTAATAAAAATCTTAAGATAAAAGTTCAAATCAAACATTTCGGAAATTCTTCCGTGTAAACGGTAGTTTTAGGTCGGGGAATTTTCTTCAAAATATTCGTGTCGCGTCCTTGGAAGATACTGAACTTAAATACTAAGTTTTGTATTTAACGGGATTTTCGTTTCTGAGCGCCCCACACACGTTTTTCTAAACATGCTTTTTCTGACTTCAGGGGGTCTCAAAATATGTAATTTCATTGAAATCTCGGGATCTATACACTATGTACATAGCACGTGTAGAGAAAGTAAAAGGAACTGTATATTCAATAGTGATGTATAGTAACATTGGTTTCTACTCATTATATATCGAGAACCTCGTTTAAAAGCTAGTAAAATTTAATCACGCTCCCTGTGAAAGCGTTGTTGTCCCCTTTTACGTAATAAATAATCAGAGTCGAAGTCCACATTTGTAGCGACTTTAACTTTGTGCAGTCTCGAGCCTTTCCTAGAGCTTTAATTTTGAAAGGGAAGTTTATTTAAGCAGCAGAGCGAAACGTAGGTAAGCTGTTTGATGTCCGACATGTTTTCTCTCCTCACGGTTTACACTAATAGTCTTGCCTTCCTGTGCACCTGGGACCAGTGTGTCCCCCTGTTAATAAAGTTTTAATCACGGCTTTAAAGGAACGGGCGTAACTACTCGAAAGTAATAAAAACCTTCATTACGACAGGCTTGCGTTATAAACAGACAGATGCGCGGTATTCATATTATATAGAAAATAATATATTTGGAAAGACGACTGAGCGTTATAAATCTCATTGTTTCAAGGGAATGATGAAAACTGATGGTCTGCGAATTCAAAACAACGAATTTCAGGAACAGTGTCTGATGACGATAGTATTTCAGTCAGTCAGTTATACATACACACACACGCACAGACCTTTTGCTAAAATGCTTCTGTTGAACTCAGAGGATCGCAAAACATATTTTCCGGTGCAATCTCCACATCATTGGTAGGAATACGATACCTTCTCTGACTTCTATGTACATACGTGCTAGAGAAATACTATTGCTCGAGTGAATGGCCCAAGAAAAGCGTTTAAATGCCTGAACAGTGTTCTGTGGAATATGATCCACAAAGCGACATATGTATTTCATAACTGGTGATAGAAAGTGTACTTTACTTGGATTCGATCCCAAAATACCTATGTGAGATTTGTGGTGGACAAAGCGGCGCAGGGGCGGGTTTCTGCGGTTTTCCCCGCCATCGTAATCCATCGTGCTCCATCTTCATTCCATGTGTCGCCTGCGGTGCCATATGTAGTAAATGCTACGTATCAAAAAAATGTACTTTACATATGAGTCCGACAGCTGAACATTAAATAGAAGAATGCAGAAAAATTTTTGCAATATGGATTCCGAAGTAGTAGTAGCTTTCGTCGGTCTGATTAGGCGCTGGCTCACTAATCCCAAGGTCATGGTTTCCATCATTGCCCAGAACGACGGTTTTTAAGGTGCTTAAAAGCGACAGCCCCATATCAGTAGATTTATTGCTATGTTAAATAACTCCTTCGGGACGAAATTTCGGCACACCGGTGGCGCCGATATGATCCTGGCAATTCATAGTGTCGTTAGCAAATATTTTTATTTTCTCTAACCCGCATATACAATGTATATAGTGGATAGAAAAGGTACTGTATTCCACTCAAAAATTCAATGTCGAAGTTTCACCGGAAATATATGCTTTGGGCTCTCCTGAGTCCGAAAAAAAAGTTTTCTGTGTATGTGTGTGTGTGTGTCTGTGTGTGTGGGGGGGGGACGGTATAGCTCAAAAACGAAAACACTGTTAAATATCAAACTTGATATTTAGGTTCGGTATCTTCCAAGGAACGAACATTTTGAAGAAAATACCCTCACAAACTAGCCTTTATATGGTAAGCTTAAAAAAAAAATTGATTTTCTCAAAATGGCTCTAACGATTTTGATTAAAGACCGTATATTAACGATATTTACAACCCAAATAAAATGTATATCTTGAATTTTATGGAAATAACCTCTGAAGTCCTCTATTCTGGATGATTTTTTCCGACGTTTGCTTAACTGCTAAACGTAAGTGATAGACAAAAACTTAAGGCACAAAATGTAAATCTCGTCAAAACACACAGTTTCTGTCTTTTACGTTTTTGTTGTGACGGTAACATTTTCCGAGATATTCCTTGTTATTGGTTTCAATTGTAAAGTACTTGTACTTACTCAGACGAAAGTGTCCGTGTTTTTTTGTTCCACTCCTGGCCAAGCAAGAAATGGTTGTAATGACAATGGCATAACGATCATTTTAAAAACATTTGATTATCACCTTATCATAGGGTATTGCTTTTATTCCCTTCTACTTATAAGGAACTAAGTAATAAAACATTCTGCTAATGTTTATCTCGATTAGCATCGTGTAAAATGATGGATACTCTTTTTGTAAGAAGTTTGTTTGTAGAGCAGCTAGAGAAAGTCACGTGAGTGTAATACATTTTTTTTTTTTTTTAAAGTAGAGTTAACCTTTTTTGAAATATTCCGGTTTATTGGTTTCAATATTAAGCAACTCAAAATTTTCTCAAACTGGTAGACTTCTTCTACTCGCTTCTCGTTTGTTTATTCCTGGGAAAGAGATTGGAAATTTAATTGTTTTTAAAGAACGAGGTTATCGCCATAGTCCGTGCATTTTCTTATTTCGCTTCTACTTAGGAGTCTAATAAGAAGACTAATTCTGACTATGTTTATATTGATTAGCATGATGTAGATAACAGATTAATCTTTTGAATAAAAGGTTCGTTTACCGAACAGCTACAAAACATCATGTGAATAGAACACATTAACTATTTTTCATCTACTTACAATGGACAAAGTCATAAGACAATTTCAACTAATGTTTATCTCGATTATCATGAAGTAGATTGAAGAATAAGCTTTATATCAATGATTTGTTACAGAGATGTAGAGAAAGCCTTGTGAATGGAACATATCAGATTTTTTTTTCAAGTTTCGCAAAAGCAATTTATTATTCATGAAAATATGAAAAATTCTCAACATTTTAGGGAAAATGTTAGCTTTTATATAATTTTAAAATTACGTTAAATGCATACAAAACATTTTGTTTTTGTAGTTCAAAAAGTTCCTCATCGTTTAAAGCTGTTGCCTCTGCTTTTGTGTATATATCATTCATTGGTACAGGGACTATACCGGAGCTGCTATTGCTGAGAGTCTTGAGCTAAGGCCGGCCATCAGAATTGCCGAAAGTGGATGGTCAGCGGTGGAAGGTCTGTCGTGCGTGACCTCAGGGTGTGGTCTCTAGCCACTGCGCCACCGCGAACTCGCTCGGCACAGGAAGGAAGGACTTGAATCGATACACGATGAGGGTCGGGCAAACTGTTCTCAACCTGCGTGCAGCAAACCTTGCTTGTACTTTTGGGAAAAGGTTTTTCTTCGCTGCGAACGTGACACAACGTGCTCTAGTGTATGTGTGTGTATAGAATGGGACAAAAGTCACGTTCTTTCGCCATGACTTGGCTCAGATGGCGGCTTGTGGATAGAATGCCGGGGCATTAATCTAAGGCCTTCTCCGAACTTCATGTAGTGCTTCGCATTCTCCCATTCAATCGTAAAGATACCTATCAATCATATGTTGTATTCAGTCATTTTATTTATTCTCAAAGTTCTTTTATAAATTCCTCGTACATACTATGCCATTTTCCCGTTCCATGAAAAATAGTCACCGAAAATGGTGATAAATTGGAAATTCAAGGGGAAGAACTTTCAATTCCTTTATTCTTTAATTTAATGAATATTATTATCTTATATAAGAGATGTATACACTTTTAATTTAGAATCATTACTTTCCCTAGCATGTAGGCTCAAAGTACATAGTAGACAAAGAAGGTATTGTATTCCACCCAAAAATGTATTTACTGGAAATATATTTTTGAGGACCCAGCAGTAAATAGTTAAAAAAACACTGTCAAATATAGATAGTGTATGTACGTGTTTGTCTGTGTACACCATAACTCCAAAACGAAAAAAAAAAAAAACAAAAAAAAACGCCAAATACCGGATTTATTTAGCCTTTAGCGCCAGTGAGTGTAATGTATGACGTCATTAGTAGTTTAGCGAGCCTCTTGTCGTAAAGGGTAGATGTAGAATTGAACTTTAACTCGATGGTTTACCGACTTTGTTAACAGGTTGATATACTAAGTGGTGCAGAACTATTTTTCACCAGAATATTTTGAATGTGGGTATGTGTGTGTGTTTTTTTTTTCACCCAAGATGGAAGTGACCAGCGATCGCAGAATTTGCATGGGTCAGTGCTACTTCAAAAATTGAAGAATACGTTTCCTATGAGCATAAGTGCTGCGATTGCGGTTTTACGAGACCTAAGTAAATGTTTCAAAGGAAAACATTGGAATGATACGATGCAAGTCCCATTTCACTAAGGTGACCTCGAAGCTGTTGACATCCACCCCTCTTCTACTCATCGTTCGCTAGTCCTCTGCAAGAGAAAAGCGTGATAAGCTCGCTACTAAGTATTGACGTCATGCGCGGGCAAACGACTGGTGGCAAAAGCTGAAGATACACACACACACTTAACAATAACAGTATTTCCTTTTTAGCCGATATTTTAAAGTTATATCATTAAATGAGTGTGCAACATTTGATTTATGCTAATAGCTGGTCACCATGGCCGCGCTCGTAAAGTGTCTCACTTTGGTGCTTCGTGGCTTAGGGGATCGTGGGTTCGAGTCCCGCTTTGGATATGAGTGTTTATATGTTTGTGAAATGTGTGTATGTGCAATGGAACAGCAAAACAGTAATCAACAGAAAGCAAAGTAAACGTTAGGCAAATGCAAATAGAGGAAAAAGGTGTATACTGCTACGGAGTCCCAACCAAACTCCGGAACTGTATTAAGGGAAATGAAATTAGTAATGTCGAGTCTCTTGTTGATCTTATTTCAGCATTTACTAATTCCGTGGTTTATAATTATCGTTAACACGTGTTAAAAATGATTTGTCTCAAAACACACCATTTAGAATTCTTTTACTGTTGCTATAATCGAAAGTTCGAAGCGATAGTATTGTTGATTATGATGGACATTGATTTATTTTCGTCTATTTCCATTTCAAGTATAGTTTTCTCCAAAGTATTATGGCCCTCAAACGGACCACTGGCAATAACCATTAGCAAACAAAAGAATATCCTGTACTAAAGTCGGAGAGATCCATAGTGATCCCAGACAATTGTCTTACCTCCAGACTGCTCCGTCACACTGATGCCACTTCGTCCCGACCATGGCTGCAGAACAATAAGCCATTTTCAAATAAACAAATTAAAACAATACACATAGCACAACAGTACATTACAGTACAAAGTAGCGCAGTACAAGCGTGTACTCTCACCAACTGAAATTGAATTTTGTAATATTCGTTACATCTTGCAACAAGGATGACATAGCATGAATCTATTGGCAGAGAGACAGACACGTCTCTTATCAGCTGAGATAGCAAGCTAGTTTCAGGGATCACTATGGTTCTCCCCGAGTTTAGGGGTGAGAGGCAAGGTAGTAAAATCTGTTTCCTGGAGACACTGCTTATAAGTCGAGACTCGCACCTCAGTTAAGGAACCTAAGTGGAAGACTTGGCAACAGCGAGGGTTGGTTTCCAACCGCAAATTTCCTAACCGCAAACTTTAAATTTTGGAAGAAGAGTGGGCCAGGGTCATCATGTTGTAAAAAAAATACTGTACCTTATTGAGATTTATAAAAGCGATGTGGATATCTCCAAAATGTTTTATTTCTTCTCGACGTTTATTTCTGACCTCGGGTGTTAGAAGCTGTCTGTGTGAGGCATACGCAGGCGCAAGTTTAAGCACCGTGATTATAAGGCCAAGCAAAGGAATGAAAAGAACAAGAGACATAAGTAAAAGAAAGGAATGTGTGAGTGTTTTATCTGGCAACTCCAGACCGGTCAAAAAAGCGGTCTCTGGACTTATTGTAAGAAACGCGACGAGAAGACAAAAGACGCTGTCTGCATTTTGGTCTGCCTGCACCAAGAACAAAAGACGCCCCATACCATCAACCCGGTATTGTATATCAGTATTGTCAGAACGACCCTTCTTGTAAATACTGGACAAAGCAGCCTCTTCTGTTCAACCACCCTCGCCTGTCTCTCAAGGATTATGTCGTTTCGAAAAACACCAGTATACAGTAACATCAATATCTAATATCAAGTGCCCGTTTTTTCTTTTCCTTTCTGTTGTTAGATATCAACGTTATTATTTAACAGGCTCCCCTTATTATCTACCTATAGTATGTAGAGGAAGTATTGCCAGAAAATCCATAAACAGCATATCTCAAAACCTAAAAGTGGGTTAGTTACCCAACTTACTATTTCAGTACAGTATTTTACAAGGATGCGACACGAAGAAATGCAACAGAATCCGCCACCCCTAATTACTCTTAACATGGAAAATGTTGTGTTATTGCTTATTTTCCAAAATTTCTAACGATTTGCTTTTATTAACATATACGTATACATGACTTTCTCTACCTGTTCTGCAAATAAACTATTCAAATAAAATATTATTTCTTTGACTGCATCATACTAATGAGATAAACATTACCATAAAATATGCTCCTATTACTTATTTTCTAGTAAGTAGAAAGGAAATAAGGGGGTAGGCTAAAGCGACAGTCAAGTCTTTTAAAAGCTGTCGCTATGGGATTGACATTGAAATTCGTTGTCTTTCCATGGCGAAGAATAAAATAAAAGATGCATGAAACGAATTTGAAAAGTTAAGTATTTCAAAATTGAAACCAGTAATAGGGAATATCATTGGAATCTACGAAAAAGCTGTATATGACATAAATTTGGTGTTTTAATGAGATCTACATTTCTTGTGAAGTAAAATTCTGTTTAACAGTTATGCAAAAGTCAACCAGAAAGAGGAAAACTTCAGGTGCTATTTCCAAGAAATTCAGGTTATACATTTATTTAGCATGTAAATAACTTTACTATACGACATTTTAATCGAAAGCGCCAGAGACATATTTAGAAAGTTCAAAATTTCAAAAAATGTTTCTTTTAAAGGGTAGTTTGTGTGGGGAAACTTTTCTGGAAATCTTCGTGAAAGTGAGTATTCAGCTTACCATCCCCTATGTAGGACTAACAACCCCCTAGGATTTATAAACGGTTGACATGGGGACAGAAAACTATCGGGGAGCCAACGCCGCTTAACCACAGAATGAAGAACCTGGAACGAGTGGTCAACCCGTAGCCAGGCATGAGCGTGAGGAGGAATATGAAATGAAAGCAAAATGGATGATAGGAAAGGTGACAGTGGACCAGTTGGTGGAGTGAGTTTCGGGAAAAACCGGAGGACCCGGAGAAAACCCTCGTTTCTTCCACCACAAATCCCATATGCGGGCACTTGGGATTTTACCCGGGCCACCTAGATGGGAGGAGAACGGTCTAAACGGTCTGCAACTGCGCCACCTTTCCTTTGAAAATGCTAAACTTAAATACCAAGTATGGTATTTACTGAATTTTCATTTTTAAATTATGCTGTCCACTCACACGCAGTCATGAACACTCACATATGGATGTTTCTAAAAATAGCTTCTTTTTTACTTTCTCTATAAGTACTATGTACATAGTGTCTAGAGGAAGTATTGTATTCCACCCAAAAATTCGATGTTGAGATTTCACCGCAAATGCATGTTTTAGGACCCCCTGAATCCAAAAAAAGCATTTTCAGAAAAAAGTCCGTGTGTATGTGTGTCTGTGGACAGCTTAGTCAAAAACGAAAAGGCCGTTAAATACTAAACTTGGTATTTAGATTTGGTATCTTCCAAGGATGCGACACGAGGATTTTCAAGAAAATCCCCCACCCCCAACTACCCTTTACATGGAAAAAATTTCGAATATTTTGATTTTCTAAAAAATGGCTCTAATGATTTTGATTAAAATCCTGTGTATTAAAGATATTTACATACCAAATAAAATGTATATCTTGAATTTTCTGGGAATAGCCACTGATGAGCTATTTATTCTGGATGAATATTGATAAATTTTGCTTAACTGTTAAACGGTAAGAGATAGACAAAAACTTACTACACAGAAAATGTTGATCTGATCAAAACACACAATTTATGTCCTTTACATTTTTGTTGTGGAGATAACCGTTTCCGAGATATTCATTGTTTTTGGTTTCAGTTGTGAGTACTTATACTTTTCTCAGACAGGAAGTGTCCGCTTTTCTTTTGTTCCATTCCTGGCCATTCAGATTTTTGATTCAGGCGATCTCAAAACATGTATCTCCAGTAAAATCTCGATATCGAATTTTAGGGTGGGGCACAAAACATTCCCTACATTGTACACACGTGCCAGAGAAAGCAAAGAGTGTTTATATCGGCTTGTTAATTCACACATTAACCACGTGCAGTCAATATGAAGCAGTTCACTGACTTTGGGGCAAGAGTCGACTGTGTGACCTCTTGAGCTAAAAGCTAGGTCTGCTCGGTTGGCTGCGTTAACAAGATTCCAGGCACTTTATATGCGAGTATGGCTTAAAACGCACTTAGAGGAGCCACCACATCCTCCTACATGCATATTCTTATCATTCATTAGGCTGCTAAAAGGAAATTCGTAAACGTCGTGCAGCAGCGGCTCGATAAACTGGGCATTCTCCTATCCTCACACATCTCAATAATGATTTTGGAATGAACATTTTAAAGTAATCGAGAATGTTATGAGCTATCATCAAAGCCCGGATTTTGTTGACCTAAAATGACTTTCTCTACACCTCTGCAAAAAACTATTGTTAGAAAGCAGAATAAAATTAGCAGAAATGGTCTTATAACTTGCTTCCTTGTAAGTAGAAGGGAAATAAGAGAGTACACTAGGGTAAGCGATGGTCTAATCGCTTAAATGCTTGTTGCTATGCGATATAGGTTCCTTTGTTTGTATGGCCACGGGTATAAGAAAATACCTATAAGTATTTTAAAACTGAAACCAATAACAAGGAATATCTCAAAAACGGCCAACTCCATGAAAAAATCTATATAACAGAAAGTGTGTGTTTAAACGAACTCTACATTTTTTGTGAAGTAAGTTTTTGTCTATCTCTTACGGTTACCATTTATGCAAAATTCAATAAAAATCATCCAGAATAAAAATGTTTTCAGAGGCCATTCCCAGAGAGTTCAAGATATACATTTTGTTACATGTAAATATCTTTAATAATCGATATTTTAATGAAAAGTCTTTTTGAGAAAATCAAAATTTTCTAAAAATTTTCCATATACAGGGCAGTTAGGGGGGAGGGGATTTTTTTTGAAAATCTTCTTGTTTAATCCTTGGAAGATATAGAACTTAAATACCAAGTTTGGTTTTTAACGGACTTTATGATTTTGAAATATGTTGCCCCTACCCTCCCCCTCCCCCACACATGGATATCTTTCTAAGAATGCATGAAACAGAGAATATCAAAACATATTTCCGGTGAAATCTCGGTATCGAATTTTTGGGTGCAATACAATAGGTACCTTCTCTACACACTACGTACATAGTACGTGTAGAGAAAGTAATAACATTAAAAAGGAATTTAAAAATTGGATGTATTCCATTAGCGTGACTTTCTCTACATATTCTCTATACAAACTATTCTTAAAAAGTTTTCTTTTCTATCCAGTCCATGCTAATCAAGACAAACAGAATAAATCGTTTTACCACTTAATTCCTTATAAGCAGAAGGGAAATGAGGGAATACACTAGGTTAAAGCTATGGGTAGTCAACTCTTTTAAAAACTGGTAAATGTATAATGGAAATTACTTCTCTTTGCATGACCAGGAGTAGAACAAAAGAAAAAGGAATGACAAATTCACGTTTGAGAAATGAATACGTATTTTAAAATAAAAATGAATAACCAGGAATATTTCAGATATAGTTAACTCCACAGAAAATATAGATGACATTAATTGTGTGTTTTAAGGGCATTTACACTTTCGTGTAATAAGTTTTAATATATCTCTTACGGTATACTAGATATGAATATGTAATTCATAATGAAGTTCTCATAGACTATTCCCGAAAAAGTCAAGTTGTGCATTTTTTGTCATAAATTAACTTTAATATGTCTTATTTTAATAAATATCACATGTGTGTACAGCGTAATTATAAAGGAAAAGTCGATTAAATGCTATCAGACCTTGGTATTTAAGTTCAGTAACTTCCAAAGATGCGACAACAATACTATCGGTAATTCCTCCCACCCCAACTTTTCTTTACATGGAACATGTTTCGCAAATGTTGATTTTCTCAAAAATCGCTATAATGATTTTAATTAGGTAAATGTCATGTGTTTAAGATATTTTCATAATAAACCAAATGTATATCTTGAATTTTTTGTGAATAATCTGTGAAGACCTCTTTTAATTCTAGATTGCTTTTGTCTATCTGGTAAACCGTAAGAGATAGACAAAAGCTGTGAATATAATTAAAACACACAATTTATGTCATAATTTTGTTTTGTGGAGTTAACCGTTTCCGAGATATTCATAATTGTTTGCAATTTTAAACAACTTATTTATTTCTCAAATGGGAAGTCGTCTTTCCTTTCATTTCTTTTCTGTTTTACTGCTGGCCTTGCAAAGAGTACCGAATTTCAATTGTTTCACTAGAGACAAGCTGTTAAAAGAGCGGACTATCGCCTTAGTCTAGTGTATTCCCTTTATTTCCCTTCTATTTACAAGGAAGCAAGTAATAAGACTAATTCTGCGATTAGCATGATGTACATAAAACACTAATTGTAAGAATAGTTTGTTTGTAGAACAGCTAGAGAAAATCATGTGAATGGAACATAAGTTTCTTCCATACATTTCCTCGAGCACAATTAAAACGAAGTGTGTGTGATGTTGCGTAACAAACTCTGTTTCGTTAAGAACAGTGAGTAGTATATGTTGATTGATAGTTAACATTTTTTGATCCTAACAAAACATTACAGAATAGCGCTGAATGTCCATCACTCCACCCGCAACCAACTGTTTCCAGATTAACCTACAAATAGGAATGTGACTTTTTACTTTCTCTACCCGTACTATGTACATGGTGTATGGAGAAGGTATTGTAATGCACCCAAAAATTCGATATCAAGATTTCACCGGAAATACATGTTTTGAGACCTCTAAATAAAAAAAAAAAACATTTTTAGAAAAAAATCCTGTTGTGTGTCTTCGTGTATGTGTGTGTGCTTTGGGCAGCATAGCTCATAAACGAAAAGACCGTTAGAAACCAAACTTAGTATTTAGGCTTGGTATCCTCCAAGGATACGACACGAAGATTTTTAAGAAAATCCCCCACTCCCAACTACCCTTTACATGGAACTTGTTTCGAAAAGTTTGATTTTCTTAAAAATGACTGTAATCATTTGTATTAAAATGTCATATATTAAAAATATTTACACGACAAATAAAATGTATATTTTGAATTTTCTGGGAATAGCGTCTGAAGACTCCTTTTTTCTGGATGAATTTTACGGAATTTTGTATAACTGCTAAACCGTAAGAGATGGACAAAAACTTACCACACAGAAAATATAGAGCACATTAAAACACACAATTTATGTTATGTGCATTTTTTTCGTGGAATTGGTCGTTTTTAAGATATTCCTTGTTTTTAGTTTCAGCTTTGAAAAACTTATTCTCATACAGGCATTTGTCAACTCCAGACCATACAAACAAAGGAACTTCAATCACATAGCAAGCAGCTTTTGACTGTCACTTTAACCTATGGTACTCCCTTATTTCGCTTCTACTTACAAGGAAGCAAGCTATTTCTGCTATTTTTTTTTTTTTTCAATTAGCATGAAGTAAATAGAAACAAAAGCTTTTTAACAATAATTTATTGTAGAGATGTAGAGAAAGTGATTTGAATGGAACACATCAGATTTTTTTCCCAGATAAAGGATGTGTAAAGTTAGTCTGATGCCTCAATTAAACAATGGTATTTCTGGTGTTTGTTAAGTCAGCTATACATAACAAATGTGTCTTCTTATTCTTCTTTTTCTTCTTCGTAGTATTCTCCTCCCCCATCAGTTATCGGCATGGTAAAACAGTTACTTTGAAGTTGCCTTTGGGGAGGGGTAATAATGAGATGGTCTCATGTCCAGACTGTAAGTTGGATTGGGGTGTCTCCCAATCAATATCGCCCAATACATGCCCAGCGGGATTGCTGGTATGTGCATCTTCCATGGCTTTCATAGTTTTCTCTACTAGTTACTGGTGACATTTTCAAAAAATCTTATCTGTATGGACCCTCAAAGCAGGTTTCTTGTTTCAAGTGTATGATCGAATGCTTAAACGTTTTCTTTGCCCTATTTAAAACTAATGACGTGGTTTTGGAAGATACATTATTTCATGCTAATTTGTTTTCATAATATAGCGTGTTTCATGAAAAAAAGCAACCCTAGAGTTCGTTAAAACACTCCTTGACCCTCTTGTTTAATATTCAGATGAGCCTCACTTGTGTTGTTCACTTCGACGTTTTCGTTAAATTATTTAGGCACCGAACTTTGTTCTTCAATATTTAACTCAATTATACGACGGGTAATCAAATGAAAACCTTAAATATGTGTTGCATTCATATGACTCTCTCTAGGTATCTAATACAAGATTGTTAAAAAGCTTAATCTCCTACTTAATTCATGCTGATTGAAATAAACATTAGCAGAAATGCTCCTGTGACTTGCTTCCTTTAAGCGGAAGGTTTATGGCAATGACAATAACATTTAGAGGAGGCTTACAGGCCACCCCATATCTACAGTATGTTATAAACAGCAGGAGGTAAAAGAGCATATTAATCAGTAGAGTTAGAATCAGAGGGATCACTCAGAAGTAGGTCTTGCGGTAGTCTTCTCTTCAAGCGGGTTGGCTAGCGCGTACGAACGCCTATCTTATAGTGCACTGCTCCAGAAACATCCTTCAATGTGGAAAAGAAACGACGGGCGATCCTCCGAATAAAGTCGTGAAGAGGCAAGAGTCCCAGTTCGTGATGGAGCTGCTGATTACGAATAAACCAAGGAGCGTTGGTAGCGATGCGCATAAAGCGGTGCTGAATGACTTGGAGAGTGAGCGGCTCCCCACACCTGGCAGGCATAGGTGATAAGCGGACGAACGAGAGACTTGTAGAGTAATACGGAGGACTCCAATCCAAGAGTGGTATGACGATGAAGCAATGGCGAGAGTTTGGAAAGCCGTCCGGAAGCCAGGGAAATGAGGCGATCGATGTGAGCGCGCCAAGTTAGTCGAGTGTCCATAAGCACCCCAAGATACTTGACAGGAACAGGAGCAGGTAGCCAAGACACATCGTTACTATTAAGACACAGCCGAGGAAGAGCAGGATAGCGACGTAGAGTGAAAATCTTAGCCTCGGTCTTCTGAGGGTTCAAGGAGATGCGCCAAGTGTTGAACCACTGAGTGAGGCGATCCAAGGAGTGTTGTACCACTTGGTGGGCGTGTTGAGGATTAGAATGACAATAGTAGAGACCGGTGTCATCAGCATAGAGAGCTAAAGAAGTCGGGGCCAAATCTGGAATATCAGAAGTGTAGATACTGAATAGTGTGGGGGCCAAGATAGAGCCTTATGGGACACCAGCGGTAATAGTGCGTGGAGAGGACAAGAAACCGCCAATACGCACTGAAAAGCTGCGGTCAGATAGGAAACTCTCTATAAAGAACAATAAATAATGAGGAATGCCGCTGCGGTGTAACTTCAAAAGCAAGCCGGCGTGCCAAACTTTATCGAACGCCTGCGCCACATCTAGAAAGACTGCCGTGGTATATTGACGGGCTTCAAAGCCATGGACAATTGCCTGGGTTAAACGCAAAAGCTGATGTGCAGTGGAATGTTTGTACCGAAACCCAAATTGGAATGGCGGAAGAACATGGTTGTGAGTAAGGTAAGAGAGTAGACGGCGATGGATCACTTTTTCAACCAGCTTGGAGAAGGTAGGCAACATACTAATTGGACGATAGCTGTTTGGTAGGTGATTTGGTTTATTGGGCTTATGGAATACCGCGACATGAGCAAACTTCCAGGAGCGAGGAAAATAGCCGAGGCGTAGACAGGCATTTAGGAGGGATGACAAATAGGCAAGAGCTTTCTTGGTGAGTTTCTTGAGAACAATGTTGGGAATCAAGTCGTGACCAGGAGATTTCTTAAGTGGGAAAGCGCGAATCAGAGGAGACAATTCCCGCGGGGTAGTAAAGGAAATCCTTTGATGAACTGTAGGGCGAGTGTGGTGAGTAGTTAATTCCTGTTCTACTGCAGCAACATCTGCGGCTGGCAGAGGGAGAGTGAACACCCGCTCAAAATGATCGGCCAGAATATCACACTTGGTAGCAATATCTGTGACAAGTCTTCCGCTTGCAGAGGGCGCCGGCACAACAGTCGGCTCACGGAGAACACGTTTGGTGGCTACCCAAAGTGAATGGTCGTGAGGAGAGAGTGACGCCAGATAGCGCTCATAGGACTGAAGCCGATGTCGCTCCAACTCCAGCTTCACCCGTCGAATGAGACCGTTAAGCTTCCTACGAGGCAGGGTTGTCTGTCTCGTTGCCACTGTCAACGAACTTGATGTTTTTCTCTGAGAAGATTTAAAATGAAGAGGGGTAGGGAAGGTGGAGAATAAGGTCGCACACTGGGAGAAGTGGAAAGGCGGACACAATGGCATATGGTGTCAGTAAAGTGCTGTAGTGCAAGGTCAACATCATGGGTTGTGGTGAGTTGATAAGAGTTGCAGAGTGTCTCATCCAGATGAGACTGAAATTTATCCTAATGTACATATCCATTTATGAATCTGGGAATCGGTGGGAGTAAGGCAGGTGGAAGTTGAAAGGTGACAATCACCGGGCAGTGATCAGAGTCAAGTTCTCCCAGGGAGGAAACGAAGGTAGGAAGGCGAAGATTGCGATGCACACCGATGTCCGGAATATCAGGATCACTTAAGGGGTTTGAAGGGTAATAAGTAGGATCCTCAGGCACCAATATCGATAGGCCATAGGTGTGTAGAGCCGTAAACAGAAGCCGACCATTCGGATTGGTGGATCGGCACCCCCAGGAGGAATGCTTACAGTTAAGGTCGCCCAAAAGAAGAGTACTGTTCTCCAAAGAAAAGAGGAGTGAGAGATAAGTTGTATTCAGCCGGCGATTGGGCGGTTTGTAGACGCTGAGAATGACGAGATCACTGTCATTTGCACTGTGAAGTTTAATACCAACCACCTCCAGACTGGGCACGTGTGGAAGAAAGATATCGCTGTGGCGCAGAGAACGCCTGATGAAAAGAGCAACACCACCAGATGCCTTTTCTGCCTCGCGGTCCTGCCGGTAAATAAGATAGCCAGGAATAGTGAAGGTCTCATTGGGAAGAAAATGAGTCTCTGTAACACAAGCAATATCAACATTGTGCTGAGTGAGAAAGGCAATAAAGGAGGAGCGTTTGGCACGTAGACCGTTAGAGTTCCAGTTTAGGAGGGTGAGCTGACGCAGAGACAATAGATCACGGTTGGCCATCAGGAAACACAGGCGAGAGTAGGGAGCGAAGAAGCTGCATCAGTTGCGGCAGAACCGGAGAAAACAATGTGCGGGGAAATGTACCAAGCTGTGCAAGCAGATCTTTAAGAAAAGCCCAACACGGAGCTGTGGAGGTAGGAGCCTCCGGTAAAAAGGCGGAAGGCCGGTCTTGGAAGGCAGGAGAACGACCACTCAATACATGAGAATAAGCCGAGAGGGCCTTGTAGATACATGAGGGGATGAAGGAGTCTGTCGACGTTGTGGTTACTGTTGTTGTTGTTGTGGGTGCTGTTGAAGAGAAGGCGAGGGTGGCCGCTCTGAACTGTGGTATGTAGGTGCTGCCGGCTGCTGGGAGTGCCGAGACTGACATTCCTTCAGCTGTAAGTAATGAGAACAGCCACGATAGTTTGCAGGGTGGTCCTGTTTACAGTGAACACACTGAGCCGGTGTAGTAGATGGTTTTGTGCACTTAGAGAAATGATGGCTGCCGATACAGCGAACGCAGCGGGGTCCTAGATGACAATAGTTCTTGGTGTGACCATAGTTTTAGCAATTAGTATACTGGGGCAGTTCTGTATTCTGACGTCGATGTTCAACTTTCACCACACTGTACAACAGTCGGGAAAGATTTAAGACATTTCTACCGGCGTCATTATTCACGAGGTCTACAGCACAGATGGGAATGGGTTCCTTGTTTTTGCGAAGCAAACGGGTAACTTTACGAACAGGAAAGTTCAACACACGAGTTCGTCGTAAAGCTCTTGATCACTGCGTATGACAACGGAGAACAGTTTGCCGACGGGTTGCGAAAAGTATAATACTCCTGGTTAATGGAGGTGAAATAAGATGTAAGACATCGAAAGTCAGTGGTAGACGTAGCATGAACTTTAAGAATAGCCCCTCGAAGCTCAGTATGAAGTTCAGATAGCACACATTTCTTAATATCTTGCAAAAATAATTGATAATTGTGAACATTGCGCACACAAATAGGAGGAATTTTCTCTTTTTGAGAGATGGATACAGTATCAGTAGTTTCTGGATCAACAGTTTCACTTAAAGGATAAAAACTGTTAGAGGATTGTGTACGCATAGTGATATGCAGGAGGTTGTTGGGAAGGGAGGTCAGTGCAGCGGCGTTTGTTCTAATATGAGCTTTCAGAGTGAGAGAGCTGCGAACGTTGGTCGCGACCTAAACAGTCCGATGGGGCAAAGTCAGTCATCGTATAATCATCTTGCTGGACATTGTTGTCAACTGAATTAAGCGGCCGACTTAATTGTAGCTGGGATGGCCGTAGTATAGATGTACTTACAGCATTATCTGCAGGTAACCCAGAAGTAGAAAATGAAGTGTGTTGTAATGCAGAAGTCGACGGTTGATGTAGGTAGTGTTGACTGCATGGTGAAACATGTGTTGTAGAAGTGGAGTTATCCTGACACGTGGTATCGTTATATACCACATTTATAGTAGAATGTAAGATCTTGCCGGTATTGTCCGGCTGGAGAGCCATGATAATAGTTTACAAAATAAATAAATAAACACAAAAATTAAACACACTAGAAGAGCGGACACAGCGAACTGCACAACACAAGGAAGCACTAGTACAGGTAAACAAAGCAGAGCGGCCAGACACGACCGTCTCGCTCAGCGTTCACTAGTCGATTCCACCATAAGTAGAAGTGAAACGAGGGAGTACACTAGGCTAAAGTGACAGTCAAATCCTTGAAAATCTGGTTCCTATGTGATTGTTTCTTTGCATTCCCGTATGAGAAAAGTTAATCAATAACAAGGTATATCTCGAATAGTGAACACTACGGAAAAAACAATGTACGCACATGATATAAATTGTGTGTATTAACGCGACCTTCATTTTTGGTGGAGTATGTTTTTATCCATTTCTTACAGGTTTAGCACTTATGCAAAAGTCATCCTAAATGAAGATATCTTCAGAGTCTATTCCCCCCTCCCCCAAAAATCAAAATATACGTTTTATTTGTCATGTAAATATATTTAATATACCGCATTTTAACCATACATCAATTTTTGAGAAAATCAAAATGTTCGAAATTTTTTCCATGTAAAGGGATATTTGGATTGGGGGGGGGATTTTCTTAAACATCTTTGTGTTGCATCCTTGGAAGCTACTAAACTTAAATACCAAGTTTGCTATTTTACGAACTTTTCGTTTTTGAATTATTTTGTTCTCAGACACACGGGCACGTGTTTTTCATATAGGGGACCCTAAAACGTGTAATCCCGATAAAATCTCTGTATTGAAGTTTTAGGTGGGATACCTTCTCTACCTATGTACTATGCTCTAAGTAGAGAAAGTAAAAGTGTAATTCAAAATAGAAATTTCGCACCACTGTTCGCAGAACTGTTACAAATGTCCAGCAGGTGGCAGAATATTGCAGACAAGCCAAACGCAACCAGAATACTAGTTGAAAGTGCTTGCGACATCCACCAAGGAAGAACAATGTTTTATTGTCATATGTTTTTAAGCAGTGAAGGTACAAAACTTTTTTAAATCCATGGGTGAATGGAGGCCAAGTATGGTGAAACAAGTTCCGGAAGCTGCCATTTGCAGAGAAGATTATGATCCATCGCCTTCCGCCTTGTTAAAACAGCGATTTTAAGAACTGGAGGTTAAAATCGTACCCCTAGACCGCGGAGGTCATATTAAATGTTTGGAATGCACTATATGCTATGGACTTGTTAGCAAAACGGTTATCCCCAGATTGTATATAATGAATTAGAGAGAGCAGACATTTGAGGCATTGCAAGTTAGCACTATTACGGGATTGATGAAGTCGCGACATGGCCGGGGTCGGTATACTCACTATCCACTCAGACTACTAGTTTATTAATTTCTCTAGTACATACTACCCAAATATTTCCATACCGATATTTCACTGGAAATGTATGTTTAGAGACACCCGAATTCCCCCCTCAAAAACCTTTTATTTTCTCTAGCCTCATATGTACAATGTATTCCACCCATCGATATTTTACCGGAAATATATGTTTTGGGGTCTCGTGAGTCCGAAAAAATAATTTTTAGAAAAAGATCCGTGTGTGGGCCGCATAGCTCAAAAACGAAAAGGCCGTTAATAACCATATTTGGTATTTATGTTTATTATCTTCCAACTATATCATACGAACATTTTAAGAACATATTTCCAACACAAACTACCCTTTTCATGGAAACGTTTTCCAAAATTTTGATTTTCTCAAAAATGGCTGTAACGATTTTGATTAAAATAACGTATACTAAAGATATTTAGATCCCAAATAAAGTGTAATCCTGAATGGAACACATAAGATTTTCTCGGTGTAAACGCTGCTTAATAAAGTATCATAGGAACTTCACCCCAGAATCTCTCAACATTATATTGTTATATGTTCTATTAAATGTGGTCGTGATGAAAGGGACAGGGTAGTATACATGGATTAACAACTGTATCTACAAACCACAAGTTTGCTGCAGCTATTGTAAACATTCTGATGCATTAGGGTACGTTAAATCGCTGCAATACCATATAATTATATGAATAAACATACAAATAGCACTCCCATGTTTTTGTATATGTGTACTATACTTAAAATTCAGTCCTGAAACATTTTAGTCTGCAAAGACTTTACTGGTTCTACCTGTCTCCCTTTATCTTCTCTGTTCAAAAACCGGTTCGTGGAGCCCGCGCTGCTTGCGTCTATAAGTTAATGTGCGGTGAACTTCAGTTACGTACCCCAATGCGCTGTGTACTGATGATGACGGTGATGGAGAATTAGGCCGAAATAACGAGGGTGTTCCTGGTGTGCGATACATAATTCAATCTCTGGTACTACATTGATTTTTATCATGGACATCCTAATGGCAGCATTTCTGTGATTGGTGCATATTATCGAGTAATGTATGATTGGAAAAGTCAAAGAAGAAAAAAATCTAAAAAAATATTTTCTCTTGGTTTGAGTAATGAAAAACACACAAAAGGATTATGCTTATGCGTATGCCTGAAGTGTATTATGCTTATTATTCTGTGTTGATTTCATTTATGACGTTTTTATATTAAATAATATATAATTTGTGTAATAATCTAATAAAACAGTTTCAATTTCATAAGAAAATTCACTTTCACGTTTGGTTATCTATAGGTACATTATCTTGGTCCAGAGTTTCCGGTGTAGACCGCGTCTTAAGGCTAAAATCTGCCGACGTTTCGCCCATCTTATGATAAGGCTTCCTCAGGGCTAACTGCGTCTGGTCCGGCTGGCGTACCTTCTTTTATACTGTAGTTGGGACATGCCAAGTACCGCCCTCCTGTGTTGCCATTGGTTATCGTTTGGCCAATGGCTGGGGTCGCTGCTTTCTGTATTCCTATTGGCTCACTGGCCGCAAGGTGGGATGCCAGCCGGACCAGACGCAGTTAGCCCTGAGGAAGCCTTATCATAAGATGGGCGAAACGTCGGCAGATTTTAGCCTTAAGACGCGGTCTACACCGGAAACTCTGGACCAAGATAATTTTAATATTGGCCGTGGAAGTTTACGAAAACATATAGGTACATTGTTGCAGACGTTTCCCTTGGAAAATTATAATTTAACTTATTGTAACAATATATCTTAGTTCATACATCTGGAAATGACTTCTGGATACAGTCGAAGGGTACACGGCACACGGTGAGGCATTGCCTCAGTTCCTCATTCTGCCAATATATACAGGTTAACTGACATTGCTCTGATGCATGAGCCGATAGCCCCTTCCATAGTTCCAACTGCACTTACGTCACAGTTACAGCATAATCAAGCTCACCATATAACTATCCAGAGTGACGAAATATGCAACTTTGTTGCGACCTGGCGGGAAAGAGCAGAATGATTCATCCTCCGCTACATTTAGCAAGCCATCGTGGGAGAGAACAAAGTCAGTTCAGATCGGAACATCGCTGTGTGACGGTTTTTTCTTCAATAAACTCAACGAACCTGCTACGTAGCCACCTAGGTAAAAGTGGGGTTTCTTTCAGCTTGGGTAAAATTGGGGATATTATACGTGTAGTAAGTCAAAATTTTGTAATTGTGAAAATCCACTTTTACTCGGGATTATCAGAGTTCAATTGGTTACTAAAATTTTACCCGAATTTGTTTCATCGCCTGTAGACGTATCTGTAACTTATATTTAATTTATGAGACGGATTCTTGAACTACAATTGAAAATGTAAAAATGTAATTAAGGTTAAAAACATATATACTATTATTAATGGCTGTTTTATAGAAAAAGGTCATTCAAAATAAATATGATGAAACTCTGCCAGTGTTTTTTGCAGTTTCCTAGAAGTTTTTCCCTAGGCCTTTAGGGAACTTTCCTCTTGGGTTTTTGTACACAGTATTGCTTAGGATTACCACAGTACATGCACAGTTCGCCCTTTGCAACCACACTTTTATTCCGTTCAGTCTTAGCAATCAGAACCACGTTTTCTGATACCTGAGGGATATTGCAAGTTTCATAATCTTTTTACTTTCTTTATACGTGCCATGTATATACTTTATAGAGAAAGTATTGCACTCCACCAAAAAATTCGATACTGAGATTTCACCAGAAATATATATTTTAGGGTCCCTTGTATCCAAAAAAAGTATTTTCAGAAAAAGGTCCGTGCGTGTGTGTGTCTGTGAACACGATAACTCAAAAACGAAAAGTTGATAAAATACCAAACTTACATGGACATTTTTTCGAAAATTTTGATTTTCTAAAAAATGGCTCTAACAATTTTGATTAAAATATCGTATATTAAAGATGTTTACATGACAAATAAAATGTATATTTTGAATTTTCTGGGAATAGCCTCTGAAGAATACTTTATTCTCGGTCAATTTTACGGAATTTTGCATAGCTGCTAAACCGTAAGAGATGAACAGAGACTTACCGCACAACAAATATAGAGCACCTTAAAACACACAATTTATGTTATATACATTTTTTTCGTGGAGTTGATTGTTTTTGAGATATTCCTTGTTTTTTTTTCAGCTATAAAGACTTATACTTTCTCATACAGGACTTTGTGAACTCGTGTCCATACAAACAAAGGAACTTCAGTCGCAGAGCAACCAGCTTTTGACTATCACTTTAACCTATGGTACCCCCTTATTTCGCTTCTACTAACAAGGAAACAAGTAATACGACTATATTTCTGCTGATTTTTGCTCCGTTAGATGAAATAAATAGAATAAATTGTTGCAGTGATACAGAGAAAGTCATGTGAGTGGAACACATCATATTTTTCAGTCATTTATACCACTAAATTCTGTCTATCATTTGATGTAAAATTTATAGATTTCCGAGATATCGCACAAAGTCACTTCCTGTGAGCAGATATGTTACACTGGCTTGTTCTGACATCTGGGCCCACGGGTTTTCTATATGAAGCTTTGACCATTCTACCAATAACAGTTATCCTGCTGCAGGCCATGTTATTTAAACGGGATGGTTACTTCCGGTTTGCCGGATTATTTAATAGCTGCTTCTGTTGCATAAAGAACATTTTCTGGATTTTTATTCATACTGCAGTTTAATCAAGTTATAACAAAATGGAAAGCCTTTGGAGAGTGGCTACAGGTCTGGACACAAATATTGAAGGTGTATTTTGGAGGAAAAAATCTTTGAGTGTTATTACTCCATTCGAGTATCTAAATGAGAGATACGCGACCAAGGTCTTAGGCCTATATTGAACTGTCACGTTTCTGTGTCACAGAATGTGATGAAACCTTCACATTAAAGCTGTCGAGTATATTACACTACGTCATACCTTTTACTACACATTTAAAAATCATATGCAACAGTTGACACCGTCAGGTATAATAATGTTTCCTATTTTGTTCTGTTTGGAATGTTAGTTGTGCCATTATGTTGGATATTTATAAATAAATTTACTTTTAACTTTCTATTACATTCATCTGCAACATTTCGTATAACCTAACCTAAAACTTAACCTCAATAAGTCTATTTCTTAAAGAACGGTAATTAATACCACCTTTATAAATATTAATAACAAACCCAGCAGCAAAAGATGTAATTAATGGCTGTCGTAATAACCTTCATTTTGTTCTTCTAAATATTGGGTTCCCAATGCATTTAAGTTTTTCCTCTTATCATTATCCTATATCCTTCATGCACTGCATAATGGCTTCTGCTATGCTTTATATATTTCTAGTTTTTACTTTCTCTACACGTATTATGTACATAGTGTAAATAGAAGGTATTGTATTGCACCCAAAAATTCGATACCGAGATTTCACCGGAAATGCATGTTTTGGGACCCCTTGAATCCAAGAAAAGCATTTTTGGAAAAAGGTCCGTGTGTGCGTGTGTTGGTGTGTGTGTCTGTGGGCAGCATAGCTCAAAAACGAAAATACCGTTAAATAACAAACTTGGTATTTAAGTTTGGTATCTTCCAAGGATGCGACACGAAGATTTTCAAGAAAATCCCCCCGCCCCCAACTACCCTTTACATGGAGCTTTTTTCGAAAATTTTGATTTTCTCAAAAATGGCTCTAACGATTATGATTAAAATATCGTATATTAAAGATATTTACCTGACAAATAATATGTATATCTTGAATTTTCTGGGAATAGCCTCTGAAGACTATTTTATTCTGAAGGAATTTCGCATAACTGCTAAACCGAAAGAAATGGACAAAAACTTACCACACAAAAATGTAGAGCCCATTAAAACACACAATTTATGTTTTTTTTTCGAGGAGTTGATCGTTTTTGAGATATTCCTTGTTTTTGGTTTCAGCCTTGAAAAACGTGTACTTTTCTCATACAGAATTTGTCAACTCGTGTCCATACAAACAAAGGAACTTCAGTCATCTAGTATCCAGATTTTGACTTCACTTTAACCTATGATACTCCCATATTTTGCTTCTACTTACAAGGAACCAAGTAATAAGACTATTTCTGCAATTTATTTCTCGATTAGCATGAAGTAAATAGAAGCAATGGCTTTTTAACAATAATTTGTTGCAGAGAGGAAGAGAAAGTCATGTGAATGGATCACATAAGATTTTTTATTTCTGTTGTTAATTATGTTCTGAATGGCGAAGCATTTCATGTGATTCATAATAGGAAATGAACGATTTAGGCAATGAATATGTATGTCTGCCATTTTATGTTTTAATCACAGATGTGCGTTGGTGGGGATAACTTTTATCACTGGAATATATCACAGATGTGGTTAACGATGATATATTACACTGTAAAATGTGTTATCATATCTTTTTGATTACATTTCTGTGATAGTATAATATAAGCCTCAGAAAGAGCTTTCTTATTTTTGAAAAAAAAGGTACAAATCTGGCTGAACAGAATAATATATTAATCTACAACATGCTTACATAGATTTTACATTTACAAGTTGTTTACCTCCTTGAATGATTATTTGGTAGGTAGAGGACCCTTGAAATGTCATCAATACCTGTCAGCATTTATTTTAGTCATCCTCATTAATTCTTCCTGAAAGTTTATATAGAATATTCAACACAAACACCACTACTTAAAATTATTAATTCATAACATTTAGAAAGAAGCAAATTAATTGTTTTACGAGAATATTTTATTATTTTATTTGAATAACTTATTTTAACATAATACATTCATAAAAAGATAATTTTATGTAAAATAATAATGAAAATGCTTTCATCTACCAGATGTGAACTGTGTTTGTGCATTGCGTGAAAAATTGTGAGGCAGATATGACGCATATTGGTGTTCCAGAAGAGCAACCTCAATAACAATTACTTTATACATTGTGTGAAATTTTTTATATATTATTATTAAAGGAATTTGATCAATATTATTTCAGGTTCCCTTTGTTGTGAAATAATTCAATGTCAAATCTTGCATTTGCCTATTGTGTTTAAAGTTGGCGAACACTCCGTTGCTGATGTGAGCTTCTTACACTGTTAAGATGGTGTGTCATCGAGAGCAAAACAAGAGGAGTGCATATAACAGACAGATAAATGAGATCAGCATTAGAGGCTGCTGATGAGGGGGAGATGGAGGTTAAGTGGAGCAACGGTGACAATATATACAAAGCGCAGCTCGAGGGTTCTGAGAATATCTTCCCCCTCTACCTTCGTATTGTGAAAACGGATGGATCTTTTATACTCGATGAGAATGTCTGGGGTTCATGATAGAGCTGTATTATCTTAGCAGCACGAGTTTGTCTCTCTAAGGGCAGCAGACATCCTAACAGCTTCGATGGTACTTGAGAAAAAACCTGGTTTCACTCTCGTGCGGATGGGGTTGAACACAGAGAGCAACCTAACTACTCAGGGGCGCATAACACCTCTCGCGGGCAAGGACCTACTTGCAACAACTTTTTGGTGGCAGGTAAAAGAACTGACATCTAGTGGGTACAAACACCGTGTATGTGATACGTCTGTCTTTTTGTGAACAACGTTGTATTCAGTGCAAAACTTTACCCATAAGCAATATTATTACTTTCTCTATACGCACTATGTACATAGTGTAAAGAGAAGGTATTGCACTCCACCCAAAATTCGACACCGAGATTTCATCGGAAATATATGTTTTAGGGTCCCCAATATCCAAAAAAAAAAAAAAAAAAAAAAAATTCACAAAAAGGTCCGTGTGTGTGTGTGTGTGTGTGTGTGTGTGTGTGTGTGTGTCTGTGAATACGATAACTCAAAAACGAAAAGTCTGTAAAATACCAAACTTGGTATTTAAGTTTAGTATCTTCCAGGAATACGACACGAAGATTTTGAGAAAAATCCCCCACCCCAAACTACCCTTTACATGGAACTTTTTTCGAACATTTTGATTTTCTTAAAAATAGCTCTAACAATTTTGATTAAAATTTCGTATATTAAACATATTTACCTGGCAAATAAAATGCATATCTTGAATTTTCCGGGAATAGCCTCTAAAGAATAGTTTATTCTGGATGAATTTTACTGAATTTTGAATAACTGCTAAACCATAAGAGATGGACAAAAACTTATTGCATAAAAAAAATATAGAGCTCGTTAAAACACACAATTTATGTTATATAATTTTTTTTTCGTGGAGTTCGTCGTTTTTGAGACATTCCTTCTTTTTTGTTTCTGCTATGAAAAACATATTTTTTCATACAGGAACTTAGCAACCAGCTTTTGACTATCACTTTAACCTATGGTAGTCCCTTATTTCGCTTCCACTAACAAGGAAGCAAGTAATAAAACTATTTCTGCTAATTTTTTCTGATAAGCATAAAGTAAATAGAAGTATAAGCTTTTTAAGAATAATTTGTTTTAGGGATATAGAGAAAGTCATGTGAATGGTACACATCAGATTTTTTTCTGCACGCACTATGTACATAATATATGGAGAAGGTATTGTGTTGTAACAAAAAATGCGATACCGAGATTTTACCGGAAATACGTGTTTTGAGACCCCCTGAATCCAAACAGAAAGCATTTTTGAAAAATATCAGTGTGTGTGTGTGTGTGTGTGTGTCTGTGTGTGCCGCATAGCTCAAAAACGAAAAGACCTTTTAATGTCAAACTTGGTATTTAAGTTTGGTATCTCCCAAGGATGCGACATGAGGATTTTCAAGAAAATGTGTATCTAGTTAAAATACATGATTTATGCCATTTACTTTTTGTTTTTCTGGAGTTGACCGTTTTTGTGATATTCCTTATTAATGGCTTCAGTTTTAAAATACTCATACACGAACTTGTCAACTCCTGGCTACGCAAAGACCGGATTTCAATCCCATAGCAAGCGCATTTTAAAACATTTTACTGTCTGTTTGGCCTGGAGTTTTGATTCGCATGCAGTACATAGGGGAATAAGCTCTTTAACAGTAATTTGTTGCCGGGATGTAGAAAAAGTCATGTGAATGGAATGCATATGATTTCTAGGCACTAAAAATAAAGAAAAATTTCCGGGTAAAGAATAGTTTGGAGTGGGGGATTTTCACCCTTGGAGATGCTGAATTACGTAACCAGCTTGCTACCTACTGTTCTTTTTTGAGTTCATACTATTTACACATACAGCAGGAACGTTTTGTGTAATTTTTTAATTAATTAGCTTTTTAAATCGGGGACTCCCGAAACGTGTTATACCGGGTGTTACCTTTAAAACTCGGTATCGAATGTTTAGATGAAATGACATATAATATTTTCTCTCCTAAGAAAACACTATTGTATCACAGTTTAAAAGAAAATAAAGAACTGTATGGTAATATTTCTGCCGTATAGCGGTATACGTTAAAGATGAAAAGTAAACTCTCATGTGTTCCATTCACTTGACTTTCTGTACATCTCTGGAACAAATTATTAATAAAAAACTTATTCTTCTATTTACTTCTGCTAATTGAAAAGAAAATAACACAAATGGTCTTATTACTTGCTTCCCATTAAGTAGAAAGGAAATAAGGGAGTACTATAGGCTAAAGCGATAGGCAAATATTTTAAAAAATGGTTACCCTATGAAGTTCCTTTGTTTGTATGGCCAAGATTTGGAAAATTCCCATAAATCAAAATCTTCCTACACAAAAAATGTAGATCTCTTTAAAACACACAATTTATGTTATATACATTTCTTTGGTAGAGTTGACTGTTTTTGAGATATTTCTTGTTATTGGTTTCAGTTTTACAATACTTATAGTTTTCTCATACTATAAGTATTGTAAAACTGAAACCAATAGCAAGGAATATCTCAAAAACAGTCAACTCTACGAAGAAAGTATATGACACAAATTGTGAGTTTTAAAGAGATCTACATTTTTTGTGTAGTAAGATTTTGTCTATCTCTTACGGTTTACCAGATATACAAAATTCCGCAAAATCCATCCAGAATAAAGATGTCTTCTGAGGTTATTCTCAAAAATCAAAATCATTAGAGCCATTTTTGAGAAAATCAAAATTTTTGAAAAATTGTCCATGTAAAAGGTAAAGGGATTTTCTTGAAAATCTTCGTGTTGCATCCTTGGACGAAACTAAACTTAAATACCAAGTTTCGTTTTTGAACTATGCTGCCCACAAACACCCACCCATACACACACACACACACACACACACACGGACATTTTTCTAAAAATGCTTTTTCGGGATTTATGGGTCTCAAAGCATATATTTCCGGTGGAATCTCAGTATCGAATTTCTGGGTGCAATGCAATAGCTTCTCTATGCACTATGTACATAGTACGTATAGAGAAAGTAATAACGTTATCTTATGTTGCCGTTTTAGTTATGATTGTACTGTTGTGTAAGTACATTTTGCTGTTTTTGTTGCTATATTTGTTTATTACATGTATCTGCACTTAATATTATCAGAAAATGGTTTATTAGGAAAACTTCAAACCAGTTTTTCGTACGTGTTTTGTTTCCACGAGAGAACGGGGAGAGAGAGTACACATTGAAAAGTCCCACTTAGCATCAATGGTTGTGTTTTTTGTTCCCCAGCACAAGTATTCGCGGTGGGTGGCGCCACTTCAATCACAAGTAACGAAGCCTCTCAGCAATATTCCCCCATTGCCCCCTAGAGATACTCTTTGTTCCATATTCCCCTAAACAGCTTCTGTTGTTCTGTACCACCACACAGTAACTGACAATTACATCGTCCTCATCGTCAACTTCGACAACAATATGTTCCAGAGAACACAGCGGCAGTTCGAGCTCATCACCGAAAGCTGGCTGGATTCTGGAAACACCAGCGATCGATTTTCCTTCTCGTTATTAAAATAATAGCAGGCCTGTCTTTACCTTCTCTAAACGTACTGTACATAGTGTATAGAGAAGGTATTGCGCCCAACAATTTGATACCCAGAAGTTACCGGAAATATCATTATTCAGAAAAATCATTTTTAGAAAAACTTGCGAAGAGCAATATCACGAGTGTTTTCATCTTGATAATTCACGACCGGAGCGAAGCGACGCGAGTGAATTGTCCTAAGAGATGAAAACACAAGTTGTATTTGATAATGCAGTTCAGTGAAATAGACTTTTAATAATTTATAATATACAAGAAGGGAACTTTTATCAAGTTATGATTGTAATACATTAGTTCTGAAATGGTAAATGGCGCATCCGACCATGTTTATTTAGATTTTTTTCTTTCTTCACTGCCTCCTGATTATGATATACACAAAGTACGAATATCGATAGCAACAATAGCAATAGGTAACAATTATTTTATTTCAGCTTTTAATAAGTAATACATGAAATGGAAACAAACGTTATTTTATTTGAGGTTATTGCGCTCATCTCGTACATAAAAATAATGATTATTTAGACTCCTTTTTTGCACTAAATACATTATAAACTGGATAACACTTTAAATAAACATTGTAACTGAACTAACTGAAAGTACATCTGAAATTGAAGGTGGAACTGGCAGTTATTAAAATTAAAGGTTGACTGCCTGGATTGTCACTTTGTCAGCAATAACCAAGACAGGAGATTAAACATACGAAGTTCAGATGCGAAAAGACTTATATCGTTCCCATCAGATGACCGTGATTGGTTGAAATTGACTAATCTAGACCATTCTATTGGCGCTTAAATAGTGGAACTGAATTGTCAAGAAAATCCCGTCACCCCAAACTACCCTTTACATGGGAAATGTTTTGAAAATGTTGTTTTTCTCAAAAATATATTCCTTATTATTAGTTTCAGTTTTAAAATGCTTTTTTCAAACATGTGGCTGTCAGTTTAGCCTAGTGTATTCCCTTATTTTCCTACTACTTACAAGGAACTAGGTAATAAGACCGTTTCTACTGTGTTTATCTCGATTAGCATGAAGTGGATAGAAGAATAAGCTTATTAATTTGTCCTTCGCCAATCATGCTCTGCTCAGAAATACTGGCTCGCCTAAAACACAATCAGGTAGTCAGAGAAATAATAATAATAATAATAATAATAATAATAATAATAATAAATGTTGAATATTAATGTGTAACAGAAGCCAAAAAAAAACTGAGCTTGTATAATACATCGTTTCCTAGTATACTATTGTATATATCAGCGTTTTACTAAAGTATTTTCATATTTTCAAAATATCCCATGTGACTCAATTGTTTAAATTCCATTAAAATTCCCCAGAATGTGCGGAATAAAATAAAATACATGCTAATACCAATAATATTTTTTTCTTAGCCTTCAAAATTAAATGCTCTTATGGGCTTATAAAAATGTTAAATTTTTCTCATATTTGTTTAAAATAAATTTTCGTACAATGTTTCATTTTGACTTAAAGCTTCAATTGCAACAATTGTAACCAAGTTTCTCAATAATGTGTGGGATTTTTAGCGACGTATTTACATAATACAATTTATAAAATACGTTTTTAATTTTGGCTCTGTTTGAGTTATTGTATTGAGGAAGTCCATAAAATGTAATATAAGTACTGCAACAAATGAAAGTATTGATCCTATTGACGGTATAATGTTTCATGAAGTATATGCATCAGGATAATCCGAATTTCGTCTAATCCCTTTTCAAATGCAATTTTCACTTTGGATTATTATTATTATTATTATTATTATTATTATTATTATTATTATTATTTATGGGGTACGGGCTAAATAAGTGCAAATATTTTTGTATCATCATTTGAGGGCGATGTGATGATCCAGTATTTGCAGTATTTTTCGCTATTTTCTAAAGCTATGGTCATTAGGAAAATATCATGATCTTTTTTGAGATGGCTATTATTCTTTTTCTTCGACTTTCTGTTGTTTACTTAACAGATCACACGGTTGACTATCCGTTGTCCTCTGCACATTGCCGTGCCCGACTTTGGAGTGTGATGTGAGGGAATACATAGATCGCACTGAAACTGCAACCTACGTAACTATACTTCGTTTGGTTATCATGTGTGCATAGGTTGGGGTATGGAACTCGTAATTTAGCCTTGTAGTGCGTTGTTACTTTTAAGATTATTGAGTTCCTTCAGGGCTATTCTAAAAATAAGGCGGTGTTCTTCAAAGAACTGCAGCAACTGTCGCGTGAGACAACCCACACAAAAAAGAAATCTCAATTCGGGTTCGTCGGTGCCCCAAGAGAGACCGAAAACAGAAAATTGAAACCAGCAGCGGCCTGTCTGTCCCTTGGGACTGTCTAGTGCAGTGTCCCTGAATTGAGAAATGGTGGAATCGATTATCGCATGCGGCGGCGGGTAGGAGGTTCTCGATGACAGGTGTGTGTGTGGAAGAGAGGTTTCGGCTGATATCGCCGGTTCTGTGTTCGGCACATGTAGCGCGAAAACACGATTACCAGCTGTTTCGGGTGTTTGTCTCGCCGTAGATGGAATTAAAATTTGAAGTGTTAAAAGATTAAAAAAAAAAATAGTGCATTACTCTTAAGTGATGATTCTGGTAACAAACTGCATTTCTCTAAATTAAAAAATTATTTTGAGATTTCTAATCATCTTCGTGACATATTTTTGGATGTTTCTGTATATCTATCGTTGATTCCCAGTTACCATCGCTGTAGCAAAATTGAATAATAAATTCACGTACTCGTATTTTGGTAGCACTGCGTGGTTTCTGCAAACTTGCCATATGATGTCAGTCGTAGACTTTTTCAGAGGATTGTGTTCACTTCTTTTAAATACAAATGTATTAGATTAAGTTCCGTTAATTCTGATGAAATTCAAGACATATACAACTGATTTAAATGTGACAAAAAATAGGGCATACAAAATGTATTCTCTCGTGCTCAATAATTATATTCTTGGGGAAAAGCCTATCAATTGCTCACTGTGAAATGTGAGATTTCTTTTATTTCATTTAATTTAACCAACAAAGCTGGATTAAACACATAAAAACGATAGATAAAATTGCAGATGCTTTAGAGATTTATTTGTGCTCTAAGAATAAGTACAAGATACAAATGGACTTATTAAAATAAGAAGTGTCATGAACTTGTTGGTTAGACCCTACTTACTTTGTAAACTTTACAATATTCTAATTGTCTCCAAGTTGGGCTCTAACGGAGCACAAGATAAAAGCAAAAGAGGAATGGAGTGGAAATAGGAAAGAGAGAAACAACTACATTGTTACTTAAAACATTTGTGCGTTGTATCGGCTGTTTATGGAATATAACTTACCTATATAGCACTTAACTGCCTCCGTCTTGTCATGTTCGACTACGAGAAACGATGGGGCGAGCTCAGGGCAGCCCGAACGTTTGCTGGAGATGTACCCAGCCTTGCTACGAGGGTCTTTTTTTTTTTTTAACCTCCGATAGCCTATAAATAAAAGACAAGTTCATAGAAAACAATTATTTTATTAATAAAAGTTTGTACACTTATGGTTACTTTTCAATATAATCATTTAATCATTGAGATATCGTACCTGTGCACAAGCTTTGCAATACCCGCTTCAAAAAATGTTGCCGCCAATGATTTCAAATGAGCATTGACGTTGTTTTGAAGATCTTCGTTGGTTTGAAAGTACTGCCGTCCTAGACAGTCTTCAGTTCAGAGAAATGGTGAAAGTCGCTGGGTGCCAGGGCAGGACTGTACGGCGGATGATCCAAAATGCCCCATTGAAATTGTTCAAGGAGCCGATGAGTTTTGCCAGCAGTGTGTGGACGAGCGTTGTCATGGATCAACACAGTTCCTGAAGTCAGCATTCCTCTTCGTTTGTTTTGAATGGCTCTCCGCAAAAGTTGTAAAGTACGAAGATCTTCAAAACAACGTCAATGCTCATTTGAAATCATTGGTGGCAACATTTTTTGAAGCGGGTATTGCAAAGCTTGTGCACAGGTACGATAAATGTCTCAATCTTTTCGGTGATTATGTTGAAAAGTAATCATAAGTGTACAAAACTTTTAGTAATAAATAATTGTTTTTTATGAACTTGTCTTTTATTTATAGCCTATCGGAGGTTGAAATAAAAACGGCCCTCGTAGGTTTTAACCATGCACGGATGGATGTGGGGTTTACAGGATGTCTGGTGAAAATGAGGTTGTAAAGTGAAAGGTACTAGCGAGAAATGCTCCTCAACGATTGCCAGTCATGTAAATGGCCCTTGTGCACCTCTAATTTAATTTGTTTCAATTTTTTTTGGGGGGAGGGGCTTTTTAAATGTTGATCAAGCAACTCTTGGAGGATTGTTTATCTGCCGGTGCGCTAAGTCGTTTACAATCCTAGGCTCTAACACCTGAGGTTGTAGGTTCAAACCCATTGGAGGTTGATGGGTATTTTCCGACGTAGGGGAGTAAAGCCGGTGGTCCCACGTAATGTTCATTTGCACGTAAAAGAACTATACCTTGAAAGAAAAGTCCCTGGGCTAAATTCGCCATATTTAACACCCGCAAGTTGTGATTAAATCCTTTAATGTCATCTATCGAATAGTGAGATGATCTTTCGTAACTATGTGCAAAATGAATTGTCTTATTTCCCTTTTACTTATATAAGGAAATAAATTTTCGTTTTCGTAGTCGGCTTACCCTCCCCATATTTAGAACTAATACAGGCGGATACCAAGGGAGTAGAAGCCCGCCGGGGAGCCAATGACGAGAGGAAGTGGATGATATGAAATGCAAGTAAAATGGATGACAGGAAAAGTGATGATTGAGAAATTGGTGGAATGAGTTAAGGGGGAAACCGGTGGACCCGGAGAAAACCAGCCCAGGCGCCGTTTCGCCCACTACAAATCCCACGTGCGGGCAATTGATGTCGAACCAGGTCGCTTACATTGGAGGCGACCGGTTTAACCACTCAACCACGCGGCACGCCCTAAGGAAATAAGTAATAAGACAATTTCTGCTGATGTTTATCGTGATAAGCCTGAAGCAAATAGCAGAATAAGCTTTTGCAAGAATAGTGTGTTAGAGAAAGTAATGCGAATGAAACACATAAGGTTTTTCTTGTGCAGTTCACTGATTTTTATTGAACAAACAAGCGAGTGGCGAATCACAAATACTGCGACCGTGTGAGTAAAAAGAGACGGAATGGACGACGTAAACTGAACTGCGACCCAGTTCTGCAGCCCCATTTGTCTCCCCAATCGTGTTCTGGAAATAATGTTACACTATTAAAGTCAATAGCGATTAGTGTTTGTTATTTACGGTAAATATAAGGATATATGTACTTACTGTGAATGTGCAACATATATATCAATCACTTGCCTCCGTGGTCGAGTGGTCAGCGAGCTGACTTCTCACCCGGAGGTACCGGGCTGGGGCGGGGAATTTTCCTTTAACCAGAAGTATTCCCTATCCCCCACAGAGTCTGGAAGTGTCAATGTGAGAGTGTGTATGTTTGAGGAAAATAAAACGATTTAAACCCAATGTAAAGAACCTAAAAACGAGTTGTTGCAAATGCAAAGCCCCCAATATGACCTTAGATGTTAAAGGGGGCTATATAAATGCAACAATAACAAATAAAAATAGTGACAAACAAATTAAAATAGACTGCTTCTATAGTCGAGTGGTCAGCGAGCTGACTTCTCACTCGGAGGTCCCGGGTTCGATTCCCGGTGGGGAATTTTTCTTTGGCCAGAATTATTCTCTATCCGCCACAGAGTCCGGAAGTATGTGTGTGAGAGTGAATGTGTGGTTGTGTGTGTGTGTGTGTGTGTTTGAGGAAAATAAAAATGATTCAAATCAACCATAAAAAGACCTACCGACAACGAGTTGCTTCAAGTGCAAAGTTATATGTTATAGGGGGCTATAAATGATCCAATAAAAAACAATTAAAATCAATCAAGATGTTAAACGAGACTGCCGAATGTCCCCAGTATTGTTCAGTGTGTGTGTATCGACGATGTCATAAGAGAATGGCAAGAATGTAAGTTTTAAAATAAATAACAAGACCTTAAACACCGTATTGTTTGCAGACGACCAAGTAATATTTAGTAATACAGAAAGTGAACTATAAATATCAACATTAGAAGGAATAGCCAGTAATTACAACATGAGAATTTCAGAGAAGAAAACAAAAGAGATGGCGTTTCAAGGGACAAGCCACTTAAGATGCAAAATACTAATAAATGATAAACATATAGAACAGGTAAATAATTTTAAATACTTGGTATATAACGTATCTTATTGCCAAAAGAATGATATTAACATAAAACTAAGCAGATTCTATAGTATATGTACAACAATAAGAAGAATATTGAGAAATAAAGCATTAAAAACAATTCAACTGTAATCCTATAAAACTCTACATCTCTGTATCAAATTATTGTTAAAAAGCTTATGCTTCTATCTACTTCGTACGAGATAAACATTGGCAGAAATGCTTTCTTGTAAGCAGAAAGGCAATAACAGAATACACTAGGCAAAACGAGAGGCATGTGGATGAAATCCGTTTCTATGCATTGCCGGGAGTTGACAAATTCCCATATGTGAAAATTTCAATGTATTTTAAAACGAAACCGAACACAAGGAATATTTACAAAATGGTCAACTATACGAAAAAAGTGTGTATGACAAAATGGTGTGTTTTAACGAGATCTACATTTATTGTGTAATAAGGTACTGTCTATCTCTTGCTGTTAACTACTTATGCAAAATCCAGCAAAATTCATCCAGAATAAAGAGGTCTTCAGAGGCCATTCCCAGAAAAATCAAGATACATTTCTATTTACGGGTTTTTAATCAAAATCGTTAGAGCTTAAGTGAGAAAATGAAAATGTTCAGAACTGTTTCCATGTAAAAGGTAGGTTAGGGTGGGGGAATTTTCCTCAAAATCTTCGTGTCGCATCCTTGGAAGATACTAAACTTATATACCAAGTTTGGTATTTTACCGACTTCTCGTTTTTGAGTTATCATTTTCACAGACACGGCCACACACGGCCGTTTTTCTGAAACTGCTTTTTTGGAAAAAGGGGGCCCCAAAACTCTTATTTCCGCTGAAATCTGGGTAGCAAATTTTTGGCTCCTCTATACACCATGTACATCGTACGTGTAGAGATTTTGCGCGTTTAAAAATAGGAATAAATATATTTAATTTAAACGACAGAATAAATCAAATAAGAAATAACTGGTTAGAACGCATAGAAAGAATGCCACAAAATAGACTGACTACCACAGATAAGTACTTCAATACCAATGTAAAGGTAGAAGAAGAGTTGGACGCCCAACCACCAGATGGATAAATTCGATCTCTCAAGTAGAAACAGGCCAAAGGCCTAAATCTATGAGCTAGGAGAAGAAAAAGGCTCTGATTGTTCCCTTGTAAAGTTGAACAAGAATCACATCTGGCGATATTTTTTGTCCAATATGAAACGTTTCTCTCCCCAGCAGATAGAGGATCAAAACACTTGACACTGAATAATCCTTATGCTTGCTCTTGAAACTGTTAACACGCTGCCATGCTTGTCCAGTGTCTGTTGTATCGGCAAGGACTTGTAAGAGCACTCCACATCTCTGTAACATCTGTACAAGCTTGTTGAGGAACAGAGTTGGCGGGGAAGTAACGTAGTAGCAGACAGCGGTACAATCCACACTGCTATTTCAAATATTTGTTACTAGTTTGTCGATCGTTTTCAGGTTCTAATTGGACGTGGATTTGAAGTACGGTATCGGTTCGTGAGTATATTTTCAGTCTTCACAGAAGTTTTAAGAGTCATAGTCAAAGAAATGTGAAAATGTAATGAAGTTTATGGAAAGGAAGGTCTTGGCGTAGTTCATGAGTTACATAAAAGTAGGATTACAGATGGTTCGAAGAGGTAATTTAAGTCGACATTCGATGAAGTGAAAATAAGATCTTGAAGTTTTTATTTAGAAAGACAGAGTGACAGAATAACAGAGAAAGAATATGCCCTGGCCAGGAGCACAGAAAATATCAAAGTGAGTAACTCAGTTTTGCTTAACCCTTAATTGCATATATGCAACAAAAATGATTGATAAAGGCTTTTAGTATTTTAGTGGACTTTTTTGTATATAATTCCGTGTTACACTTACCTTCATCAACAAAATTAGGCTAGTTATAGCTGTTTTATATTGTAAAATTACTAATATTTTTGCAATAAAACTAAAGTATTTTGGTAATACCAAAGAGCAAAATCCACAAACCTGCAGTCAGATGTAACTCCGTCAGCATCACGTGCCATCAACCTAATTTTACTTGGGCCCTCCCCATCCTTTACCACAGGCACATTTGACTGTAGTCGCGGCGTTTGGCTTTGAATGGATGGCCAGTTCATTACGTACCGCACTAACGATCGCGGCTATTCATGTCGTTTCAGTTGTCGTGCATGCTTGTCCAGTATCTGTAGTATCGGCAAGGACTTGTAAGAGCATTTTACATCTCTGTAACATCTGCACAAGCTTGTTGAGGAACAGAGGTGGCGGGGCAGTAACATAGAAGTAGGCTAGCGGTACAATCCGCACTGTTATTTCAAATGTTTGTTACTAATTTGTACATTTTTAATAGTAGATCGTATTCAGGTTCTAATTTGAGGTGAAATTGAAGTACGGTATCGGTTCGTGAGTACATTTTGAGTCTTCACAGAAGTTTAAAGAGTAGCATAACCCTAGAAAATGTAGTAATGAAATGTATGACTGAAATATAAAAAATCACAAAAACTCGACTATTTTATTTTAATTCCATAAAACAATTTAAACATTCCTGCATACAAAAAAGGTACAATTAACTACCAGGCGCAATTTTTAAATGCCTTAAATCACTGGAGCTATAGCAAAGCATTAGAGGTGAAACGGAACTGGAAGCTGTTGAGTGAGATACTATACAAGGCTACAGGTGTATGGTATTGCTACTCAAAAGATTAATATGGGCTTTATCTTAGATGATACAAACCTCTCAGATAACGCACTGACTATTCTGGGAAGTCGCCGACATTTTACACGTGTCACTTCAGCCAATAGAAATCACAAATGACAGAAAGATGTGGAGTAAAACACAACGTCTTATCGCAGCCTTTGAAGCCGACATGTAAACCTTTACAGTAGCACGGGAATACCTATTGTAAGGTATCTAAATGATTGTAGAACCCGAAACAAGGGGTGACCCTTAAATGTTGACCCTATAGTCGCCCAAAGGACCATTAAGTATTCATAATAAAAAATACTTTTCGATTTTTTGGGCGATTGTAGACAAAATTTCATTTCCGCTATCCCTTAAAAGATATCAAATTTAATATATATACATATATTAATATATTATTAATATATAATATATATATATAATATTTAACTGAATTTTCTTTTTTTAAGTTATGTTACATCTCCCCTTACACACACACACAAACACACACACACACACACACACACACAAACCTTTTACTAAAAATTATTTTTATGTACTCATGGGACCTCAGTGTGTAATCCGTAGAAACTTCGACACCTATCGATTTTGGGGTGGAATTTATACAATACATTCCTATTATGTACATTATACTTACATGCTAGAGGAAGTATGACAAAACGAAAATGGCGCGGGTGTTTGTTCCGAGGAAACAAGTTAGAAAGCAGCATACTTAGACGGGCCCTTTATCTCCCTCTTTGGGCAGCTCTAATAATGGTAAGATTAGGATTAGCTCTCGGAATGGGCACCCAGTCACTGGGACCATGAGCCCTTTGTGACTTAGGTGAAACCAGGGTAAAGAGAGAAACCCAAAGGGCGATCAGCTCCGGATGAACGGGCGCAAGCATGGACGGAGTTCCAAACGGTTCCAAATGGTATTTAAATTAATTTAAGTAAAAACTGCACGCCACCCGGGTCAACCCACAAGCCCTAAAACTCTGGAGATCCTCATAAGGGACCATAGCCGAAAGCGGGTCTCAATAGAGTGTTCCCGCAACGATATCAGGAATAAACCTCGACAGTGCGCAAGTCATCACCCAGCCGCAACCTGCCGTACAGTGTCGCTTGGTCCTTCAATCCTGAAACAGACGACAAGGAATGGACGACAGGAAATTTGCGGAATATAACGAAGCTTCCCAATTTTCGTCAGGCAATCCAAGGGACTCCCAAAAAAAGAAACCATGGCTCAGGAAGGCCGGTAATCGAAGCCACACCCAACGTATACGATTCCGCACGTTACTGTGGCATCACCTTGCTTAGTACATGGTATAAATACTCGAGTTCGCTATTGTCCACGTTAAAGTATGTTTTAATTTAAATCACATCTTAAAGATTAAGTAATAATTCAACATTTCGAGAGAATTATATTTCTCCTCTTCGCGCGTCTGGTGACAAAAACTGTTTTATTGTCAAATTCTTCCCAAACAATTTTATCTTCTTCTTTAGCCCAAAATGTTTCGATTTTGTACAGTAAAATACTACCGAGCCAGTTTCGTCTGAGAGGTCGTGGGATCGCTTTTCGTTGCCCAACCTCTGTGACCCGTAGTTTTTTGGGGCGGTTTCTCGAGTCACTAGGTAAATGCTGGGGAGGTTTCTTCATTCCCCCGAATTTCCTGTCCTTTCGTTTTATCTCCTTTTCATCCAACCGGTCTCTTTAAGGTTTGTAAGTGTCGACTTGGACTACGGTGGTAGAGCCCTTCCATGGGGTACCTGCGCTCTGGAAATACAGCTCTCGGTGGCTTGATGGCCTTGGAAGTCGTCTGTAGACCTAGAGAGTTCGGTCAGATCTGAGGCTCGGGCTGTTTGTGCTCCCCGCTTCGAGATGAACTGCTTGGGGGCCCTCCGCGGTGACTCTTCCCCCGCCTTCAGGTTTCGACCGCCCGTTGACATTACGTTCATCTTATCCTATCCTCTAGGGCTATGACGTACAAGCCAATGGCTGCAGCGTGGAATCCCCTCCGCATTACACACCACACATGCATTCACACAAGTAAAACATTGTAATATATTTATTTATCCGGATTTTTTATTCTGAACCTGTGTCTTCTATGGTAAAGGGAACTAATACGAACTATGTACTGCATTCCTTAGTCAAAGAGTTTACACGGTATATGGTTGTCACGGTTAACCCTTAGGCTGAAAAGCATGATGTCAAATAGAATGTCGTTTATCAAACTCATTGAAGTTTCAAATTATACAGGCTCTTTCACTGTATAAAATATCGCTGAGGTTCCGTCAGTTAAAAAAAAAAATGCATTTTTGCTTCATAGTTTTAATATTCGCATGTCAAACGATTCGCTACTGTTTGCTTTCCAGCCTGTCTGTTACGGAAAGAATTGTGAGATCATTTCACAGAGATAATTCTATACTGCATAATGTTTGCAAATCAAATATTGCTTTCCCTTTCTCTTTGGAGCCCCTGGGAGAGAGAGGGGGGGGGGGGTTGCTGATGATATCGCTGCAGTTAGATTTATGCGCGCGCAGATAAAGCACTTTTCTCTGTCCTGAAGCCAGAAGTTGAGTATGCATAAGAATACCAGCAAATTCATTTCCCTTCTAAAATTCAATTATTGCATCACAAGATAAAATATTCGTATGAAGTAATAAGCGAACGAATACGAGTCTGAAGTATTCGATATGACGCGATGTTTTATGTTCTTGTGGTGGCTGTGTTGTAAACATTTATTACAATATACAGATTATAATGCAAAACGCCGTTTACAACGCCTCCGGTAAAGAGGAACAACTGTTTTATCTGACAAAATTCTGTACATTCACTGTTTTACTGCTAGGGGCGCTGATGAAGTACAGCGCGCATCCTGTATTACTAAGTTATTCCCACTGACACTTCATGTTCATAATAATCAACTATTATTGTTTGCAGATAAGCAACATCGTGTGTTTTGCAACAAAGAAAGAATATGTCTTCATGTTGCACTATCCACATACGGGAACTTGCGTATCTGAAAACTCTTTAAACTGGTGTTGTGGGATTTAATCGATTAATCGATACATTTCTATTGCAAATTTAATCAATCAAACATTATTAATCAATTAATCGAGTTGATTAAACTCAATCGTATGCTAATTATAATTAAAGTAAGTTGTTTCTTTATGGACGGCAGCCTTAGCTGAAAAAAACACAATTTAATTTAAAAATAATTACACAAAATTCTAAATTCATTCCAATGAATAAAAAGCAGTGTCAGGCAAAGGAGATTAAAGCATGTGTACTACATTCTTCTCACGTGATTTTACTCTCAAAGTTGTTAATATGACTCACTGAATCATATGGGAATTCTTCCTAACAGTATAATAAATACATTGTCAAGGAAGAAGCAATAGCGCTTCTGCGTATGCTGTTTTGATTCGAAGTTGGTTTACAGAGTTTGTATGTGAAGCCTGTGGTTCCATTAGTAGATGTATAAAACAGTATTTTTTTTAAATATAAAGAAAACGTACATACATGCAGCTATATATTTTACTGCCAAAAACATAAATACAATTTAACAATACTTCACTATGTTTTTTCAATTCGATCAAACCTCTATTAATTTATCGATTAATCGATTAAATTAGAATGGTTAATCGATTAAAATGTTGGTCGATCGACAGCACTGTTTTAAACCATTATTCTTGACTGTCTTATGACTTCTTGCGCTCGGTCTCGGTTGATTGTATTTATGCCGGTCCCCATGGCCACGCTCGCTAAAGCGTCTCGTTTTGGTGCTTCGTGGGCAGGGGATCGTGGGTTCGAGTCCCGCCTTGGGCATGGATGTTATATGTTTGTGCAATGTGTATATGTTTGTAAAAGAAACAGTAAAACCAGTAAACCAGTAATCAGTAGAACCTACGGGGGGAAATGTAAATAGGGATACAGTACCGGAGTCCTAATCAGACTCCGTTACTGTTTTATAAAAAAAAAAAAAAAAAAAAAAAAATTGTCGGCTGGGGCGGGGACTTTTTCTTTAACCAGAATCATTCCCCATAGAGCTGGAAGTATGAATGCCAGAGTGAATGTGCGTGTGTTGAACGATATAAAAATTATTAACCTAACGTTCTAAACCTACGGTAATATAAGTTGTTTCACAAATCAAAGCCCCCGATATGACCATTGAAGTTAAAGGGGGCCATACAAATAAAACAATTTAAAATTTTTTGATGTGTTACACTCACATGACTTTCTCTAGCTCTTCTACAAACTTCTTAAGTAAGATTCTTCTTCTTCTGCATGTTGCTAATCGAGATAACCATTAGCAGAATGTTGTTACTACTTAGTTCCTTATAAGTAGACAGAAAATAAGGGAATACACTAGGCTAAACCGATAGTCAATTGCTTTAAAAGCTGTTTTTCGAAAAGTTGGGGGTGGGGGATTTTCTTGAAAATCCACGTGTCGCATTCTTGGAAGATACCAAACCTAAATACCAAGTTTAGTATTTAACGGTCTGTTCGTTTTTGAGCTATGCTGTCCACAGACACACACATACACACGGACCTTTTTCTAAAAATGATTTTTTTTTTTTTTTTTTTTTTTTTTTTTTTTTTTTTTTTTTTTTTTTTTTTTTTTTGGGATTCAGGGGATCCTAAAACATATTTCCAGTGAAATCTCGGTATCGAATTTTGGGTGGAATACAATACCTTCTCTATACACTGTGTACATAGTACGTATAGAGAAAGTAAAAAACAGTAGTAGCGAAGTGTTGTAGCACATGAACGAAAGGAAAGGAAATCTCTTTGATTCGTGCCACAGCGGACCCACGTGGCCAGTGTAGCATGATGCAACACAGTAGCAATGCGCGCAGAAGAGTAATTCCATACTAATTATCCAGTGTCACAATGAAGTTATTCTTAAATGGTAGAATACTTTTCTATGGAAACACCTAAGAGTTTAACAAACGCTGATTTGTGGCGTTAAGCAGAACTGTAATCCCCTACGCGCAGTTGGTACGAGTCACCTGATATCCGGAATATTGTTTACAACAGCTGCAGTTTATCATGGAGGACGGTCCCGTGGATTTATTTTTACGGCTTCTTCCACATTAGGTGTAGACCAGTATTTAATAATATCCAACACTTCACTGGTGATTCAGCTACAATGCTTGCAACGAAAAAGCTGGACGCAAAAGCAAAACATTTTAGTAATTTCACCCAGCAAAAAGCGTGAAATATGCGAGGCAATGATGTAAAGATTTTGTGAATAATACAATTCGTGCAACAGTGCACAATTTATTTTTTAAGAATGAACCAACAATAAATAGCGTGCTGATAAGATTTGCCTAATTTTAAACACATTTTACGGAATTGAAAAGCCACAATTTGAGTTATCACTTACCTGTTACTTTCTTTTTGCTCGTTTCTTTTAGAATAATTATATCTGCACCCGTTTGTTTTGTTGTAACTATCAAGTGAAACTGGGATAGTATTTCTGACGCGAATGACGGAAGAGCAGATTATATCGGCGTACTGATCCCTTGGCTTTGTTTTAGCACGGATTAACTTAGGGATGAGTAGAAAGTACGCGCTATGTATTCAACCTCTATATGTTCATGTAGGAAGATCAAGGGTAATGCTGCAATGATTAATAAATAAAACAAGAGTGAATTTTATACTAATTATGTAATATTTTAACACCCCTTTATGACAGCTGTTTACTCCAAGAGGAGAGAAGGTCATCACAGGACATTGAGGGTCAAGGATATACAAGTTAAAATTTGAATTATTTATTCTAAATAGTTTAGACTTTTTGATTGGAAATCAAAAGCAGTTTCTATACTAAATAAATATTTTATCCTCCTCAATAAATAGAGCATAAAGGAATAATCTAACTACATCAACGAAATGTCAGCATCAAGCAGCTGCTTCAAAGCCGAAGCACCTTTGTATTCATCATTATCGTCGACATCGGCAGTCACTGTCTTCTAAGAATTTGAAATACAATGAACCTTAAGTGACTGTTAATCACTTTAAAATGAAGTTCGGGTTTTCGTTAGAAGTGCAAGGTTCTTTTCGGATATTTTGGTACTGATCTCTTTAAAATGTAAATTTAGTAAACCTGAACAAAGCATTCGTCTGCGGTGCCATAGCAGTAAAAGGGGCAAACAAGGTACAAACACTTCAACTCAAAACCTAGTGTATTATTGGCATATGACATAACGTTAAACACAAAATCGCTATTGTAGACTCTGTTATTGTTAGGTACAGCGTTTGAGTAGTGTATTTTGTTTTTAAACCGAAGACCCCGTATTATCGAAATTATAAAGCCTACGTAAAGATTTTGACAGCATTAATGCATGCACAATTGTTAATATTTTTGTGCGTGCAAATCCGATATCTTCTGATAACAGAATCAAAACTAAGTTTATGCGCAGAGATAATAAAATGAATCAACCACGGAAGCGAGTGAAGTAGATTTACGTTTCCCCATTTTTGTTTTTGTGTAAATATGCATATGTGTTACAGTTTTTATGCCAGGCTGCACTTCTCCCTCCCAATAGTACCATTTCTCATTTTTCTTTTTATTTCATTCTAAAATGTTCGTATTTCTCCTTTAATCCAAACTGCTAACTTGGCATTGTTTTACATGTAGAGGTGCCCTCAATTTTAAGAGCATTTCCTTTACATGGTTGTGTCTTGGCATTTCTGAAACGTAGATGCAGTAAACAGCAAATTGTTGTGCTTTATTCGCCAACACAATGTCTACAATCTTCTTTTACAAGAATAAATGGCTCATTTTTAGCCAAGGATTTAAACCCCATAAAGGCAGGGCCCGCTGCGGTTACAAATACCGCAGACAGTGAAGAAAAGGGCCAATCTCTCTACTAGAGCAGTTTAAACCCAAATAGGGAAAATAGTATTTAGTTCTTTGACCCTAAGAGTATAGAGGTCGATAAAAGACTATACAAAGAAAATACTGTATCTTGAAATCCATGCCTGACATCGGGCAACAACTTCTTAGCAGCTAGAAATGCCTATCATATTCCTAGCGTTTTCAGAAAACTGTCATTAAATAAATCGCCAGGTAACAACAAAACATTGAGAGTGAAAAAATCTGATGTATTTCCATTCTGACTTTCTCTACATATTCTGCAGCAAATTATTCTTAGAAAATTTTAATATTCCCTCTGCTTTGTGCTAATCGAGATAAACAACGTACTCGGTGTCTTCTAGTAGAAGGTAAACAAGGAAATGCACTGGGTAAAGCGAGGGTAAAATCTTTTAAAAGCTATGACCATGTGATGTAATTAAAAAGTGAATAACGATTTCCCATTTGTGAAAAAAAAAATATTGGAAATGTTAAATCCAATACAAGGAATATCTCGAAAACATGTGATAGATTGTGTATATTTAATGGAATCTACATTTTGTTCTGTAGTGTGTTTCTTACAGTTTACCTGTCCTACAAAAATCGTTCAGAATGAATCCCAACAAACTCGAGATATATATGTTATTGTCATTTATACATATCTTTAATATAAGGTATTTAAATGAAAACCACTAGAGCTATTTTTGAGAAAGGGTATGTTTGTGGTTATGATTTTCTGAAATTCTTCGTTTCGTATCCTCCCAGTGCAAAGTACCCATTACATGAAAAAAAAAAAAAAAAAATCGAAAATGTTGACTTTATCAAAAACGACTCTAATATTTTGATTAAAATCATATAATAGAGATACTTACATGACAAATAACACTTATATCTTGGAATTTCTTGGGAATATCCTCAGAAGTCTTCTTCTGAATGACTTTTACATCACTCGATTAGACAAAAAGGTTGCTACACAAAAAATAGATCTCAAAATGTTTTGTATAGCTAACGATTTCCGAGCTATTCCTTGTTATTGGTTTCAATGTTAAAGTATTTAAGATTTTCTCAAACAGGAGCTCGTCATTCGTATTTCATCTGTTTAACTCCTAGCCATGCAAAGAAAACCTAATTTCAAGTCACTCTCATAATAACTTTTAAAATATTTGACTATCGCTTTAGCCTTGTGTATTTTCTTATGGCTTCGAAAAGGGAATCCTTCAGAAGGATTGAAGATGTCAACAAGAAATTAAAGAGTGCAAAGCCACAAACCAGGTGGAAATTGCAGGTACAAATGTTTTAAATGATTTGAATATTACTTTCTCCATACGCACTATGTACATAGTGTATAGATAAAGTATTGCACTCCACCAAAAAATTCGATACCGAGATTTCACCGGAAATATATGTTTTAGGGTCCCCAATATCCAAAAAAAGCATTTTCACAAAAAGGTCCGTGTGTGTGTGTGTCCGTGTGTCTATGAACACGATAACTCAAAAACGAAAAGTCGGTAAAATACCAAACTTGGTATTTAAGTTTAGTATCTTCCAGGGATGTGACAAGAAGATTTTGAGAAAAATCCCCCCACCCCCAACTACCCTTAACATGGAACTTTTTTCGAAAATTTTGATTTTCTCAAAAATGGCTCTAACGATTTTGATTAAAATGTCGTATATTAAACATATTTACCTGACAAATAGAATGTATCTCTTGAATTTTCTGGGAATAGCCTCTGAAGAGTAGTTTATTCTGAATGAATTTTACTAAATTTTGAATAACTGCTAAACCGTAAGAGATGGACAAAAACTTACCGCACAAAAAATGTAGAGCACATTAAAACACACAACGGTTTCTGCTATGAAAAACGTATACTTTTCTCATACAGGAACTTGTCAACTCCTATCCATATAGACAAAGGAACTTCATTGACATAGCAACCAGCTTTTGGCTATCACTTTAACCTACGGTTGTCCCTTATTTCGCTTCTACTTACAAGGAAGCGAGTAATTAGACTATTTCTACTATTTTTTTCTGATTAGCTTAAAGTAAATAGAATTTTAAGAATTCTTTGTTGCAGGGATATGGAGAAAGTCATGTGAATGGCACACATCAGATTTCTTTTTATAAAAATCTACTTTTTCTGTAATTTTCTTTTACTCTAGCTTTCCTGCCTGTTTCGAAAGAGAAGTATAAAGACCTTCAACATCTGAAGAGATATTGCAGGACCTAAAGCTCAACAGTATTATTCCGCGCTTCCATAGAAGACGTAAATTAATGTGTTTGAAGGACAATGCTCTTATAGGTAGTAACATTTTTCAAAGATTAATTATTTATAAACAAGATTATATTATAACAATAATACATGTTCAACGTAAGACCGTTATGCAACATTTTTAAAACTAAGAATTAAGTTGGTTTATTTGTTTTTTCACACGAACCGTATGTAGGACAGGAGTTGGATAAGTAGAGCCAGACTGAAAAATTCAATGCCTTAACCGGATCTCCCGGTCTCTAGTCGGTTGCTCTTCCATTGAGCTACCATGGCAACATGCCGGCTTAGCATTGACTTTTTCAACCGAATCGTATGTTTCCCGGTAAACCACAAGGTGTTCTCAAATTATTTTGAGATGACAACTCCAATGGCGACTACTTAAGTCCCAGGATTCATAGTATAGCCAGCTATTATGGTCAATTTGATTGGTTTATTCATTTTTTCACACAAGCCGTGTGTAGGACAGCAGTTGGGTAGGTATCCGTGGTTCAAATCCCGGCTATTGCATTGAATTTTTTTGTCTGCCTCTATCTAAGAATTACGTTGTTGTTTCGAGCTCATAATACAATTTCAGATTTACATGACGCATATTGGATTTCATTATGGACTTGCCTCATTCTTTGCGTGCACAATGTGCTGCAACAATGATATTACATAGAACTGTGCGACTCTAATACTTATTTATTTGACTAGCTTTATTAATAGTGCATGAATTAATTAAAGTGGCTTAACTCATTCCTGCCATGTGATCTTCATTTGTAACACAATATTGTGCTAGGTTATTTAAACTTATTTCTGTGTACTTATTTTATTTTAGTGTGTATTTCTTTCAATATAATTGCAATGAGTAAACAGTTGTAGTTTTTTTTTTTTTTTTTTTTTTCTGTGGCCCGTAGATATAATATTGACAGCACAGAAAGAAGAAATGTTTATTTCTTTCGAAGCAGCGGTGCGGACTTTCAATTCAGTCACTGTTTATTGTGAGGGTACTCGAAGTGTATTGCCGATACGCATTTTCCAGCCCAGGGTTGCTCATGTAGTTGGCGGAGTAATCAGAGAAAAAGGGAAACATCAAACAGCTGATGAGAGTGTTCTACCTCTTGGGGAGGTTATTTGATTCCGATTGTATTGGGATTCTGTTGCCCGAGTGCCTTTACTTTTTTCATTCATTCCCTGTGTGTTTTCTGATGCTCAGTTTGTGTGTCCCGTATCGATACCACAGAAAAAAGTTTCTTTGATTGACTATTGAAGAGACAAACACGTGAAAAAGTTTAGCTTGGCAACACTGTTTATTACAGTTGTGTCGTTTCAGAGTCCGTTTTCAGGATAATTTGCTTTTCTGTCCAGAGACAATGTAAATGGGGATGAGTGAACTATGCTCATATAATCCATTTGGTTTATTATTTGTTCAAACAAGAACAATCCTGTATGGGATAACTGGGCATTGAACTTGTGGTACCAGTGGCAGAGCAACCGGCTAGAGATCGGGAGATCCGTGGTTCAAATCCCGGCCATGGCCTTGAATTTTTCAGTCTGACTCTACCTATCCAACTCCTGTCCTTCACACGGCTTGTGAAAGAAACAGTTATTCCATACAAATTGACCATCCATATTATGAATCCTGGGTGTAAAGCACTTTTGTAAGTCGCCTTTGAGGTTGTCATCTCAGAATAATTTGAGATCACTTTGTGGTTTCCAGGGAAACATGCGAGTCAGTTGAGAAATTCAATGCTATGCATGCATGTTGCCATGGTAGCTCAGTTGAAGAGCAACCGGCTAGAGATCGGGAGATCCGTGGTTCAAATCGCGGCCATGGCATTGCATTTTTCAGTCTACCTATCCAAGAAGAATCCTGTTGTCAACATATGGGAGTGAAGGTCATTGGCGCAGCTAAGTTCATGATCGTTTTCTTTTATTTGCTCTTATTCGAGAATAACTACCTCTATGAAGTATATATGTAAATATTCAGCGCTTAGCGCGAGTTTGCAAAGGGGAACAACTTATAGGTCTGCAACACAGAACAAATAAACTCAGTTTCCTTTTTATATGAATCGTGAGGAAGTGACAATTTATTTTGTGGTTATTATAGCTTTGTTGTATTTTATCAGGCTATTAACGGCAGGTAACGATTGACGATAATGAAAGTACTGCAAATATAATTTTTGAGAGACTAAAATAGTTTAAAATAACAAGAGGTTCTGGATTCAATTCCAGGGTGGGGTAGGGAATTTTTCTTTAACAAAAATAATTCCCTCTTCCCTGCAGAGTCTGTAAGCATGACCTAGGCAATGAATGTGTGAGAGTGTCTGTGATTAATAGTATAAAATTGAAAAACCAACGATAAGGAAGCCTACATTTCAGCGAACAAAACTCCAACTTGTTTCTCAAGTCAAACCCCTCGATATAAGTGTAGAAGTTAAAGGAAGTTCTACCTTTTTTTTCTGTAGTGTTTAACGCCCGCTTTTACTACTTGTGGCTCCGAAGCGATGGCACCAGTGGTACATGAAATGAAGATGACGGTGGAATGCAATGACGGGGAAACCGGAGAACCCGGAGAAATCCCGCCCCTGTGCCGCTTTGTTCACCACAAATCTCACATGCCACGGCGCGGCCCAGTCCTTTACTTAACCTAGGGATTAACAATGAATGTTTTCGAAACCTTCTTATTCTATGTTTTCCCTTTTTAATCATAAGGTCAAATAGCAGAAGATCCACAGAACTCAACGCCATATTTAGACACTGACACAATGCGGAAATGATTCAGAAATACTGCGGGTATATTACCTAGGTGCTGCGCCCTGGATGTTATTAGACTAGTATGCTTGTAATGATAGTTGGGAGTGTATGCAATGTGAAAAAATAAAATTCATTGTAAGGACCATTTTAATGCCGTTTGGGAAATTATGATCAACGCAGTGTATTTCTTTTCTAAATTTACTCGATTTTAAGTAGTTCCATATATAAAATTGAAAAATGATCAAACAATATTCATTCTCTTAAATACATACATTTTTAACCAAATTAATGAGATTGGTCTGCTATTTAACTTAAGTGATATTTCCAAAATCAGCTCGTTTCCGAAAGTAATTAGGATGTTACCTAAATCAGGAAACGAAATGTTGTGTAGAATATATTTAATGGAATGAACCACTAAAATACTAGTTTCTAAAGTTTTCAGTCGTTTGGCTACAACTTAATCTTAGTTCAATCTTACGTAAGCACTAAGAATTTTAAATGTTTACTTCGATAGGGCATTTCCAATTTATTGAGCTTCAAAAATGTTTTTTTTAAAATATTGCTTATTTTAACTATCCCATCATTTATCTGATCTCAACACAGACATGGTTATATAATTTTCTTTTTCCAGAGTCTTGAGTGATTTTGAAGCAGTAGACTGCAAAAATGACTCCAATTTTAAAATAAAATATATTTTAATTTTGTTGCCTTCAGGCATTTAAAAACAATAAAGTTACCTAAGCCACAATTTGTATATTATGGCTTATTATTTTTCACGCACAATTCACATTTTCACCACCATCTTTCAGGAATATTTTTGCTTAAGTATGTTCAAAAACATCACATTTTATTGTTTACTCATTTCACAATCTATTAGATCTTAAATCTCTTTCCTTCTTTTCTTTTTCTTTCTTGTATCGTTAGCCTGTATTAGTAAATAGTTCTACACTTTCATTAATTCGTGCAGCATAACTTACATTGTTTTTTCTTTTTATTTGCAGGTAAGAGCCAATAAACAAAAGGGGTTTCTTCAGCTGTTTTGTAAGTCTGCATCTCTTAAGTATAAGAAATAATCTCGATTCTTTCTTGGTTTCTTCAAAATTATTTTTAACTCGGTTGCTCATTTTCAACAGTTCCTTTTCATTCCTGTCTTCCGCAATCTTTTGCTCCACTATCCGTATTCTAAGCGAAATTTAGCCATAATTACTTTCTCTGCACGCACTATGAATATAGTAGGCAGGAAAAATATTGTATTCCACCCAAAATTCGATGTCGAGATTTCACCATAAATGTATTTTGAGGTCTCCTGAATCAAAAAAAAAATTTAGAAAAGCTCCCTGTATGTTTGTGTGTCTGTGTACAGCATAGCTCAAGAATGAAGATACTGACAAAAACCAACTTTGGCATTTTAAATGGATTTTTGTTTGTGTCAAAAATGGCTCTAACTGTTTTGATTAAAATAGCATTTATTAAAGTTGTATAAGAGATAGACAAAAACTTACTAAATAAGAATGTATATCTCGTTAAAATACACAATTTATGCCATATACATTTTTTGTAGAGGTGACCGTTTCCGAGCTATTCTTTGTTATTTGTTTCAATTTTAAACTACGTAGCTTATCCTAAATGGGAAATTACCTTTCATTTCAGTTCATATCTCTCTCTCTCTCTCTCTCTCTCTCTCTCTCTCTCTCTTGTTTTTCTCTGACCTTACAAAGCGAAATAGAAATTTCAATTGTTTCACATAGCGATCGGTTTTTACAGAAGATTTGATCGCTTTAGCCTAGTGTACTACGTTATTTCCGTTCTACTTAGTGAAACTAATACAATAATTTCTCGTAATGTTTATCTCGATTATCACGATGGATATAAAGGAATGATCTTTTGTAACAGGAGTTTATAGGGAAAGTCATGTTATTGATTGATATCAGATTTTTCTCACTACCACACTAACTTAGACATGTCCTTCCTCTTTCCTTTTTTCCTGTGGGATGCCAGTCAATTATCCGTGTGGGCCTCTCCCCTCCAATCTTTGTACATGTCCGTACGCTGCAATATCCGTTCTTCAGTTCTATTTATTTTCTGCTTCCATCTTCATTCTATAAACTCATTTCTTATGATATGTAGACTTACTATCTGTCAGGGATTTGACTGAACATTCTTGGTTTTATTTATTGTCCAGGGTTAAAAATTTTCCGGGATTTAGAGCATAAAATAGTTATTGCAATTATGCATTTTAAAGAATTATTTGACTTAGGCTATAAGAAATACGGTATAAATAAATTGTGACAAATATCGTTCTCGCTGACAGCTGGAACATCTTGTCTCTACTTGTTTAGACAAGATAAGGCTGTGTTACAGTCTAGTATTCCGCAAAACCGTGTCTAGGTAGTATTGCTTGTGTGACAGCATGTTTAGTATTCAGTTGGTTGGTGAAACAAAGTAGTTCAAGCGCCTTGTAAAGCTCTGAGGTGAGACAAGAGCAAAACCCTAAGTTGCGCAGTGGCAACTCTTCACCTGAAGGGCTAATAGTGGGAGAAGTTGCGCCAATTAGTATGCGCGGATGTCCTAACGTAACGTTTCTATCCAAAAGTGATGAAGTGCGCTAACGCTAACTTTACTGCGGCATCAACACCAACAGATCATTAACTTTTTAGAGAAGGCTTTATATTCCACCCAAAAATCCGGTGTCAAGAATTCGCCGGAAATATATGTTTTAGGTCCTCATGTTTAGAAAAGGTGTGTGTATGAGTGTGTTTGTGTGTGTGTATGAAATTCACATCACATATAAGACATACATTTTGAATTTTCTGGGAATAGCCTCTGAAGATCTCTTTGTTGTGGCTGTATGTCAAGAGATGGACAAAAACTTATTTAACAAACAATGTGAATCTTGTTAAACACATACATTATGTCATATACGTTTTCTATGTAGAGCTGATCAATTCTAAAATATTCCTTGTTATTGCTCTCAATTTTAAATTACTTTAACTTTTCTAAAACAGGAAGTGACGTTTCGTTTCATCTCTCTTGTTTTACTGCAGGCCTTGTAAAGCGAGCCGAACATCAATTGTTTCACATAGGAGCAGCTTTTAGAAGTTTTGACTCTCAATTTAGCCTAGTGTATTCCCTTATGTTCCGTCTATTTACAAGGACACAAGTAATAATACAATTTCTGCTAATCAAGGTAAACATAAGCAGTAGTAATACAATTTCTGCTTATGTTTACCGTGATTAGCACAACGTAGATAAAAGAATAAGCTTTTTGTAAGGAAAGTTGTTTGTGGAACAATTGGAGAAAGTCTATTTCTGCTAATCTTGATTAGCACAACGTAGATAAAAGAATAGGCTTTTGTAAGGAAAGTTGTTTGTGGAACAGTTGGAGAAAGTCTATATCTGCTAATCTTGATTAGCACAACGTAGATAAAAGAATAAGCTTTTGTAAGGAAAGTTGTTTGTGGAAAAGCTAGAGAAAGCCATTTGAATGGAACACATCAGACTATTTTACACTGTATAACTGTGGTCTATAGAGAGAGATTAAGAATTGCGAGTGATTTTGTTGATCAAGCGACGCGTTCCGGGGATGACAATGATGTTTCGAATGCTGCACAAGTAATAGTTTTTAAATGGGACTGTGACCAATACTGGTCTGTTATCCCACATTATTGTTTCGAGGCTCGATTTCTGGTTTACTGTTGTGGTTTGTGAAGCACTCTACCGCAGCCCACTCGCCTGGTTTTTGTTTTGCGCTGTGATAACACGGTGATAGCATCGATTTGACAAACGAAATCTCTGAACGTGTGTTGACATTGCAAGGGAACAATAATGTTTTTCTGCTAACAAACCTTTCTCGGTCTCGCGTTTCTTTCCAAGTTGTCAGATTGTGTTGGGATTGCATTTTCGTCTGGTGATTGACCCATAGTTCCCTGTACCTAACGTATTTTTACTTTCTCTGCATATACTATGTACATAGTGTATAGAGAAGGTAGGTATTGTAATTCACCCAAAAATTCAATACCGAGATTTCAACGGAAACACATGTTTTGGGTCCCCCTGAATCAAAAAAAAACATTTTTAGAAAAAGGTCCGTGTGTGTCTGTCAGTGAGTCTGTCTGTCTGGCTATCTATCTGTCTGTCTGTCTCTCTGTATGTCTGTGAACAGTATAGCTTAAAAACGAAAAGACCGTTGAATACCAAACTTGGTATCTTCCAAGGATGCGACACGAAGGCTTTTATGGAGAAGTTTTAATTTCTCAAAAATGGCTCTAACGATTTTGATTAAACTCTCGTATATTTAAGATATTTACCTCACAAATAAAATGTATGTCTTGAATTTTGTGGGAATAGCCTGTGAAGACTATTTTATTCTGGATGAATTTTATGGAATTTTGCATAACTGCTAAACCGTAAGAGATAGACGAAAATGTACCACACAAAAAATATAGAGCACGTTAAAACACACAATGTATGTTATATGCATTTCTCTTCGTGAAATTGATCCTTTTTGGTTTCAGTTTTGATAAAACTTATACTTTTCTCATACAGGAATTTGTCAACTTCTGTCTATACAAAGGAACTTCAGTCACATAGCAATCAGCTTTTGACTATCACTTTAACCTATGGTACTCCCTTATTTCGCTTCTACTTACAAGGAAGCAAGTAATAGGACTATTTCTGCTATTTTTTTCTCGATTAGCATGAAGCATGAGCTTTTTAAGAGTAATTTGTTGTAGAGATGTAGAGAAAGTCGTGTGAATGGAACACACAAGATTTTTATTTTCTTTACACGTAATATGTACATAGTGTATAGAAATGTATTGTATTGCACCCAAAATTCTATAGGTGCCGAGATTTCACCGTAAACATTTTACGACACCTGTATCCAAAATGCGCATTTTTAGAAAAATATTCGTGTGTGTATGGTGTGTGTGTGTGGGCAGCAAAGTTCAAAAACTAAAAGTCCTTTAAATACCAAATTTGGTATTTAAATTCGGTATTTTTTCGAGGATGCGACACGAAGACATTCAAGAAAATCCCACCACCTCCAACTACCCTTTACACGAACAAGTTTTGGAAAATTAAGAGTTTCTCAAAAATGACTAACGATTTTGATTAAAATATAGATATTTATAGGAAAAATAATTTGTATATCTTGAAGTTTCTGGGAATAGACTCTGAAGACCTCTTTATTCTGGGTGAATTTTGCGGAAGTTTTCATAACTGGTAAACCGTAAGAGATAAACAAAAAGTTACTTAACAAAAATGTAGAGCTCGTTAAAACATACTTTAGTTATATACATTGTTTTTTCGTGGAGTTCACGTTCACGTTTTTGAAATATTCCTCGTTATTGGTTTCAGTTTTAAAATACTTAAACTTTTTTGTAGGGGAATTTATCAATTCGTGGCCATACAAACAAAGGAACAGCAACCAGTTTTTAAAAGATTTGACTATAGCACTCCCTTATTTCCCTTCTATTACAAGGAATCAAGTATTAAGACTATTTCAGCTAACTGATATGTAGAAAAAGTCATGTTAATGGAATAACTGTAATTTTCGAAATTGCAATCTCCATTTGTTCATATAATTGAAATAGCTTATAGGTTAAATATTTTTACTTTCTCTGTCACATAAGTGTAACGTACATAGTACTTGCTTAGGTCGATTTACCCGGATAAGGTTTTTTCGGGGTTTTCATTTATGCTGCTAAGACCAATGTTTAGTAACTTGAAGCTCTATTCAACCGGAGATCAAATGAATATCATTTCACTGATTTCATTCATAATTCCACCCAGGTTAAAAGTCATATGTTTTTGATTCAAAGCCCCAAAACATGCCATCTATTTTGGTGAAATCTTGGTATCGAATTTTTGGTTGGAATACAACCAAAGTTCTCTATCTACTGTGTACATTGCACACGCGTTCTTGAGAAGAGATATGCTTTTTAAGCATATAAATGTATACATGTTCTGCGTTTTGAAGATTACAACAAATATTGTGCAGTGTCTTTTTGTACTTCTTATGTTTATCATTGGTTTGTTTTTCTTTATACAAAAGTATATATGTTTTGAAAAGTTTTCTATATATAGGATAGTTTGGGAAGATTTTCTTCAAAATGTCCCTGTCATATTCTTAGAAATTACTATACTCAAATCTCAAGTTTGGTATTTAAACTGCTGTTCAAAGACAAAAACATAAATGTATATTTTTGTCTGTCTCTCACGGTTTACTACTGATATTAATCTAGTTCAGAGCAAGAGGACTTCAGAGGCATTTCCCAAAAAGTTCAAGATGTACACGAAAACAGCTTAAACATAAAGAGGGGCTTTAATCAAAACCATTAAAGCCAGTTTTCAGAAAATGAGGAATAACAAAGCATTTTTCATGTAAACGTAACTAAAAACTTTCATTTTAAATGCTTGGTAGGTGCTGAACTTGTACCTATATATAGTTTTGTGTTTAACAGTTTATTCGTTTTTTTAGTTATGTTGTACACAGACATATATCGGTGGACCTTTTTCTAAAAATGTTTTTCTGAAGGATAAGGGAGTCTCAAAACATGTACTTCCGTTCAAATGTCAACATCGAATTTTTGGGTGAAATGCAAAGCTTCCTCTATTTACTTAAATACATATAGAGCTCGCATTATGTAGGTCCCGGGTTCAGCTTCCAGCGACCTACAACTCTGATCATGACATTTCTCATGGTTTTCCGCTGGTTGTCGAAGCGAATGATAAGGTGGCGTTTTCTACCACGACTCTCCTTTCCCTCATATCCTCTCATTTCATGTTTCAAGTGTTCTTTCAAGTCCTGCAGTATTGACGGTGTCGGAAAGATGATGCAGTTGCTTGTCTGTGAAAGATTTTTTTGCCTATAGACGTCTGAGTGAGCTGTTCCCCACAAGATTCGCTGCATGGCCCTCTTGAGATTGCTGTCTAAAGATACGTGTGCATTTGAACTGAAAATGTTAGCGATCTCTGTGGGCGTGTCTGCCTACGAGCCTGGGACCTCCTCCGGCTCCTTCGCTCATCCCGGCCTCCCAAAAGATGTAGTCACATTCGTTCCATCATGGTGTCTCAGTAAGGGAGGAGTCCTCTTCCGTTCCGACATTCTATTCTAAGAACACAGTAATAGATTAAGTTAAAACATGTTCTATAATAAATTCTAGAAGAGCTTTAAAAAGATGCTTCTTGCTTCTCTATCCCTGTTATAATAATTAGCATCTATTCACGTTAGGTTGCTCTCTTATTGGAGCATAAAGACACGTTTTTTAAATCAGAAACTCCTCTCTTTTTAAGCAAATGCTTCAAAAGTAGAAGACCATTGTCAACACGTGTTCTTCCATTCTCCAAGAAGCCACTTTTGTTACGACGGAGGCACAAGTGCGCTGGATTAGTCTTCTTTACTTTAACCCGAAGCGAGAGTGCAACACTAGAAAACTTATTTTAATACTCTTTGTAAATTCATCATCCCGAGCTTGTAACAGGATGAAGCCTTTTCTGTTATGGAAATTAATTCCTCTTTTTGCTTTTCAAGCTGTCTTTGTGCAACTTGAGTTCTTTAGTGTTTGAAAAGACTTCGTTTCCTCTAATCCAGGTTGTTATGGTGTTTATTCAGAATGGTAAAACGTCGACAGGTGACATTGTTGCATTACACAACAGCCTTATAATTTGTTTTTATCCACTACCGTAAAATCAGTGATGCTTTAGTTCGTAGTTAAGGCAACAAAACCTATACTACTAAAACATAAAATTACCGAAAAGTTTATGGTTATCATCTATATCTTATTTTTCTTGATAATACGCATTAAAACAAAAGCTACACCCCTTATTGCTTTTTATTTTAATATTACAACAATTACAATTTGTAATATCTATTGGAGGCACATATTTTTCTATTATCAGAAGTATTGTGTTTATATTTTCCAAAATTACTGATACCAATACTATTATTAATCAAAAAAGTTGATCTCGCCATGGAATATTTAATCCAAATACTTGAATCCTCATAAAAAATATGTCAACAAAAATCTCCATTTATATTTGTTTCAGTACCCACACATCAGTCAGTGAATTTCGTTTAACTACATAAATAAACGTTCCTTGATTTTTATAGAAGTATATTAATAGTTGCCTCTTGGATTGATTTTAAATGTTTTCTTGTGATGATCCGTAAAATAACTTTCTTCACTCATTTTATTTTCTCTAGCACACATGTATAATGCACATAGTTGATAGAGAAGGTATTGTATTCCACCCAAAATTCGATGTATAGATTTCACCGGAATTTGTTTTGGACCCCCCTGAATAAAAAAGTAAAGCATTTTTAGAAACGTGTTTGTATGTGTGTGTGTCTGTGGGCAACATAGCTGAAAAACGCAGGTTGCTTGAATACCAAACTTGTATTTAAGGTCAGTACATGGAACATTTTTCAATAATGTTGATTTTCACAAAAATGGCTGTAACGATTCTTATTAAAACGTCATAAGTTTAAAGTATTTTCATGACAAACGAAATGCACATCTTGAATTTTCTGGGAATACCCTCTGCAGAACTCTTCATTCTGGATGACTCTAGTATAACTTTTGCATAGCTGGTAAACTGTATGAAACAGGAAAAACCCTTAGTATACAAAAGTGGGTCTCATAAAACACACAATTTGTCTGCTATATATATATATATATATATTGTACAGTTAGCCATTTTCTAAATATTAGGGAATTATTGGTTTCCGTTTTAAGCTATTTAAACTATTCTCAGACGGGAAAATATTTCCTCTCTCTCTCTCTCTCTCTCTCTCTCTCTCTCTTTCTTTTTTACCTCCAGCAATCAAAGAAAAGTTTCAGTTGTAGCGACCGACTTTTAAAAGATTTGACTATCGCTTAAGCCTGGTATACTCCCTTATTTCTCTTCTACTTACAAAGAAGCAAACTATAAGACCAATTCCGGTAATGTTTATGTTGAATAGCATGATGTTTATAAAAGAATACTCTTTTAAAAGAAAAGTTTAATCAGATTTTTACTTTAAATTCACATATGAAACTAGCATAAAAAATTGCAGAATATATTTGTTGACTTATCGCATTTTCTTCCACCCCATTCCCCCAAATTGTGCATTACATTTTCTCTAAACATATCGTTACGGCAATAAATAAATTTCATTAAATATACTAATTTTACAACATATTTTTAAAATACTCTGAACGTAGAAAAATATTGTAGGCAACACGTTACAAAATGCGTTACTCGCTGATCTCTTCGCTCATGTTGAGCTTCTCGTTACTAAACCTCTGAACGTTTTTCGAACATTTTGTTTTTCTCAAAAATATCTTAAACGATTTTGATTACAATGCCGTACATTAAAGACATGTATATCGAAATAAAATGTACAATTTGAATTTTCTGTGAATGGCCTCTGATGAGTCCTTTATTCTGAGTGAGTTTTGTAGATTTTTGCATAACGTTTAAACTACAGCCAAAAACTTGCTACACAAAAATGTAGATTTCATTGAAACACATAATTTATGGCATTCGAACGTTTAAATTATAGAGGTGACTGTTTTCGAGATATTCATTGTTATTGGTTTCAATTGTAATTGTAATCTAATTAAATTTTTATCAAACAGGACAGGAACTTCAATTGTTTCACATAGCGATCCGCTTTTAAAAGATTTGACCATCGCGTTAGCTTAATGTATTGCTTCATTTTCCTTCTACTTACAAGGAAGCAAGTAATAAGACTAATTCTGCTAATATTTATCTAGATTAACTTGATAAAAGAATCATCTTATGTAAGAAAAAATTGTTTGTGGAAGAGCCTAGAGAAAGTTTGAATGGAACACATAAGAATTGAAATATTTGATTTACTTGAATGCCAAAATGACATTTTCATTCAAATTTGGCCGTAGGCTGTCCTAGCAGAACACATTCCAACCTTCCTTGATAAAAATTCTTCACATTTCTACACGAAAACCATATAGGAACAGCTAATGTATTTTGCGTGCTTTGCTCGCGGTTAACAATACGAGGGAAAGAATTTATGAGCTATGTGATGTAGCGTGCCCAGCATAAAATCCCCTGCGTACCAAATTAGGTTTCCATGCAGGGCACATAAGTGACGTGTACCGCTGCTGTTGCAGAAAATTAATTAATTTACGCAAATTATAATCCCATCCGATCATTTACAGGAGCAATCACATTAAGAGTTGGTTGGTTTTGGGTTGCATTATTTGTGCGCACATCTCTATGGGAATTGCATTAATGGGTTGCAGCAGATAGTTACCATCCGTCTGTCCTGTACGTAATGAAAAAATCTCTGGAGGTTTGTCCGTAAAGCTTTAATAGCAAGATAAAATGTTTGTTTAAGCGTGCCCTTTTGACCCATTTGTCGGGGGACAACCGCTGCCAACATTTCCCAGGAAATCTCTCTAAGCTAGAGCAGTTACTAAACTTCTACACTGTAATATCCTGATTATTACGCATGATAAACACGCAAAACTTAAATGTCTAGATTTCACTGGAAATATATTGTAACAAATATCTGTATTGACTCAAGAATTGGTTACAAATAAAGCGTTTTATTCACTGCTGCAAACAAAATTTTGGACGCATAGACAGCTTTATCACGCACTGCGCATTAACACTCAGCCCGGATTACAGCTCTACCTGCAGGTGATAGAAATGACGTCACAGAATTTTCTAGAACTTGAAGCTACTGCAACATTCTGGCACATACCAGACATATTGCGTCCCTAAGCCTATGGTACACTTCCTGTGTTTACCACATTCAGCCCCACCGCCGCAAACCAAAGCTTCTGCGAACGTGAGAACGGCCACACATAGTATGCTATGAGGTCTCCTGAAATAAAACTATTTTTAGAAATAGATTCGCGCGTGTGTGTCCGTGTATCTATGAACAGCAAAATTTCACTGAATAATAAACTTGATATTTAAGTTAAGCATCCTCTGAAGATGCAAAACAAAGAATTTCAAACAAATCTGCCACCCGAACTACCCTTCACATGGGCACATTTTTGAAAATTTTGCTTTTCTCAAAAATGGCTCTTAACGATTTGATTAAAATGCTCTTCTGAGTGAATATTTACTGAGCTGGTAAACTATAAGAGATAGATAAAAAGTTACCACTCAAAAAATGTAGCGCTCATTAAAACACACAAATTATGTCATATACAACTTTTACTTTCACTAGCACATATGTAAATGTAATGTGCATAGTAGCTAGAGAAGTTATTGTATTCAACCCAAGAAATTCGATGTCGATATTTCACCGGAAATGTCCCCTGAGTCCAATTTTTTTGTTAAGAAAAAGGTCCGCGTGTGTGCGTGTCTGTGAAAAACGAAAACACCGTTAAATACCAAACTTGGTATTTATGTTTAGTATGTTCCAAAGATGCGATACGAATATTTTCAAGAAAATCGCCGCTCAGCAAACTAACCTTACATGGAAAAATTTTTGAAAATGTTGTTTTTCTCAAACATGCCAATAACGACTTAGATTAAAATACCTATACTAAAGATATTTACATCACAAATAAAATGTATATTTTGAATTTTCTGGAATAGCCTCTAAAGAACTCTTTATTCTGGATGAATTTTACAGAATTTTGCATAATGGTTAAACCGTAAGGTATAGAAAAGTATTAGCTTCACAAAAAATGTATATTTCGTTAAAACACATAATTTATGTTATATAGTGCAGATTTCAATGTTTACAAAACATTCTTTGTTATTAGTTTCAATTTTGAATTACCTAACAGGTCCATGGAAAGCGAACCGATCCTCAATTGTGTCACATAGTGACCAGCTTTGGCACAATGTATTCCCTTATTTCCCTTCTACTTACAATGAAGCAATTAATACGGCTAACTCTGCTCATGTTTTTCTCGATTAACATGATGTAGATAAAAGAATAGTCTTCTGTAAGACCAGTTTATATTTGGAATAACTAGATAAAGTTATGTCCATGGAAAACATCAAAGTTTTTTGTAGACTTAACCATTTCCAAGATATTGCTTGTTATTGGTTTCAAGAGATTCGTGTTTCAAATCCCGGCTATGGGTTTGAATTTTTCAGCCAGACACTAACTTTCCTATTATTATTATTATTATTATTATTATTATTATTATTATTATTATTATTATTATTATTATAATCATAATCATCATCAGTATTAGTACTAGTGATAGCATATTTACTTTCTCTGGCCCATAATACGTATGTACAATGCACATAGTGGATAGAAAAGTTAGTGCATTCCACCCAAAAATTCGATGCCGAGATTTCACCGGAAAATTGTTTTGAGGACCGATAAGAGCATTTTTAGAAAAAGACCACGTATGTGTGTCTGTGAACAGCATAGCTCAAAAACAAAAAAAGAACATTAAATACCAAACTTGGTATTTATCTTCAGTATCTTCCAACGATGTGACACGAAAATGTTCAAGAAAATCTCCCATCATAAGCTACACTTTGCATGGAAAAAATTCGAAAATTTTGATTTTCTCAAAAATGGCGATTTTGATTAAAATCTCTTATATTTAAGATATTTGCGTGACAAAATGTATATCTTCAATTTTCTGAGAAAAAACTGAAACATCTTAATTAAGGATAGATTTTTCTAAATTTTGCATAGCTGGTAAACCTAAGAGAAAAACTTACTACAGAAAAACACACATTTTGTGTTATATGCATTTTTATCGTGGAGTTTACCATTTTTAGATACTCTTTGTTGTTGGTTTTAGTTTTAAAATACGGATTTCAACCATATGGCAACCAGCTTTTAATAGATTTCGCCATTGCTGTAGCAGAGTTTATTCCCTTATGTCACTTCTCTTTACAAGAGAGCAAGTAATAATACCATTGCTGCTAATGTTTATCTCGATTAGAATGAAGTAAACAGATGAAACAGTTTTTAATAATAGTTTGTTCAGAGATGCAGAGAAAGACATGTGAATGGAACACATCATGCTTTTTAAATATTCATGTTTTCGTCCCATCTTTGCCTTCTACCAACTATTAATGATCTGAAAATCTAACGTGTTCAATTCACATTACTTTCTCTACATCTCTGCAATATATTATTTTTAAAAAGCGTATGCTTCCATTTACTTCATGGTAATCAAGAAAAAAATTAGCAGAATTAGTCTTATTACGTGCTTCGTTGTAAGTAGAAGCGAAATAAGAGAGTACCATAGGTTAAAGTGATAGTCAAAAGCTGGTTGCTATATGACAGTTTCCTTTGTTTGTATGGATAGTAGTTGACAAATTCCTGTATGAGAAAAGTATAAGTTTTTCAAAGCTGAAACCAAAAACAAGTAATATCTCCAAAAACAATCAACTCCACAAAAAAAAAAAAAAAAAAAAAAAAAAATGCATATGACATAAATTGTCCATCTCTTGCGGTTTAGCTGTTATGCAAAATTTCGTAAAATTCATTCAGAATAAAGTAGTCCTCAGAGGCTATTCCCAGAAAATTCAAGATATACATTTTATTTGTCAGGTAAATATCTTTAATATGCGATATTTTAATCTAAATTTTTAGAGCCATTTTTGAGAAAATGAAAATCAAAAAAGTTCCATGTAAAGGGTAGTGTGGAGTGGGAATTTTTCTCAAAATCTTCGTGTCGGATCCCTGGAAGATACTAAACTTAAATGCCAAGTTTGGTGTTTTACCAACTTTTCGTTTTTGAGTTTTCGTGTTCGCAAATACACGGACACACGGATCTTTTTCTGAAAATGCATTTTTTGGATACAGGGGACCCTAAAACATATATTTCCGGTGAAATCTCGGTATCGAATGTTTGGGTGGAGTGCAATACCTTCTCTATACACTATGTACATAGTACGTATAGAAAAAGTAAAAATTGGTTCTTTGCACCATTTAATGTTCTTAAGCGTTGGCGGTGAAGTTAAGCCCCATATTAACACCCTTCTTGGCTGTTGGTACGGTCCAAATGGGTCCATGGCTTGTCGGATGTTCGCCCCGTTGCACTCAGACGAATGTGGAAACAGCAAATGTTAGCTAGGGGACTGACATGCTCGGCAAACCACCTTATCTGTTATTGGATGATGTCTGGAAGTACTTCAGGGAACGTTACATGTTGCGGCTTTGCCAATTAGTTTCCCTTAACGTGTACATCTGGCGCTACCGTCGCATCTGCCAAACTGAAAGTGACACAAATTTAAAGGGGAAAATGCGTTGAGTTGCGAAGCCGTGCTAAAATACACCATTAAACATTTGCCTTCTAAATGGAGTTCACAACTGGAAACTGCTCCATAAACTTTCCCCCAAACTGCTTTTAGCAAACGTGTTTGCTTTCCGGTAATGCAGTACCAATCACAAAATATTATTTACGTCTTTATTGCTAAACTATGAGACGGTATATTTCGTGTCACGGGATTAAAATATCTCTAAAAGAGAGATAGAAATTATATCAATAATATAAATTATACTAAGAAGGGACAAATGTACATTGGAAATGGCCAGGAAAGAAAATGTCCAAGAATGCAAGGACACAGATATCACAAGCTGGCACTTGACCCAGGTAGAATAGTACCGTTAAACCAGGACAATGAACCGAGGGGGGTGGAAGTTCCCTGTCCGAGTCAGGAGATAAAGAAAATAAACAATTCTCTTGTTGGTCGCGCGACGCGAGCTCACTAGCCATGGAAGATTCGCGGAGTTAAGATGTGATATTTGAGTCCGCTGTGGAGGCGAACGGGCTACATTTGGCTGCGATAGAAACAGTGTTTGTTTAATACATGAGAAGACGATCAACAGTAATAACAAGAGATGCTAGGCGCGGTCGCGTAAGACATAGTTAGAAAGGGGAAAATTCATAAGGAATGCGTGTGTGTTCGACGACAGAAAATGCCCAAGAAAATGAATAAATGAGTTCAGTAACAATTCTGAAACAAATGAAAGCACTTGGGTCTCACCATATCCTGAGCTAGAGCACCCACATCTCCACACCGTCCCTAATGATCCTAAACTGCACGTGAGATTCGAACCCGGAACCCATATATTCGGGAACTGCCGCAACTATAATAAGGTTTCCCCAAAGATACCAAGACGTGTTGGTTTTGTACTTTTTTTAATTTTTGGGAGGATTAGGCTGAAAAATAAAATCTGATGTATTCCATACACATGACATAAACAATTATAACAAAAAAATTTCTTTTAACTATATTGTTCTAATCGAGATAAACATTAGCTGTATTGACCCTAATGTTTAGTTGCTTATAAGTAGGAGGGAAATAAGGTAATCCACTAGGGTAAAACGACGTTTAATCTTTTAATACATGTCACTATGTGAAACAATTGAAATTCAGCTCTCTTTGCAATTCCATTAGTAAAACAAAAAATACGAAAGCAAAGATGACTTCCCGTTAAGAAAGTATTAAGAAGTAGTTTGAAATTGAAATAATTAACAAAGAATATCTTGGAAACGGTTAACTCTACAAAAATGTATATGACATAAAGTGTGTGTTTTAACAAGATCTGCACTTTTTGTGTAGTAACTTTCTATTTCTTTCGGTTTATTAGTTACATAAAACTCATCCAGAATGAAGAGGTCTTCAGAGCCGATTCCCAAAATATTAAAGATGTACGTTTCGTTTGTAATGAAAATATCGTAAACAGATTTTAGAGCCATTTTTGAGAAAATCAACATTTTCAAAAAACTTTTCGTGTAATGATTACCTTGGAGTGGGGGGGGGAGATTTATTTTCCTGAAAAAAAAATCGTGTCGCATCCTTGGAAGCTACCAGACTTAAATACCAAGATTGATATTTAACCGATTTTTTTTTCGAGTTATGCTGTCTGAGACACATATACGCACGCACACACACACACACCGACGAACCTTTTTCTAAGCAACTATTTTGGGATTCAGAGGATCCCAAAAACATATATTTCTGGGGAAATTTGGTATCGTATTTTTGGGTGGAATATAACACCTCGATCTATTGTATGTGCATACGTGCTATTGAAATAAATGTCGATACATAAATGACGGACATATATATTCATCATACATATCGCCTTGTTTGTTCAAGCAAGTACACTAGAAGATATATACTCTGAATCACAAACGCGTGTGGTTGCAGAACATTCTTTTACAGCATCCCTTATTAATTTGGGTCTTTTGAGAGCTTTCTCTCAATGAGGTCGGGGCTGAAGAAGAGGGCCAACGGAAGTGCCGTCGTAAGCTCGCACAATTGACAAAATATGCAAGCGGGCGTTGCCGTGCAACACAACCCCTTATGATATGCTTATGCATAGAGATAATCTTCTTGGAGGGATAGAAGGACATAATTGTGAAGTATTCACAATGTGATTTTTAGTAGATGAAGTACTAACTGAAGGAAAATGGGACTTTGGTTATGTGGTAAACTGTGTGGGCGGTAAACATGTAAACAATTTAATATTTATACTTTTTAATTTTCCTTGCGCAACATGCCATGGGCATCATTATTAGTTGTACTTGCTCTCAATACCTACATAGATTATATAGCTTTCTTAGCTTCTCAAATGGACACCATTTCTTGGGCGCTCGCTCCCTAATCTTCTTCGGTAGATTTCGTGCAATTTCGGCAGCAGAGCAAAGCAACAACGTAGAGACACGAAGTACGCTATACACCCTGACATATAGTAGTCTCATTGCTAAGGCTACATTCTGTCTGTAGATCCCAGAATCCATGTACATGAACATGCATGTTTCGTTTATTAATTCAGCTAGGTCATGGTAAACTCGCTAACAGATTCACCTCATTGTCTGAGAACCTGATCCCCGGCTTCTCTGTGAAACTAGCGCTCAAGAAAAGTTCCGCGCTTAGTAAACGTTTGTTATACTGTGAAAAACTTCAGGGCATGGCGACACGGTTTAGACACATACATATTCGACCAATATAACCAGTTGTGCAAAAGCGGCGCATGGGTTCATCAACATACCTTGTCTCTACTCGGTAGAGAACCAAGCCAGGTGACTCAGGCGAATCGTCTGGGATCGGTATTCGGAGGTCATGGGTTCGATTCCTATGGCCGACTTCTCTTACCCATTGTTGTTTCTGAGATTTTTCGGATCACTAGGCCAATTCTGGGGATATTTCTTTGTTCCCCTGAATTTCCTACTCCTTCATTTCATCCAACTGGTCTCTTTCAAGGTTGTAAGTGGTGGTGAATGCGCTTTGAAGATACAATTCTTGGCGGCGGGATGGCGTTGGAGTGATCTGTAGGACTCAGCGGTTCAGTCAGTCCTGGGGCGCGGGCTCCTAGCGCTCCTCGATTCGAGATGCATTACTTGGCCTATTTTAGGAACTCTCGGGTTCAAACCCGGTAGAGAACGATGGATTTTTTCGAGCGTAAAAATCCTTAGCGTGGTTTCCTTCGGAAGGGAAGTAAAGCCGTTGGTCCCGTGTCATAGATTTACGGCTCATGAAAGAACACCAAGCCTGATAAAAATGCCTCTGATCAAAATTAACGGTTTTGCACCCAGTATAAAATGGGACACCAAGAATCACAGCATTAAAAGGCGTCCATAAGTAAAATCTTCATTTTGGCGGTCCGGTTTCGGTCGACCGTCGATAATACTCTCGTTTCATCGTATTCTCAGACGCACGCACGCGCACAAACTTGTCTGTTATGTAGCATGTATGTGCAGTTGATCTCTCTATCGGTACACAAGATGCTATCCCTACTTATGAGAAAAGAAGGTAAATTTTATAAAAGGGCTTTAAAATTAAACTTTAAATGCAGTATAAAAGAAGAAATGATTAAAACATTTAGCTTATTCTTGTTCTTTTCCATTCTTAACCCTGGATCTCCTTCAGTTTTAGAATACCAAAGCGATACAAATCCTTTATTCAACTCTACACTTATACAGATTAGCAAATTGCTAGTGGGTTACCATCAGAGTTGCGGATACTTAACATCGGAGTCCAGACATTTAAATTACTATTACAGTTCAATGTAAAAGCTATTACTACTGCTATGCGTTTATTCACGTCGCGATAATAGCAGCTAATAGCACAGTTTTTATTGTTTTTGCACTAATTTATTCACTGTTAATTACAGGCATCGAAGCTGATGGCTCCGATAAAAAGTTGTATATTTTATTATGTCCAAACGCGTCTTCAACGCTCTGTCGTCTAGTTCGCAGATAACACGTCAGGTTTAGCCTGTGACCACCCTAAGACATAACAAAATAACATCAACATTTTTAAATACTCGTATAATGCTAATACATTTTCTGAACACTTATTAATACGTGACATACGTTGCATTGATGTATATTTAAATTACATTTTCATCCTATTTCTTCTGTTCATTCACATATTTTGCGCTTAATTGTCCTTGCGTGTTTTAGTGTACCAAACAACACTTAAGTAATAACGACACTTACACTTTTGGTACACAATAAGTCACAGTGTTCACGTCACTTTCTTAATAAGTGCCACGCACTAGATTCCTCTTAAACTCATTTCACTTCAGTTCTGTTCACTTCAGTTCAGTCAACTTCAATTTTCCGAAAGTTCCAACTTAGAAATTACAGAGCATTACGGTTTGTCCGTTAGAAAGATATTACACTGGGAGTAGAATGTTCTCGGCCTGGGGATAAAGAAAGTTCGAGAAATCTTGCAGGAAAATCCACTAAGGCCTGTGTTTGCCCGGTTATTGTGTCAGTTCACTCTATTATTACAGTAGGCTAGGCAGCGATGTCTTCAGTGGTCACTCGGTTCCACGCGCCATTGATACAATATATTAAATATTTTCTTTGCTGGTTGGCTTTTAATATTGTCTCACATGTAATTTTTCCCAAAAGAATGAAATTTATTTATATATGTTTAAAGATACATGTCAACAATGTTGTTACAATGCCGTTTAAGGAGCCAGGCAATTTAATTTACTCTATATGTTACGTGACCACCTTTCCTCGAAGCAAATGAATTAGTCCTCCCTCTTCTTGTGATTGTGCAGCGACAAATGTAGTTTTGAACTCGGCCGCGCCTCTCGACCCCAGACTCAGGCATGTGGGGTTTGTGATGAAAAAAGCGGCTCGGGGGCGGGTTTTCTCCGGGTTCTCCGCCCCCGTCTTCGCATTCCACCAGTGCTCCATCTTCATTTCATATATCATCAGTGTCCGGTAGTAGAAGCGGACGTTAAACACTAAAAAACAAAACAAAACAAAAAAACAAAGTTTTGAACAAGTGTTCATGGAATAATCTCAATGATTTCAAAACTAGGATCTGGTTGAAACCTGAGGATCTGGTTGAAACCTGAGGATCTGGTTGAAACCTGAGTGCAATATAGGTTACGAATGATTTTAAAAGGCTTGAGGTGAACTTGCAGTATCTTGTAGTACAGTAGTCAGGTGGGTCAGAGCCTTCAAAGAAAAACGACAAGATTTTCTCGGCCTGGCCGTACTGCAATAAGGGAAAATGACGTGTAGAGCGTGAACGTGTTGCTGCTGGTGGATCGGGACGCTAGAACATTTCCACGCTGGCCAATTGATGAATCATTCCGATCCACCAGCATCAACACATTCAGTCTGCACATCTTCCTTCACTGCAGAATGACCAGGCCGTGGCATGTCTGTTCCATTTGTCATCCTTGTAAGGTGAGGTAAGCCCCTTGTAATCATTCATAACATTGCTTGCACAATCGCAATCAATTTGCAACCAGTCCCTGGGATTATTTCACTACCACTCGTTCAAAACTGCATTTTGTTGTCGCTGCGCATGTGTATGGAAGGGAAGGGCGAATTAATTGTTCTGAGAAAGGGTGGGTATGCAAGTAACCTCTAATATAAATTCTATTGCCCAGTTCCGTTTCACGCCATTTTTTCAACATTGTTGCCACTATTAATGTATATGCCAAATAAAATGCATAAGTTTAATAAGAGAAGTTTTTAATTCGCTTTTGTTTTTAAGCCAGAACCCGACAAACGTTTTTCAAATTAAGCCCAAATCCGGTCCGATCGCTTACTTCGAGCCCATGCAGAGCTCTATCTCCTATATCGGTAAACAGTTGGCACGATTCTTTTTCTGATGAAATTGAGCGTGTTCTGAAACCATTGATCGCCCGCCATGTATAAGCGGGCCGCTGCCGCCGCTGACTTTTTTTCTCCTGTTACATGTTACGCTGTTGTATTTCGTGGGCACCGTAAACCTTTAATGACCTCCTAGCTCCAAGGGAGCTGACCCGTGGTGATATTACCACGCCAGCGTTTTAATAATCGCCGTCGGATTTCCTACCGAGATCCTACCTTACGTATATCCAGCAGTAAAAACAAGTTAATTAACAAAGATTACGTTCACCATTACTCCGGCCGTCTTTTATATCAAAGGCCGCGCTGTGAACAACATTTTAATGACCTATTCTCGCTTGTTTCAGCAATAACAGTATGCAAATCGCTCATAAAGGCCGCGCATCACATTTTATACCTCGAAAAGGGGCTGGCTATCCTTTGCAATTTGGCAGTGCTTTTAACCTGTTTATTCCTCGGTAATTGCATAAAACAGGTCAGACCTCGTTGTGATGGAGGTTTTTATGTGCATAAAGTAACCTACTTTTGAGGGGAGAAAAGCTACCGCGGCCGAGTATCATTTTGGAACAGCCACCTTCAACCGAATGCGCTTTCTTTGTAGTAGATAACCAACAGTTATTTTCGCGTAACAGTTATAACCGTCGCGGTTACACTGCGGTAACGGTTACATATAACGGTTACCAGTAACGATTACGTTATTTGTTTTAATAGATATCACGTGAGCATTAACATTACATTTAACGGTTATCAGTAACAACTACTTTTTGTTTTAATAGTTATGCTCCAGGTGAACTGAGATACGGTAGAACCCCGGTAATTCGAGGAGCTTATAGGGACTGAGACTACTTCGAATTACAAAAACTCGGATTATACGGAAATATAACTAAATCAATGAGTAAATCACGAATAAATATTTAATGAGCACAATAATGGTTCTATATGGAAAATTGAAAGAAAGTTCAAAATGCAACGCATTCGGATGTGCGTAAAACATAGGTGTGGGCAACTATAAAAATGGAACTTTATTCTAGTTTTATGCAAAATTGTAATTTTCTTAAAACCAGCTCTGCAAATAACGAGGCTCGAATTACGGGCGCTCTACTGTATGTATGTGAGAACCTAAATGTAAATCACACATGATGCAGAAATAGCTAAGCAAATCACACCAATTTTACAGCATCAACATGATTGAAATTAGTAATATAGTAACTAAAATATTCTCGTAGGATGTTACATAAAACTGGCGATGACATTTTGAAAGATGATGCCAGGGAAGAGAAACAATAACGCCCAAATCACATGATTGTCTAACATCATTTCATCAGAAAAAGCGCAGATAATGCCAGTTCAAATAGATATGAGGCAAAGTAGATAGCTAGTAAGCTTTTTCCTCACTAATGGCATATTAGATCGACAATCATACACGGCCTCTTGAGGAGCAGGATGAGGAGAATATTGCGTCACGGGATAACTACTTAATTCCTGCTAAGCGATACCAGTATACAGTGAATCATTCACCCATACTCTGTAACCTATTCATTCTTAGGTTGATCCGCGTCAAAACAGATCCACGTGGTCAGTACACTGCGGTACAGCACAGTAGCTGTGCGCGCAAGAATGTAATCCCATGTTAACAATCTAAACTACACAATGGATTAATCTTAAATTGTACAATATTCTATTCAAATGCCAAAGAGTTAAATTGACGCCAATTTGTACTATTAAACAGAGCTGCTGTTCGTATGAGTCCCCTGGTCGCTACTGTTTAGAATTATGGAGGAGGGTCGCTGTGAGTCTTATCTTGCAACAACGGCCGCGCCGTGGCCGAGTGGTTAGACCACTCGACTCTCACCTAGACGGCCGGGGTTCGATCCCAAGCGACCGCATGTGAGATTTGTGGTGGACAAAACGGCGCTGGGGCGGGTTTTCTCCGGGTACTCCGGTTTCCCCCGCCATCGCATTCCACCGGTGCTCCATCGTCATTCATGTATCATCAGTGTCACCGCCTGCGGTGCCATTAGTAGTTAAAGCGGGCGTTAAACACTACCAAAAAAAAAAAATATCTTGCAACTTTCGAGTTACATAAAGCATAAGGCTGGTAAACCGTTGACTAGTAGTGAAAAAACTATAGTGTTGAAAATTTCTGGTAATTTTTGTGAGAAATATCCAATACTTACCATGAAAGAAGTGATGAAATTAACTTCTGAGTTCACCGGTGTTTAGGCTACAAATATAAACAGTGCTTAAAGAAAAACCTGAAACTGGAAAAGTGAAAGCGTGTGAAATATACGATGCAAGAGTGTGATGACTTTGTGAAGAGTTGCACAATTTCTTTTTACTTTGTCTACACGCACTATGTGCACAGTGTATAGAGAAGGTATTGCACTCCACCCAAAAATTCGATACTGAAATTTCACCGGAAATATATGTTTTAGGGTCTCTTATATAAAGAAAAACAAAACATTTTCACAAAAAGGTCCGTGTGTGTGTGTGTGTGTGTGTGTGTGTGTGTGTGTGTGTGTCCGTGTGTCTTTGAACACGATAACTCAAAAACGAAAAGTCGGTAAAATACCAAACTTGGTATTTAAGTTTAGTATCTTCCAGGGATGCGACACGAAGATTTTGAGGAAATTCTCCCCACCACAAACTACCCTTTAGATGGAACTTTTTTCAAAAATTTTGATTTTCGCAAAAATGGCTCAAACTATTTTGATTAAAATATCAACATAGATATTTACCTGACAAACAAAATTTATATCTTGAATTTTCTGGGAATAGCCTCTGAAGACTACTTTATTCTGGACGAATATTAAGGAATGTTGCATAACTGCTAAACCGTAAGATTTAGATAAAAACTTACTAAAACAAATGTAGAGCGTGTTAAAACACAATTTATGTTATATACATATTTTTCGTGGAGTTGATCGTTTTCTATATATTCATTGATTTTGGTTTCAGCTATGAAAAACTTAACTTTTCTCATATAGGTTTGACTATCACTTTAACCTATGGTACTCCGTTATTTCGGTTCTACTTACAAAGAAACTAGTAATATGACTATTTCTGCTAATTTGTTCTCGAGTAGCATGAAATAAATAGAGACATAAGCTTTTTAATAATAATTTGTTGCAGAGATGTAGAGAAAGTCATGTGAGTGTTACACATAAGATTTTTTTAAAAATGAGCCGCCAACAGTTAATAAAGTGTTACATGAACAAAAGAAGAAGTGTTGTTTTGGGAGATGGATAATTTAAGTGCCACCGTTATTGATAACCTTGTTAACAACCTTTGAGAGGAAATCAGCAGCACAAGCATTTCAGATGACGATTCTGATCTGGAGGGAATAAAGCCGCTTCTGAAGAGCGAATAAATATAAGTTATTGCATAGATTATATTTATTTTTTCGCTCGTGTTTTTTAGAGTTAAGTATTGCATATGTACCTATTTATTTTGATATGACTATCAATATTATCACCATTATACCTAGCAGAATAGTATAGTCACTGTTCTAAGTTATGGGAATAAGGGCTCTGCTCGTTTTACATTACAATATATCGCCTATACGCGCCACGTGGTCGTGAAAGCATGACAGTATTTCTGGCGCGAATGGCGGAAGGCTACCTTATAACGGTGCACTGGTCACCTGGGTTTTATTTTGGCGAGGATCAACTTAAGACTGAATAGGCTTTAGTTACTATCTTCGTTGGGTAACTGTTACTTCGTAATCGTTATTTTTAACCGTTACTGGATAACTAGTTACTCTGTCACTGTTACTTCTGTAACCGTTATATCTCCGTAATGGTTATTTCCTATCCAGTCCTTGTACATTCCTAATATTTTTTAAACTTATTGGAACACTTTTGCCTGGTCAGAGATATGGTTCAGTCATGTTACAATGTGCACAAAGGCATGGAGTTTCAGTTAGCACGATTAATCTGTGAAACTAAACCCCAGTGATCCTAAGAAGCTAAGCTCTCGCTAATTTAGCGACCAGCTCTTAAATCTAATTTTGTAACATGTTGTCTACAATCTTTTATCTGCATTCAGAGTAGTTTAGTATATGTTGTATATTTACTATATTTAATGAAATTTATTTATTCCGGAAACGACATGTATAGGGAAAGAGTAATGTGGCCTTAGGGAAAAATTGTTTTATATTTTGCAATTTTGCATACTAGTTTCATATATGAATTTTAATTAAAACTAAACGATAGTGGTTTTCACGGCTCATCAGGAAAACGTTTAAAAGCAGTCCAAGATATACTATATAAGTATTAATATACTTCCATAAAAGTCAAGGAAAGTTTATTTATGTAGTTAGTATACGAAATTCGAGGATAGTGTGATGGTGATGAAGCAAACGTACACGAAGATTCTTTATTGGCGTATTTTTATAAGAAGAAGATAAGTATTAAAGCTTCGGATCTTTGTTGTGAATATTCCATGGTGAGTAATGATTTAATGAATTGATATCAGTAACTTTGGAAAGTATAAAATATAAAAACAATACAACTGATAATAGACAAAATGTGCACCCAATAAGTATTAAATATTGTAATGGATGTAATATTACAATACTATCAATTAGGGGGAAAAATTTAGTTTAAATGCATATTATTATTAAGAAAAATCTTATGTGTTCCATTCACATGACTTTCTCTACATCGCTGTAACAAATTACTGTTAAAAAGCATATTCTTCTCTGTACTTTATAATAATCCAGATAAATATTAGCAGAAATTTTCTTAATTACTTGCCTCCTTGTAAGTAGAAGGAAAATGAAGGAATATACTACGCTAAAACGATAGTCAAATCTTATAAAAGCCGGCTCCCATGAGGATGAAATATTTCTATGCAGGACCAGGAGTTTACAACTTTCTGTGTGAGAAAAGTTTAGGTATTTTATATCTTTAAACAACTAACAAGGAATATCTCAGAAGTGGTCAATTGAACGAAAAAAACTATATGACATAAATTGTGTGTGTTAACGAGATCTACATTGTTTTGTGAAATACATTTTTGTCTGTCTCTTACGGTTTATTAGTTACGCAAAATTCATTCAGAGTAAAGGGGTTTTTAGAGGTGATTCCCAAAAAATTCAATTTGATATATAAATACTTTTAATATATGGTATTTTAATCAAAATCGTTAGTCATTTTTGAGAAAACAAAATTTTCGAAATTTTTTCTCTGTAAAAGCTAGTTTAGAGCGAGGGAATTTTTCTCAAAATCTTCGTGTCGCATCCCTGGAAGATACTAAACTCTTAAATACCAACTCTGGTATTTTACCTACCGATTTTTCGTTTTTGAGTTGTTCACGGACACACACATGGACCCTTTTCTGCAAATACTTTTTTTGGATACAGGGAACCCTAAAACGTGTATTTCCGGTGAAATCTCGGTATTGGATTTTTGGTGGAATACAATACCTTCTTTATACACTATGTACATAATATGTGTAGAGAAAGCAAAAATAAGATAAAAGTATAGTTTAGTGTGTATTTAATTCTTTGATAGCCTGTTTTTATTTTATTAGAATATAAAGTATAGTTTTTTTATCTAAAAACTATGAACTGGAGCATCACTATTATATCTGATAAAACATATGATCATGACTTAAACCTGCTTTAGTCCTGTATTCCCGTTGTATAATTTCTAGTATATTATCGTTGTCTTATTTATTACAAATATTTTGCACAATTATTATGCTTTCTTTAAATGGAAATCCCTCATGCAGGGGAACTTATCAGGAATTTTTTCTTTCTGAATAAAATAACATTTAATTTGCGCTCAAAAAACATTGACTTTTTTTTAAAATAATTAAATTCATTGTAATCAGTTTTGAGCGTATTTAAGTTAATCTAAACTGAAATGTTAATATGAAGTTAGGCAATTATTTCATCTACAAGAAATAGGTTTTATGGAATTTTTGTAAATGTTTATGTTCAGTGACGTGAACGAAATGGAAGAGTACGATTTTTAAAAGAGTAGGAGTTGAAGAAAAGGTAGAGAAAGCCATGTGAATGTGGCACACCCGCAATTAGTATTCGCCAAGGAGAAGCTTTCTAAATGTTCCCTTTGTGGTTATCTTCCTGAAACCATATTCTTTTCTATGGACAGACGTTTCTAAAATACTACCTCCAGAGTAAGCCGCAGGGTGAATCTAGAATTTTCCCCAGGTAATCGTTACTTATGAACAAGGTCATTTCTCAGTTCCAGCCTCTGAGAATGAGAGAGATTCCAAAATCGCTCTTCTTCCCTACCTCTTTCGAAGACGCCAGCAACTGCAGTATCATTAAGGGACTCTCAAGGGTCAATCTGTCCCTTATGATGAATCGCGCCATCTGCCCCAGAGCATGATAAAGACACAAGAGGTAATGAAGTGGAAAACGTTCATATTTTGATGGACGCAATCTACAGTAAATTAACTGATATGTTCTAGTGGGAAGATTTAATTAGAACAAATATTTTAATTGCATTTTGGAAAAAGCTGTTCATAGCCGTCCTTGTTTTTAACGTAAATCTTCAATTTTTACTTTCACTTCTTCCAACTTAGTACATTAGTAGAGAAGGTATTGCATTTCACACAAAAATTTTATAACGTTATTTCTCTGGAAATATACGTTGAATCGAAAAAAAAAAAAAGAAAAAAAATTTAAAACTTGTCCGTGTGTGTGAGAGAGACAGAGAGAAAGAACGCGATAACTCAAAAACGAAAAGTCGGTCAAATACCAAACTTCACATTTAAGTTTAGCAACTTCCAAGGATGCGGACACGTAGATTTTCAGGAAAATCCCCCATCCCAAACTACCCTCTGCATGGAAAGATTTGCGGCGCACCAGGCGTGTCAGAGGGTGTACCCAGCCGTGTAACAGAAGAAACAAGGGAAAATTAATTGATAGAACAAACCATCAGAGTAGGAGGGGGGTGGGAATATAGTACTACAAAAACGTGTAGCCAAATCAGGTATAGTAGGCGTAGGAAGGGGAAGTATGGATACAGGAAATAGAAAGAACTCAGGGAAATCGGCAGGGAAAAGGAAGAGGCAGTGACCGAAGTGCAAGGTAGGCACAGGCGCAACACAGAATGGTGCTCCAGCAGGTAGGAGAGTAACATTACAAATGTGCATATTAAATATGTGGTGCAAAAGAGAATGATACACAATCTGCAAAATAAAGTAGGCGTATAAAGCATGCATCTTTAACATGTGAATTATATAAAAAGGTAATATTGAGCATAAAAAATATAGTGCTTAACCAAAAAAAAAAAATACTTAAGGAACACAAAAATGAAATAACAACAAGACTTGTATGAAAGAAAATTGGACATGCAATGCTAATGTTAATGTCCGTTTTGGTAATAGTTTAAAATACTTTATAAGCAATACTAGGCAAGTATACAATATACATATAACATGACAAAAGAAAAGTATTTGGACAATAAAACTAATACATCTAGAAGCCAAAAATAGATTATACATATGCAAACAATAATACAATGAGGGATTAAACATGATGGAGTAAACATGATGGGTTAAACATGATGGGTTCCGACCCCAGTATGGGTAAGTAGGATAGGCAGGAAAGAGTCACACCTGTGACGTAGAAATATTGGCATAAGCCAAATCCACCAGGCGTGGGCGGACATAAGTTTGGTCCACCGGCCGGGGAAAGGAGTAAGTGCTCTCTTCCGAACGAGGTACTTCATACAAGGGTAGGGGAGAGGGGGTAAGGGTGCAAGCACCTGGGGGGTGACATCATCATAGCTCTGACGGGATCTAGAACTTAGTGACGACGGAGGGCTACGGGCCGGGAAATTAGCGGACCAAGGTGGACTACTACTCCAGCAAATAGGGCGGAATCCATTGGTTACAGCCAACCAAAGCAGGTAGGCAATTAATAATATATCTATAACAAAAAGTGTCCCAATTAATGACATAGTAGCGATAGCTGAATGGTCCTGAGAGTGCCATTTAGAGTTATAACATTCCTCTAAGGACGTGTACGTGGGGTAAGCATTCGTTTGGTACGCCGGGAGTATAGTAGTAGCAATAGACGACCAAGAGGCAGGGCTAAGCCGGTGAATTACAACAGATGGGTTGTCTGTTGATAGACATTGCCTGGGAGGTGTAAGTAAGTAATGTGCAGCTGTAATATTACATTGACATGGAAGACGGACCCTATAGGCCCCTATATCGCTATGTAAGCGTATAGTTCGTTGGGAATTGGGACAGCGTTCTTGGAACAACGGTACATGAGTGAGTATACACGTAAAGGCATCATACAATGACACCATTGGTTTGCGATTGTCAATGCAAGACATCGGGCATACTTGAGATAAGTTAGACACCGATGTACCATGTAAGATGGCGGCTGTAAACAAGGATGACACTCCGTAAGCGGGAGTTACTAAACATAGACTGGATTTAGCAGTGTCGCATTGCGGTAACAAAATCTGAAAATTAGTGTGGGTATATAAGATGGCAACTGCGCGACCTTCCAGATTGATCATACAAGTTTTATCGAAGAAGGCAAAGGGCGTTGGTGTAAAGAAACGACCCACTGTCTTCTGCAGGTTCTCTTGAATCAACGGGATTTGCAAACCCAACATTATAAAATGCGTGGAAAACAAACAATCTACTATCGGGGCAGTGTGGTATTTACCGAGAGCATTCTTTTCCCAGACTAAGCGGTAACCAGGGTTGTTACGCAGGACGTTATCTAACGCAATACTCAATAAATGTGGTGCGAGTACTGAATGGTTCAGATGGCGCGAAACACATATACTGTAAAGACGGTTCATACGTTCCAATTGATGCAGAAGTTCGAACAAAGGGCCGGCTCCCGAGGCACGTAAAGAAATGGCACTCTGAAGATCAAACAGTTTCTCACAGAAAGATGCATTAAACAGCGTAACAAACCGGTTAAACTGTTTTGCCTTGTGCAAGAGCTGCATGGCGTCATCAGAAATATACATATTTTCAATGTGTTGTTTGTCCGCTAAAAGAAATTGGGAACCGAAGATAGATCCATCACCTCACAAAGGGTTATCATTGGCTTGAAACAAAGACGAATGTTCGTCTTGAAATGTCTTAAATTTTGACAGTATCCAATTACAAAAGGTAGAAGTGGTGGTAATGATTTTACAGAATGACGACACTGGTGGGTGAATCCAACATTGAGAACTGAGAAAAAGTACTGGAACTGAGTTTTCATAAAAGGTCATATTCGGTAGGGCGTAAACGTTACCACCGGCGGTCACTTCTATAGGTGGCGCTTCAATGTGTCCACTACTCACATTAGGGGTTGTCAGTATCATGAATATCCAGAAAAACATGTTTGCGGTGGCCAACCACAGGTATGTATCTGGTCTTACTTAATTATAACTTATACTAATATCTACACCTACCCACGTATTAAACAAATTCTTATTACTCAATGACGCAACCCAAGCGTCCATAAACAAAGTAAATCAAAGGGCATCCACCCTCATCCGTGCACGGAGTAAGAAGTTGTCTACATAAACTTCCTACAAAAAGGATCTATCTAACCCACATTGCAATCTGATAAGATCTCGCGATACATTATCGGATGGTGCAATGGGGTAGGAGAAGAAAAAAACCTATAATCTCCCTTGGAGGTTTGATTCACAAGATCTCGCGATATACTTATGAACCAAGGACATGCTTCTGACAGCACCTGTAATCCGCCAGGAGGGTCCTACGACATTCTCCTGGAGACAACAGTGTATTCCCCCTAAAAATATTGTGTCCTCTAAAAAAAACAATCACTTATTGTAAACAAGAAAACCTGACAAACCCTAATTTTGTGTTTAACATGAAAATTACAGAAAAATTACTCGTTATTTAAAAGGAGCTACTTAAGAGCTGACAAAGCTGGGTTTATCCTCAGCAGAGTAAACAAGGATGCGGTATACCATCTACTTTCCGCTAAAAAGTTCCAGTGACGACATACAAAACCAAGTTATGTAGAAGGAAAGAAAAAGAAACATAATGTCATTACCAATAGTAAGTTTAAAAAAACAATCAATTTCTCAAACTGGTCCAGCCTCTGGTATGGGTTCCAGAGGTGCGGGTGGAACTCTTCTCGCAGCTACCGGTGGGGTAGTTAGTATGAATGAATGAATAAGTGTATTTATTAGTATAGCAATATAATACATAGAATTTCAACAGTCGCACGGGTCCACAGACCGTACGTGCTTTTGTAATACACATTACAAGCAATATTAAAACAACAACCACAACAAAGAATTAAAAGAGTAAACACGAAAATAAAAAGACAAAGGAAATACACAGTCAAAAGCAATATTAAACAACAATAAAAATTAAGAGTGAATCCGAAAATAAAGATACAAAGATATTCAAATATACCAATTTAAATTTACAGCACAGAGTACACCTCCATAAATGCACCCTCATATCATAGATAATTACACTTAAAAGGGGTAGTTAGTAAGAAAACACTCCCTGTCGCTGTCTCTCCACAGCCGTTCACTGCCGGTCTCCGTACTTCACGATGTAGTTTGAATACCTGCCAACACAACTTAAACACTCGATAAGCAACAGCGCCAATGAAAACTAAAATCAAGATACCAAAGAAAATGACAAAACCGTTATAAAATACATTAGTAACCGATCCGGCAGCCATAGCACCTGGTAATCTTGCAGCAATTAATAGTTCGGGTCGGCGGAACAAAACTACAGCTACAACGAAAGTCAAAAATGCAGTCCACACAACTACTAATTGCATTAATGCAGTGGAATCGTGCGTAATCACTTCTAGACCCGAAAACGAAGTTACATGCGGAATGTGAGATAAGTTAAGGTGTGGCACTTCCATCGACCAGTTGGAATTTAAACATTGGGAAAGGTTAGTGAAAGTTAAATGCTCTGAACTAGCCCAGGGGGAGATTTTAAGAGATTCCAATGTAGACCATCCCGCCGGATTAAGATGAAGGGTTCGCGGTTCAGGGACGGCGAAGTCAATACAGGGGAAGCGTTTGGGAACGTGCACTACCGATCCTAATTTTAGTTCACAAAAACAAGGTAGACTAAGTTGTAGTGCTCCTGGGGCATTAGGGGGTAGGCCTGGAATAAGACGAATAGTGTCATTGCAAATTAATTCAATGGGTTCTAGGGGATGAGTAATCACATACTCATCTCGCGCAACTTCAGTTATTATCATCTTATCAGCAGAGTGACATTGGAAAGGGCAATACTCGTTCATTTCTGCAGCGGTCATGCCCTTGATAAGTTTGATTGCGCACAAAGGCTAAATATCAAATCATCACCAAAACGTGGGATGTATCAAAGGCCTATCTGAAATGGGTCACACTGCTGTCTAGCAGCACAGGGCGTACAAGGGAACCACTAACGGCCACGAAAGCCGTGTCATGAAGAATAGTACATGTGGAAGATCCCCATGCAAAGGGTGTACTTAAAAATTTAAAGATTTTCCACGCCGTATCTTTTTGTTTTACTGGAATTTTTACAGAAACCAAAATGTAACTGGTACTAAAGTAACATGACGTAATTTCAAGGTCGAAATAACGATACACTTCAGTTGTATCAATGACTAACTCGAAGTTAGTCTGCAAAATACTTTGTTTCAATTGTAATAGGTCATGCTCAAAAACATCATAAGGAATAACAGAAAGTGGCAACAAGTGGATTCGGCATAAAAGCATGGCATCCATTTGCTTCAGAAAAAGCACGGTGTGCACAGATCTTTGAGTGTTACGCAAAATTTCCCATAATGAGAAGAATTGATGATCAGTTATTTGATCCAATTCATTGCGTATAGTATTATAAGTATAATTAGCAGCTCGCATCATAGTTTTCAATCGTTCATTACTTTTATCAAATGATTGAGCTAGGCGTTCACTATAATCATTTAATTTATCCCTAGTATTAGAGAACCAAGCATGATCTTCCGTGATTATACGTTCCATGGTCGCATAATGTTCTAATAACTGTCTATCTGTTGCGGCCAGTGCATTAAGCTGACCGGACGTAGCGACATCACAGCAGTAGTGCAGAATATCCCCTAGAAAAGCAATTCCTCTCTTTGTGTGTTGATTGTCCATATTGGTAAAATTAAAAACAGCATCAGACAACTTACGCAATTCTCTGTCAAGAGTCAATCCGATATACTTAATATCGTCTTCCAATTGTATTAACAGTTGCGGGGGTGACCTTCTGCCCGCTGGCCTTGGAACAGTGAGTTGATGCGTTTCCACTCGTTCACGAAGAACCTTAAATGTCAAAGGGACCGAAGCCTGATAGGCTATTGTTTTTGGGAGACGTTTCATGGCGGCCCCTGTTGCTATGCATATGGGCCGGTCGATAACATCCTCCAGGTGACTGGATGGTATCACAATCAGAAGAAAGAGTAGGTGAGCACGAAGATATACCATCTTGAGAGAGAGATGTCTTCACATGCGTGTCAAAGTTTTGCAGCAGAGTTCGGCCCGACACAGAATATGGCCTACGACAACTATATCAGAAGAGACGACGTTTCGGGGTTTACGATTCATTATATAGCCAATCATTTCTTAGAGGGGTCTAGCTAATCCAGCTGGCGTCTTTCCTGTACATGGTACGTCGACGCCCTAGGTTTGAATTGGATTGGCCAATCAGCAAGGGTCTTACAAATGGAATCCGAACTTCCGGAGTGACCTGCCCGGTGCAGAGGTCTCCGTGGAGACGTGCAAAGCTCCACGTACACCACCGGACTTGACGTCAAACAAAAGTCCACCGGGACTTATTAGCAAGAAGTGGTAACCCACGTTATGTCTGAGAAATAGCTGTTTCTACAATTCCAGAGTTTCACAAGGCTAAGGAATAATGTAAATGTATAAAGATTATGCAAATACGGAATTTTGACTTAAAATAATAAAGTGTCCATAAAATAATCTCCGAACCATAATATAAATCTTTGCAACCCTTTGTCATGTGTGGCAGTATGAAGTAGTGGGTTTGGCTTAATGTTTAAAGAAATATTCTGAATGTTATATTTATCATTATGGGGCACACATTCGCCAAACGACCGCATGTTGAGATTTGTGGTGGACAAGGCGGCGCAGGAGCGGATTTCCCCCGCCATTACATTCCATCGGGGCTTCATCTTCATGTATCATCAAAGTCATCGCCTGCGCAGAATGTTCACTTTTAGAAGTTATTTCGTTGGTTTGCCATAGTCCTAAATTTAACCAGTAACTTGTACGTATATAATTATTTTAAAATAATGGGATATAAAGGGTAGAGATAAAACATTCGATAATTGTATATAGAATAAATGATAACTTTTCACGGACAATTGAAGAGATGACTGACCCAAGGTCAAGCGACAGGGCTTATACCTCACAGCGGAGTTTCCTCTGTATCAGAAAATCTGTTGACACAGTAAATTTTGTCGGTATCTTTCATATTAGTTGATCAGATTTTAATTTTAAGGAAACTAAATACTAGAAACTATGGAAAAAGACAAAGTTTATATTCACTTTTAACCTACGGAATGGAAGATTGGTCCCAAAGCGTTGATGATACCATAGATCGGATGGTACAAGACAATAAATCCCAAGCAAAGAAAGTCCGTACCAGGACGTTAAATCTATAACCAAAAGAAGCTCCCCATACTACTGGTTACCTTGATCTCAATTAGCTTCGTTGAAAACTTGATTGATGTTCACTATATGAAGGTAATTAAAGCCGTATCGCTGAACACAGAGAGCCCCTGTTCCCGCTGTTTGGGGCCGCGGGAGTGCCCTTTATTAGTCAACAGCTGCCGCAAGTGGGCGGCCAGAAAATTGAGCTAATCGCTTTCCTTACTCCCGCCAGATTTAACTTCCAGGGTTTCCAAAGAGAAACTTGGGAAATTATAACCGAAACTTGAATTTTAAGAATATGAATTTTGTTGCACTCACTGTCTCCTGAAGTTATTAGTGTGAGAATACAGAATTTATACAAGATTTCCCTTTGTTTTGAAGATTAAATGTAAGGCTAGCTATCGTCTTTACCACTTACATGGTAGGTAAATAAGATGCTGCACTCCACCCAAATAATCGAGAGTTAGATTTCACAGGCTGACGGTGAGGGAGAATTTTCTTTATTGTTTCAGAAGTAGCTTTCTTTGTATCATTCTTTTGAATATTTTATCTCAGAAGTCTTGCTCCTACTATTGACATTGGATCTTTATGACCCCGAATAAGAATTATTCCTTTTAATGCTCTCCAAGTCCATTTACTTAGGGAAATACATGTTTTGGGGCCCCTTGAGTGAACAAATAAACATATTTTTAGAAAATGGTACTTGTGTATGTGTGTCGATGAATAGCGTTACTCAGAAACGAAAAGTTGGAGAAATAAGTTGAGATTTATACACAATAATAGTGTTACTTTTACCTTATGTCAAATTCCAGCGTGCATGGTTATTCAAATAATATACTGTCATTTAATACATTGTTCTCAAAAACTCAGCTTCTTGATGGATTTTTAAACATATTCACACAAAAATCAATTTTACAGTAAATGGGCTTACAAATAGATCGGTCATATAATTTTATATTAATACCCACGTTTCATGCTCTCCAAATTTATTGATTTTCTACATTTAATAATGTATTTGTTGAAATTGGAGCATTATATTGAAAAAGTAATATTCCCGTTTTCTTTAATGTTCTTTTGAGAGGCATTATGTAATTTTTGAATCAATATGGCGAAAAACTGCATCGTGTGAAACATTTTGAGTATGAAAAGTGTTGGAATAGTTGGCGATAGAATAAGGACTAAAGTTGGGAGTGTAGTTGTTAGAAGCATATCATTTTATTGTCAAACAAAATAAATGTTACATTTTGCTAACATTTCACAAATGTATACCTTAAAATATTGATGGCAAATAAAATATATAACTCGATTTTTTTTTTTTTTTATCATCCTGTGAAGCCCACTTCATTCTGTAGGAATTTTGTATAATCTTGTGTAACTACTATATAGCACACCAAAGTGGACTACCCCCCCCATCAAATTGATGCGTTTCATTTACATGACTATCTCTAGTTGTTCCACAAGCAAACTTTCCTCACAACAGATTATACTTTTATCTTGTAATTGCCAATCGAGACAAACGTTAGCAGAATTGATCTACTGAGTTTTGCAGAATTTTGCATAGCGGTTTAACCATAAGACATGAGCAAACATTTACTGCAAAAAATGTAGATCTCGTCAAAACACATAATTTATGTCCTATACGTTTTTCTTGCACAGTTGTTTTCTTGTTATTCATTATTTTTGTTTAATTGTTTCATTTATATAGCCCCCTTAAATATGTAAGGTCATATCGGGGTTTTGCATTATAAACCAACTTGTTGTCTTGTTGGGTTTAGATCGTTTTATTTTCCTCAAGCGCGCGCACACACACACACATACACATATTCACTCTCACATACATACTTTCAGACTGTGGGGGATAGGGGATAATTCTGTTACAGAAATATGTCCCTCCCCAGCCGGGAATCGAACCCAGGACCTCCGGGTGAGAAGTCACTCATTATTAAATTACAAACTAGTTAACTTTTCTCAAATGGGACTATGCAAAGTGAACTAAACCTCAATTGTTTCACATAGTTTCACCAGCTTTTAAACGATTTGACTATCCTTTAGCCTAATATATTCCCTTATCCTACTTCTACTTACAAGGAAGCAAGTAATAAGTCCAATTTGCCAATGCTTATGAAGGTTATCATGACGTAGATAAAAGAATAATTTTTGTAAGAAAAATTTGTGGGTGGAACACCTAGAGAAAGTTAAGTAAATGGAACACATCGGATTTTTGTGTCATAAACCATTTTCGGGACATCCATTACTAATTGCTTGAATTTTTTAATACGGTTTAATAGGATTTTCAGTAGCTTCTCACGTTTGCATGAAAAGAGTGCATGGAATTCATATTTCGTCAGTTCCAACATTTGACGATTCACTTCACTATCTATTATAGATAGTCTCCATGATTCAATGCCTATGAGCTGCGATCGGAAACTGTTTGCATTGTCAGAAATTAGCAATTGAAAGCAGTAGTTCTTGTAGCCATTATTCAATAAATGCATAAATTGCATCATTTATACCGATAGCGGTTTCCAGCAGAAATCGTATGTTATCTTTTGCAAATTAGACAGAGCAGTCTCACCAACATAACATCGACCGTTTACACAGGCAGTGCCAGCAAAGCGTAGTAGCACTGACGTTGCAGTACTAAATTTTGCAAAGGTAGCAATTAAAACAAACATTTGCCGCCATAAAATATTCCTCGGAGAACAGGTGGTTCTGTAGGGAACTACCTTATCGACTGATTCGCGAAAAGGCGGAGGAAATTACATAGTTGAGTGTTTATGAAGAAGGGTCTCTGAATATGCATGACGTCTATCAAGTGGGATCTCGCCCTGGCAGGCACTGTCTCGTTAATTTCGCGAAAAGTGGCAATTGTTCCTGGCTGCTATACAGTTCAATTAATAATAAAAATAATGTTTCAGTGAAAGGATTTTTAATGAGGGTACCAAGGGAGCTATATTTCATAGCCAGTTTAGTGTTAACACCCACGCCCTGATAATTTAAATGCTGCTATATAATTGCACACACTAAATCCCAATTATGTTGATACATCTCTAGAGATTTCACGTTTAGTTACCTCTCTACATATATCATGCAGTGGTAGAATTATCTGATGATAAATCCTCCAATTAATTATTACTTGGTAATGAAACCTTAAGCTGTTAATTGCTCCCTATTGATAGTTTCGTTTTCATTTCTTGCGCTACACAAGTCTCTATTCCTACGTAGCGAAAATACTTCCCCTATATAGGACTGACACCCCGCTAGAACTTACAATCGAATTCCCAGGGATCAGAAGACACGAAACCACAAATGGAGAACCTGGAATGAGCGCTCGGCCCGTAACAGGTATGTACGTGAGGAAGTGAATGATATGAAATGAATGGTAGGGACGGCTGTGATGAAGTAATTGGTGGAATGAGTGGCGGGGGAAACCGGAGGTCCGGAGAAAACCTGCTAAGACGCCGTTTCGTCCACCACAAATTGCATGCGGGCGCTTGGGATTGAACCCGACCTGCCCTAGGGAGGTATTTAAGTTTGGTATCTTCCTAGGATGGGGAAGATTTTCAGGAAACCATCCTTTACATGGAAAAAATTTCGAAAATTTAGATTTTTTCAAAAATGGCTAACGATTTTGATTAAAATCTCTTTTATTTAAGATATTTGCATCACAAATAAAATGTATATCTTGCATTTTCTGGGAATAGCCTTAGAAGACCTCCAATCTAGAAGAATTTTTCTGAATTTTGCATAAGTGGTAAACCGTAAGAAATAGACAAAAACTTACTGCTCAAAAAAATAACACACAATTGTTATTACATATATTTTTTTCATGGAGTTGACCGTTTTCGAGATACTTTTTGTTATTGATTTCAGTTTTAAAATACTTCTCACACGCAAAGGAACTGATTTCAAACCCATAGCAACCACACTTTAAAACAGTTGACTGTCGGTTTAGCCTAGTGTATTCTCTTACTTTCCTTCTACTTATAAGGAACTAAATAATAATACCGTTTCTGCTAATATTTACCTCGATTGGCATTAGCATTAGTAGACAGAAGAATAAGCTTACTAACAAAAATTTGTTACAGAAATGTAGAGAAATCTTGGGAATGGAACACATCAGATTTTTTATGTTTTATTTGTGTAGTATTTTTTTTGGTAAGGGGTCTGCCAATTGCATTTGAGGTCATGTGTTTAGTAACTGAGAAAAGAAGAGAAAACGGTCCAGTGACCAAAATACACACTATATAGATGAATTTTGCATAATGGGGAGTTTATAATTTTGTAAACCTTTTCAGATTTTGTTAGAGCCTGTATACTGCAACTGCTATTGGTGACTTTGTCCTAACTTTTATCTTAAATAGTAAATGACAAAGTAGCGTCGGCGTTAATGTGTGGGTCAGTTGGTCCGGTTAGGGTGGAACCTAGTGACATTTCCCTAACTTTTGATGTCTGCACTGTTCCGGTTTTAGCTCAGGTGGTTCCTCTACATCGGCGAACATGAATTACTCGGTACAGGCGTGGTACAGAAGGCAATACAAAAAAGGTAGTTAACAAAAATAACACTAATCACTGGTTCTTAAATATTATTGAAGAAAATTATGCATGGTATAATATTACACGGTATAAACCCTAACCGTTGACAACCAAGTGACACCTGCAAACATGTGGGTGATGATTACAAATCTGGGGAAAGCAAAACCATGAATTCTTTGTTTCAACCGCGGTGAGCAATGTGGCGCGATTTTGCTTCAGCGACCGACATAGTGTCGCCCATGAAATCTGGCGTAGAACTGCCCAATAACGGTTGTGATTTTAAACTTAGTTTCCTTTCTGTATAAATAGGGTCCCTTCTTGCTATTGGTTGCATGTACTTATGCCTCTATTTCCTAAAGTCACTCAACGTTATACAAAAGACAGGGCAATAACATTTTAGAATGTTTCCTTTTGTAAGCTCAACTCACAATACATCAAGGTCTCTTGTTAACGGAAAACAGAGCATTTACACTTAAAACCACGTTTCAAACCTTGTCGCGTCAGGGTGTAAAAATATTAACAAAATACAAATATTCACAAGTAAAATAATGGTTGAAGCAAAGCTTATAACCCCTTACTATGATTAATAAGGCATTGCTATATACAAATGCTATCTATTTAATGAAGTATAATGATCACTATCGGTAATACGGATCGTTGCACAATAGATATTATTTCTACATGTTATTATTAGTTACATAATTACGCGGATATTGACGAGTTACTGTCTCAATACCCATGCAGCCCATTACCTTAAATTTGTGGATGAATACCGTTAACGAATTAGCAGTTTTGTGACCACTTATACGTAGCTCTGAAAAACACAAATTGATGTGATGTACGTGTTTCCTACTCAAAAGTGTGTTCCAAGCACATCGGTATTCTGTGAGCGTGCGGTCGATCTTGCAGGCAATTGCTGCTTGCTTCAGCCGCACTGTTTTCCTGCTCTTGCTGTGTTTGTGTGTGGACAGAGGATTAAAGGCAGCTACACCGAAGCTTAAGGGAGCTAACAGAGCTATTGAAATAAAAAGCCGGAACATACCAATCTCTGGAGCTATTTCGTTTAGTCTTTTGTTTCATTTTGTAGTGAACTATTAATCTGAAAAATACCATGTGTTGCGTTCGCATGACAATTTCTACCATCTATTGTTTATACTGGGCTATGAAAACGATTCATATAAAGGCTCATTTCTCCATTTCATTTTAGACCAAGAGCTATATTTCATATTTCGTAATGGATATAAAGAAAATAGCGGTAGTCAAATGTATAAGTGGAACGTTATATGTTCGCCTTAAAACTTTTTCCCCCTTTTTTCTTCGAAATCTACATTTTTTGTGTAGCAACCTTTTTCCTTTCGCTTGAGAAGTCATAATGAATGATGACTTCAGTGGCTATTCCCAGAAAGTTCGGGATATACAGTTTCTTACCTAATAAGCAGGTATATTTAATATATGACATTTTAATCAAAATCGTCTAAGCCATTTTTTGAGAAAATACAAATTTTCGAACATCAAAGTGTTCCATGTAAAGGGTAGTTTGGGGTGGGGGATTTTCTTGGAATCCTTCATGTTGAAACTTTGGAAATTTCTGAACTATATATCAAGTTGGGTATTTAACCGAAATTTTCGTTTTTGACCTATGGTATTCACAGATAGACAGACACACTTACAATCAGACACAGGCTACAGTATATGCGTAGACACATGCACGGATAGTTTTCTGAAAATGCTCTCTTAGGATCCAGGGACCTCAAAACAGATTTCTGTGAAATTTTGGCATCGAATTTTTGGGTAGAATACGGCCTCTTCTCTTCCCTACCTACTATGTACACAGCACTTGCATAAAAAGTAAAAAAGTGTCCAACAATTCAAATAAAATATAACGTCTATCGCTTAGCATATCCAAATTATACAAGATTATACAAAATTCCTCCTGAATAAAGCATATTTTACAAGCTATTCCCTGAAAATGTAAGAAATATATTTTATTTTCATGCAATTATCTTTAATACATAATCTTTTAATCAACTTTGTTATTGCCATTTCGAGATACTGAAAATGTATATATATATATAACTATTTTCTGATTAATTGTTAGTATGAGGTATCCAAGATGGTTCTTTATCAGTGCTACTTGGGACTGACATTCCAACATTTTTTCCTCGCTGCTGATGTCCGCGTCTCATCAGTGAAAATTATCGGTGAGCATGACCTTAAAAGTTTCACAGAGGCTATGTAAGGGCGGGAATCTCGTACGATTTCCAGGATTTAACCAGAACAACAGTTTTAAAGCATTCTTTTATTTTCCAGCTTTGGTGCTTTCCACCGGAGTCTTTTTATTATTATTATTATTATTATTATTATTATTATTATTATTATTATTATTATTATTGTTGTTGTTGTTATTATTATTATTATTATTATTATTATTATTATTATTATTCTAAAGAATATAAAGTTAAAGAAAATATCAGTCTAAAGAATTTAAACATAAGAGGATGCCCACATGCTAGTCCCCCAAAGAAGAACATGAATGTATGATGGGAGAGAAATAAGGAAAAGAATGCGCGGCTTCAGTCGAGACTCTGCACCCGAACGGCGTCCCAGGCCAAAGTATGTATGTAGCACCAGAAACTTGAGGAAGGTGAGTAAAGAACTTACGGGTCGCAGCCAAGATGTGATCCCAAATTCACGATGTAGTTGTGCATTCCTGATGTACCATGGGGCCTTCTCAGATATACGCAACACCTTGTTCTGGAATACCTGAAGCCGTTGCATCTTAGTAGGACAAACGCAACCCCATACCGGACAGGAGGAGTGGTTTCAGAATGCTCTTGTATAGGAGCAGGGTCACCCGAAGTCTGATTATTGAAGTAAGTGTCAATCATTTCTGGTGCGAAGTGATAGGCGTGGTTGCCTCTCGAAACGAGACTTCTGCTGAAGAGTGCTCTTTTGTCCAACTTTTCGTTTCTATCTCAATGAAGGCTGAAGCTTGATTACACTGGTAGTGCCTAAATTATTTCCTCGAAACTATTTACTTTCTCTAGTAGGTAGAGAAGGAATTACTCCATTCAAAAATCGATGTCGAGAGATTTCACCAGAAATATACGTTTTGAGGTCCCCTGAATAAACCAATCCTTGAGCAATATTACAAAGTTATGGGCATTTGGTCGCCAGAAATTACAAATCTGGGGAAGAGCAAATCACCACGTGATTAATAAAGTGGAAGTGCATTAGATTTATACCTACTAAGGAGGGAAATGACAATATTGCCAAAATGGCATTACATTGGAACTCCCAAGGGGTGAGCAGGTGAAGAGGAAGACCTAGAGCAATGTGGAGCAACTCAAATACAGTTGAAGCTAACCCGGCGTGGAAAAGTTGGAAAGAAAATAAGACGAGCAACAGAGTTCAATGGCGTACTTTTACCAAGACCTATTTCTCTAGTGATAAACGGTAGCTTTTGCTACAAATGGCAACGCAGGCGATGTTACATGGAATGAAGATGGAGCACCGGTGGAATGCAATGACAACCGGAGAACTCGGAGATAACCAGGCCCTGTCCACCATAGATCCCACATGCAGTCGCTTGAGATAGAACCCGGACCGTGTAGGTGAGAGGTAAGTGGCCTAACCACTCGACCACGGTGCGGCCCTTATTAAGGCTGCTACTACTACAACTACAGCAGCCGCCGCACCACCACCGTTACTTATATTAATTCTCAAATGCTTTATTTACAATGTCTTAATTGCGGCCAGATGATCGGTTGCATGATGTTAAACGAATTTTGATATGCGCTTCCATTGAAATAACTGAACCGAAGTTTGACTTCCTCTGAGCTATGTCCTAGATAGTAGTTAAACTTACCAAGGGTTTTAGTTGTTGCATCTAAACTTCTCAACTCTGTTCTCCACACAGCAAGTTTGAAGCGCTCATAGCAACATGCTTAAGCGAAAATTTGAACGCAAGACGGCCAAGAAACTAAGAAGCTTTATTTTCTATTATATTTGTTTTCCTCCTCACCTTTATTTGGACGTACATGAACAGCTCAAAATTTGAATTATTTTCTCGCTTTCGAATACACTTTCATTTAGGACACGCAATCAGAATTAAAGTTGTGGCGGAGTATTTCGTGTTTTGCTTGGGTCATTCTATTTTTGCTTCCTCTACACGTACAATGTACATGGTGTATAAAGACGGTATTGTATTGCATCTAAAATTTGATACCGAGATTTTAACGAAAATACAAGTTTTGGGGTACCTTTTATTATAAAAGAAGCATCTCTGTGTGTGTGTTTATGTGGGCGTAAGTCTGTGAACGCGACAACACAAAAATGAAAAGTTGGTAAAATACCAAACTTGGTATTTAAGTTTAGTATCTTCCACGGATGCTACACGAAGATAATGAGAAAATTCCCCCAACCCAAATTACCCTTTACATGGAAAAAAAAAAAATGAGGAAAATGTTGATTTTCTCAAAACATTTTCTAACGATTTTGATTAAAGTACTGTATTTCAAAGTTATTAATAAAATATAATCTTGAATTTTCTGGGTATAACCTCTGAAGATCTCTTTATTCTGAATGAATTTTACTGGATTTTGCATACTGGTAAACCGTAAGAGAAAGACAAAACCTTACTACACAAAACATGTAGATCACGTTAAGGCACACAATTTATGTCATACACATTTTTTCGTGGAATTGAGCATTTCTGAGATATTCTTTGTTATTTGTTTCAGATTTAAAATACTTAAACTTTTCTCACACGGAAAATTGCTAACTCCCGGCACAGGGCAACCAGCTTTTAAAATATTTGATTATCACTTTAGCCCACTGTATTCCCTTATTTCCCTTCTACTTACAAGTAAGCAAGTATTTAAGACAATTTCTGTTATTGTTTATCTCGATTATTATAAAGTAGATAGAAGAACATGCTTTTTAACAATAATTTGTTACAGCAATGTAGAGAAGGTCATGCGAATGGAACACATCAGATGTTTAGTGATTGTAAAATAAGTTATTTGTTCATTTCTAGTTTTTGTTGTCTTTGTTCCAAAGAAACGGGATAGCAGGTACTATTAAACGTTCTCAACAAGTTTTCAAGTTTCCAATACAATGTTTTATAACGCAGGTGACCACAGAAATATTTTTCGGTTATAAACATTTATAGCTTCGCTGTTGGATTTATGTATTAAATGTTCTAAAACGTATATACTTTATACTATTTGCATTTTTAACCTCACACTGCGAGAGCAGTTGCAATATCAGAGCAATGCTAACCATCATCACGTCTGTAAATATAGCTAGTGATAACATTTTGCTTAAAAAATAAATCAAGAAGGTATGCCGTGGGTTGTTATCGTATATTATTACTCTCCAGGGTTATAATTGTCTCATTTCGTAGACATTAAAATCTTACATCGTATCCACATCGTACGTTTCCATCCAGCTCAGGCACAGGTTGGCTACTGGTACCAGTAGTTAAGGTACAACTCTCAAACGACAGCAAATCTGCGACTCATTATTTGTGAACGCATCACTCATTGCCTGCAATCCATTACACCAATGTTATGCGCGTGTAATTCATTGCACGACGACGCACAGCACCAGGGGATGGCCGAGGTGGCCCAATTCCGCTCCTGGACGTCACCCACTCTGCATGGACGATTGCACGTCCGTGCCAAATTAGACAATGAAAATTTCAACCAAGCGTAGTGGTGTCGATCGTATCGGAGAGAATTTTATATTTATTTCGTGTCCATTGTCAGCCCTGCGGTGTGTAATCGTGTTGTGACACGGTAAATAGCCAGTGCCACATTGCCCGCTTTAATTCAATAAAGGGCCGGATTGCAATTTGGTGGACGGACGATCATGCTAACAAGTTCGGAAATGCGTTCCTGACATTGCAGTGCAGACACGTCTGAGTGCAATCAGCGTGCCAACACTGAATTCGGATTAGTTAAAATTACCTCACTCAGCAAATCGTAGTTAGCTGTGAGCAATGTTAGGCATTAGAAGCGCGTCAACTATGAAAACGGCCAGCAGCGCGCCATTCATGAAAGCGGTACTCTGGAGCAATGCAAGTTAAAGAGTTTATGGTGGATTGCTTTTGGAGCATTACGCCATATAACCCGCTGTATTACCGTGCAAAAGGTTAACATGGGCTTTATCTTTATTAATAGAAACCTCTGAGATAACGCACTGATTATCCTGGGAAGTCGCTGACGTTTTGCAGTGCACCACTGAGCGCGTCAGCCAATAGAAATCACAAAAGACAGAAAAACGTGGAGTAAAACAAAACGTCTTATCGCAGCCTTTGAAGCCGACATGTAAACCTTTTCAGTAGCACGGCAATCCCTGTTATCATCACCCTGACAAAATCTTAAATAAACATATGAAGATCGCTGTCAGAAGGTATTTGGATTTGAAATAACAAGATAAAGGCAATGGGGCCCGCCTGGGTAGTATGGTAGTAGCGTGTCTGTCTCATATTCAACAGGTCGTGAGTTCGAATCTCGCTTAGATTGAGTTACCCGGATAAGGTTTTTTTTCGGGGTTTTCCCTTATCCTGAGAAGACGAATGTTGAGTAACTTTAAGCTCCATGGACCCCGAGATCATTTGAGCAGCATTTCACCAATTTCATTCATCGTCCGATATGAGCAACGAGGTTAAAGGACGTTAAGCTATTAAAAAAAAAAAAAAAAAAAAAAAAGGCAGCGCCGAGAATGAGTAGTTAGACCATTCGCCTCCCATCTAAGCGATACGGGTTCGATTCCATGGACCCATATCTGGGTATCATGGTGTAAGAAGCGGCGTCTGGGCGGGGTCCTTCGGTTTCCCCCGCCACTCATTCCACCAATTGCTCCATTATCACCTTACCAATCATCAATTTCGCCTACATTTCATATCATCCCCTTCCTCATGTTCATGCCTGGCTACGGGGCGATCCCTCATAACAGGTTCTCCATTCTGTGATATCGTGCCGTAGGCTCCCCAACAGGCTTCTGACCCCTAGGCTTTGACTTGTAAATTCTAGGGGGTTGTCAGTCCTACAAATACGAGTTGGGTATCCCGATTACGAAACTAATAATAATAATAATAATAATAATAATAATAATAATAATAAATAATTTTCGTTTTGGAGGAATGATATTAAATTGAATAATATTTATATATTATCCAAGTTAAATTGATTTATTAAAAAAATCTGATGCGTTCCATCCACATGAGTTTCTGTAGTGTTACACAAACAACTATTCTTTTATTTACGACGTGTTAATCAAAGTTAACAGCAGAAATTGCCTTACTGCTTGCTTCCTTGTAAGTAGAAGGGACATAAGGGAATACACTAGGCTAAATCGATAGTTCAAAATTTTCAAACGCTGGTCCTATGTGAAACTACTGAAGTTAGTTTCGCTTTGCATGGCCTGCAGTTGAACAAGAGAGAAGAAGCGAAACGTCACTTCCCGTTTGAGAAAAGTTAAAAGTAGTTAACAATTGAAACCAATAACGAGGAATATTTCAGAAGCTGTTAGCTCTGCATAAAAAACGTATATGACAAATTATGTGTCTTAACAAGATCTAATATTTTTTATGTTGTACGTTTTTGTCTGTCTCCTACCGTTTTCAATATTCTGCAAAACTCATCCAGAATAAAGAGGCTATTCCCAGAAAATTCAAAGTATACAGTTTATTTGTGATGTAAATATTTTTAATTTACGATATTTTAAATAAAAATCGTTAAATCCATTTTTCAGAAAGACAAAATTTTTAAAAAAAAAATGTTCAATCTAAAGAGTGGTTTGGGGTGGGGGATGTTTTTGAAAATCTTCGTGTAGGATCATTTGAGGGTACTAACTTAAATACTAAGTTTGCTTATTAGTAGTCTTTTCGTTTTTGAGCTATGCTGTCCACAGACACACACGACCTTTTTCTAAAACTGCTTTTTTCGGACTCAGAGGACCTCAGAAATTATATTTCCGGTGAAATCTCGGCATTGCATTTTTGAGTGGAATAAAATACCTTGTACATACGGGCTAGAGAGAATAAAAAAATCTGAAGTCTTCCATTCACGAGACTTTCTCTAGATCTCTGCAACAAATTATTGTTAAAAGGCTTATGTTTCTAGTTACTTCATGTCAATTGAGAAATAATTAGCAGAAATAGTCTCATTATTTACTACCTTGTAAGTAGAAGCGAAATAAGGGAGTACCATAGGTTGAAGTGATAGTCAAAAGCTGGTTGCTATGTGATTGTTCCTTTGTTTGTATGGACACGAGTTAACAAATTTCTGTATGAGAAAAGTATAAGTTTTTCTAACCTGAAACCAAAAACAAGGAATATCTAAAAAAACGACCAACTCCACAAAAAATGCATATAACATAAATTAGGTGTTTCAAAGTGTTTTAAATGTTTTGTGTGGTAAGCCTCTGTTTAACAGTTATGCAAAATTCCGTAAAATTCGTCCAGAATAAAGTAGTCTTCAGAGGCTATTACCAGAAAACTCAAGATAAACATTTTATTTGTCAGGTAAATATCTTTAATATATGATATTTTAATCAAAATCGTTAGAAAAATCAAGAAAGAAAAATCAAAATTTTCGAAAAAAGTTTCATATAAAGGGTAGTTTGGGATGGGGGGATTTTTCTCAAAATCTTCATGTCGCATCCCTGGAATATACTAAACTTAAATACCAAGTTTGGTATTTTACCGACTTTTCGATTTTGAGTTATCATGTTCACTGACACACGGACATACACGCACACGCACACACACACATGGACCTTTTTGTGAAAATGCTTTTTATAGATATAAGGGACCCTAAAAATTATTTCCGGTGAAATATCGGTATTGAATTTTTGGGTGGAGTGCAATACCTTCCCTATACATTATGTACATGGTACGTGTAGAGAATGTAAAATCCGATGTGTTCAATTTATATGATTTGCTCTACCTATTCTACAAACAAACTGTTCTTACAAAACAAAATTCTTTTATGTACTTCATGCTTGTAACGATAATCATTAGCAGAAGTCGTTTAATTACTTAGCTCTTGTAAGTACTACTATTCCTACTACTACCACTGCCACCGCCACCATCACCACCACTATTCTCTTATGTTTTGTTTATGTTTGCTTAATTGCGACCAGATTATCGTTTGCATGCAGTTAAACGTATTTTAATATATACTCCCATTAAAATAAGTGAGCGAAGTTTGACTACCTTTAGCTATGTCCTAGATAGTAGTTAAACTTACCAAGGGTTTTAGTTGTATCGTCTAAACTTCTCAACTCCGTTCTCTGCACAAGTTGGAAACGCTCATAGCAACATGCTTAAGCGAAAACTTGAACGCAAGACGCCAAGAAACTAAGAAACTTCATTTTCTGTCATATTTTTATTTTCCTTAGTTTTTTAGCACATACATAACATTTCGATATTCTAATTATTTTATCGTTTGGACGCACTTAAATTTGGGACAGTCAGGAAGAAAGATTGCAGAGAGATTCGATTGTTTTGGCGAAGAATTTCATGTTTTGATGATTGGCAAATAAGTTAAATTGTTATTGGGACATAAGGTTTACTCCTGACAAGCAAAGATATTGGAATTTTAATTGTTTTACATAGCAACCGGCTTTTATAGGATGAGACTATCGCTTTAGCCTGTGCATTTTCTTATTTCCATTCTACTTACAAAGAACCTAGTAATAATACTAATTATGTTTATGTTGATTAGCATGATGCAGATAACAGATTAATGTTTTGAATAAAAGGTTTGTTTACCGAACAGCCAAAGGACATCATATGAATAGAGCACTAGATTTTTTCTCTTCTACCTACCAGGAACCAAATAATAATGACAATTTCTGCTAATGCTAATCTCGATTATTATGAAGAAAATAGAAGAATAAGGTTTTTAGCAATAATTTGTTACAGAGATGTAGAAAAAACCATGTGAATCGAACACATCATATTTTTACTTTCTGTACACGTGCTATGTACATAGCATATAGAGAAGGTATTATATTACACCCAAAAATTTGATACCGAGATTTCACCGGAAATATATGTTTTGAGACACCCTGAATAAAAAAACACAGTTTTAGAAAAATGTCCATGTGTTTGTGTGTGTGTGTGTGTGAGCTGCATAGCTCAAAAACGAAAAGTCGGTTAGTTACCAAATTTGGTATTTAAGTTGAGTGTCTTCCAAGGATGTGACACGAAGATTAACAAGAAAATTTCTCCACCCTGAACTACCCTTTACATGGAAATCGTTACTAACGAGTAAGAGGAAATGCTGCATTTTTTAACATAGAAACAGCGGCTGTATTTTCTAAATATGTTTCAAGAAAAATTCGCAAATGAAAGAATTGAAAAGCCCTTTTCACTTCCAACGAAAATTATTTTAAAAGGAAAAATTACGAGAAAAGAGTGACGAGTTTGAAGAATAAGCTTTTTGCATGAATACCTTCTGAAGAACGGACAGAGAAATTCGTGCGAATGTAACACATCAGAATTTTTGTTGTTAACGTTATGTTAATTATAAAGGACTATTTATAATAGGACGATCCAGAACAATATAGTATTTAAAAGAACTTCCAGCAAGATGAGCGAGTATCCCTTCAAATATTTTCCTCCTAATCTATTCAGCCCCCGAATCGTAATTAAAAGTTAACGAGGGTTACTTCCCTTGAGGAGGGATGAGAAAAGAAACGGGAAGACGGAGAGATGATGTGAGGTTCCTCCATCCTTCTAAGAATGGAAGAGAAGAAATTTAATTTCACTTTTAGAACGCTAAAGCAGACGCACAACTTTCGGTTTTACTTGGCTTACATTTCGAAATTTGCTTAAAAAGATTTGTATGGAGATAAAAACTACTTTGTTAACTTAGGGTAACATTGATTACTTTAGCTTTATTCCACCCAAGGCGTCTGAAGAACAAAATAAATAAACAAAAACCTGTATATTTTAGTGACTTCCAATTCCCATGTTTCTTGAAGCAGAACTATGCAGATGATAAGGAAAGCTGAATATACTGAATATACAGCATATTACAGATACAGATATTTTGATAAGTGATAACTTAAAATGAGCCCTTTTCGGCGTTTTGCTTTTAGTTTCTCTACGCGTACTGTGCACATAGTGTACAGAAAAGCTATTGCATTCCACCCAAAAATCGATACCGAAATTTCGCCCGAAATACACGTTTTAGGGTCCCGTATATATAAAAAGGTATATTTAGAAAAATATCGGTGTGTGTGTGGGGGGGGGGGGGTCCGTGTATCTGTGAACACATAACTGAAAAACGAGAAGTCGGTAAAATCCAAACTTAGTACTTAAGTATTAGTGTCTTCCAAGAATGGACACGAAGATATTGAGGGAAGTCCTCCTTTATATGGGAAAAAATAAATAAAAACGTTGATTTTTCTCAAAAATCACTACGAATTTTGATTAACATACCGGATATTAAGGATATTTACATGACAAATAAAGTGTAAATTTTTATTGTGGAAATATTTTCTGAAGAGCTGTTCATTCTGGAAGGATTTTGTGGATTTTGCATAACTAGTAAACCGTAAGAGATAGACAAACACTTACTACAGAAGAACTGTAGACCTCGTTAAGACACACAATTTATATCATATACATTTTTTTATGTGGAATTGGCCATTTTTGAGATATTCCTTGTTATTAGTTTCAGTTTTAAAACTTTTCTCTTACTGATACTTATCAAATCCTGACAAAGCAAAGAAACGGATTTCATCCACATGACAACTACCCTTTAAAACATTTGACTATCGTTTTAGCCTAGTGTATTCCGTTATTTCCATTCTACTTATAAGAATGCATTTCTGTTAATGTTTATCTCGATTAGCATGAATTAGATAGAGATATAGAGAAAGTCATATCAATGGAACACAATCATTCGTCTAACACATTACACAATTTACTAATGTTTACCCCACGGTCGTAACAGCGCCGTTAAATAGTCAACGCCTATCAGTATAGACTACCCGCTTTGCTAACAGGTGTTCCCACCTCAACACTTGGCTTTCTAGCTTCCATACCAACGTTAATAATGTTTTCATGTTTTATCTCGTTTATGTAGGCAGCGTGTAAAGCAACTTTCTAAAATATTTTTGCATTCCTAGATGGAGCTACACCTAATTGCGAAGATTGACAGATATGTTTTATTCACACTTTTCTCTACACATTCAACAAAATATCCCTACTGAAATGTATCCTTCCATTTCATGTTAACATTTGCAGAAATGCTTTTATTATCAATTTCCTTGCAGGTACAATGGAATTAGCGAATACAGTAAGCTTATAAGCGACAGTCAAATATTTTAAGAGCTGGTCACTCTGTTATATGTCTTTTAAATTCTTTCTCTTTACATCACCAGGAGAGGGAATAGGAATAAGTACTTCTCGTTTGAGAAAAGTATAGGTTTTGAAAAATTCAAATGACAAGGAATATCTCGGAAATTGTTAACTCTACAAAATATGTTTGACTAAAATGGTGTGCTTTACATCCTTTAGACAGTCAGTTTTTATCTATCTCTATAGTCTAACAGTTATGCTAAAGCCATTCAGAATGAAGTGGATTTTTAAAGGCTATTCTCAGAAAATTCAAGATGTAGCTACATTTCACTTGTAAAAATATTTAAATCTAGGTTTCGTATTTTAATCAAAATCGTTTGAGAAATTCTTCAGAAACTCAAAATGTTCGAAAAGGAGGATTTTCTTGAAACACTCTTGGAAGATGCTGAGCGTAATTACCAAGTTGACTTTTAACCGACTTTTTTCAGTGATGCTGTTCAGTGTTTTAAAAGTTGATTGCTTTGTAAATGAAATCCGGTTCTCTTTTCCCGTTCGAGAAAAGTTTAAAGTATTTTAAAAATAAATCCTCTAACAAGGAATTCCTCGAAAACGTTGGCTCCATAAAGGAAAAAAAAATTGTATAAATTCTCTGTTTTAACAAGATGTACATGTTTTCTGTTTTAAGTTATTGTCTATCTCGTAAGGTTTACCAGTGATGCAAAGTCATCCGGAATGAAGAGCTCTTCAGAGGCTATTTTCAGAAAATACAAGCTATACGTTTTATTTGCCATGAACATAAAAGTAACAGGCCGTATTTTAATCAAAATCGTTTGAGCCATTTTTGAGATAATCAACATTTTCAAAAATGTTACCATGTAAAGCTTAATTTGGGTTTTTTTTTTTTCTTCTTGAAAATCTTCGAGTTGCATCCTCGGAAGATGCTGAATTTAATTATATTTTGAGTATTTCGTTTTTGAGTTATGGTGTTCACACACACACGAACCTTTTCTTTTATTACTTTCTCTGTAGTACTATGCACATAGTGTATAAAGAAGGTATTGCACTCCACCAAAAAATTCGATACCGAAATTTCACCCGAAATATATATTTTAGGGTCCCCTTTATCCAAAAAAAGCATTTTCAGAAAAAGGTCCGTGTGTGTATCCATGTGTCTGTGAACACGACAACTCAAAAACGAAAAGTCAGTAAAATACCAAACTTGGTATTTGAGTTTAGTATCTTCCAGGGATGCGACACGAAGATTTTGAGAAAAGTCCTCCACCCCTAACTACCCTTTACATGGAACTTTTTTCGAAAATTTTGATTTTTTTTTTAAAATGGCTCTATCGTTTTTGATTAATGTATATCTTGAATAGCCTCTGAAGCTTACATCTGGGAATAGCCTCTGAAGCTTACTTTATTCTGGATGACATTTACGGAATTTTGCATATCTCCTAAACTGTAACAGATAGATAAGAGCTTATTACACAAAAAATGTAGAGTACGATAAAACACACAATTTATATTATACACTTTTTTCATGGAATATATAGTTTTTTAGATATCCCTTGTTTTTGGTTTCAGCTTTAAAAAACAAACTTTTCTCATACAGGAATTTGTCAACTCCTGTCCACACAAACAAAGGAACTTCAGTCACATAGCAACCAGCTTTTGACTATCACTTTAACCTTTGCTACTCCCTTATTTCGCTTTTACTTTTAAGGAAGCAAGTTATAAGACTATTTCTGCTAATTTTTTATCGATTAGCATGAAGTAAATAGAAGCATAAGCTTTCTAACAATAATTTGTTGCAGAGATATAGAGAAAGTCATGTGAATGGAACAAATCAGATTTTTTTTTAATTCGGGGAAATGTAAAACGTGTATTTCCAGTGAAAATCCGGTATTGAATTTTTATTGGAATGTAGTATCTTCTGTACCTAAGTGCAAATGTTCTAAGTAGAGTAAATGATTATTGAAGTTATATCACAGCAGAAACTTAAAGAAGTACTAGTATTGCAATTGTTTTAAGATTCAGTTAAGCAGAAACGAATGTCAGCAGACTGAGGCGTGTGGAATTACTCAAATGGAAATGATGCTTTTTACTGGTCTATTCTAGGACGAGAAGTTTGAGAGCGAGTACCTCATAGAAAACATTTCGTTTTGTGAAACTGCACAATCTTGTGCACCGCTGCTAGCAGTAGTAATGGTCAGCGACAGTGAGGGATGGTGTTTTCATCCCCAGCTCCAGGATTACAGCCTCCTTCTCCAGTAATTGCAAGTCCCATGGCAATCTAGACTCCATTCGTCCGAACCTAGAATATAAGGTTACGACGCCAAAGTTTCGGGACGTTGATTGTATCGTGGAGGGGAAAATTGGATCTCGGATTTGTTATTACTGCACAGTCTTGAACTTTCCATTAAACGCTGCTTACCTATCACGTAACTTAGTTTACTCAAGATTACATTTCAAGCACTGACCTCTGAGCACATATTATTTTTCCATAGCAAATGTTATGGACATGCGCAGCATATGAAAGGTTACTCAAGTGCAACTTTGACTTTTTTCCACCTTAAATCACATGGGCGTCTAGGCTCCGGTTTTCCCCGCCATTCTTTCCACCAATTGCTTAACAATCTTCTTTCCTGCCATCCATTTCATTTCCTTTTCCTCAGTTTTAAACCAGACATCGGACTGATCTAGAGCCTCTGCTGCCAATCGGGCGCTGGCTTATAAATCTTGGATTGTGTAACTCCCTCCATACATCATCTCCAACAGCTGCAGTAGGAAAATCTTCGTGTCGCGTCCTTGGAAAATACTAAACTTAAATACCAAGTTTGACATTTTACCCACTTTTCGTTTTAAGTTGTGTTCACAGACTCACACGGACTTTTTTTTTTTTTGATACAGGTGACCTTAAATAATGAACTCTCGATATTGAAGTTTTGAGTAGATTGCACCATCTTCTCTACAATGAATATTGTACATGCGTGCTAGAAAAAGTTTAAAAACATTAAATGTTGGTTTTAAAGTAAGTACGCCGAAATCATAATAATTAGAAACAAAAGATGCTGTTACAATGCATATAAGAATTTTCAACGCTTACTAACATTTGGATATTGTATAAATTATGTGCATAACACGTTTAAGATGCACCCAAGTAATCAATGATTATATCAGAGAAGAAAGACGATGGCGACTGCCTCCGAGTGGTCAGCTAACCTCTCACCCGGAGGTCCCGGGTATGATTCCCAGCTGGGGCGGAGGATTTTTTTAACCAGAATTATTCCATATCCCCCACAGGGTCTGAAAGTATGCATGTGAGAGTGAATGTGTTTATGATTAATGACACAACATAATAAACCTAATGACAGTAATCAACTGTGGCCAGACGAGTTGTTTCACAAGTCAAAGGCCCCGATATGACCATTCAGGTTGAAGGGGCTATATAAATGAAACAATAAAAAAAAGGGCGATGGCCAAACTCATTGCAATTGTGCATTTTAATTTTAATATAATAGTATCAAAGTTTAAATATAAGTGATATGTAGTACTAGTAGAAGACCTAAATAAATACTTTTTTTTTTTGTAAATAGATTCTCTGGCGATTTCTCTAGTTATATATCTGACTGAAGTTAGTACGTCCATCAAGCATATTTGTTTTTAGCAACCCATCTTATGGAGCGCCTTCGCTTAACATGAATTGAGTTAGTTTCGGTGAACTTGTTTTGAAAAAAAAATATTTTTCTATGTTAATCGAGTAAAAGGTAACCTGAGACAAAATCACGAATTGCGGAGGTGTTTTGATTTCAGATAATATAGAAGAATCTGTTGTTATCGAAGTAAACAAATTTATATTGTTACATTAATTAGTTCTGTTTCTAGGCCAACTTAAATATATAATTAAATTTGATTTATTTTAATTAGGCTTTGATTTACATTGAATCACATTTGTTGAATATTAATCAAGGATCGTATCATGAACCCGGATAAGAGTGCAACTAGTGGGTTAATAATAATTATTATTACCGCTCTCGTGTAATTACTGAACTCGCTTTTCTCCTTGTTCTTCTAAACACGTTCTAGCAGTAATGGTGATCCATCCCACTATTTGCATGAATAACTAAAATATACTTTGTACATGCAATTACCTTCTGATTTACATGTGCTGCTCTTTTACAGTTATCATTTCACTATTAAAAGCAGCGTCGGCTCGCAATGATATTTTGCTTGTCAAGCAGATCAACGCGTTGAGACTTGATGCTGGCATATCGCTTGATGACATCTTCGTACCGTTTCTCCTGTTTTTCCAGCTCATGATAGTTAATGTTAACCCTTAGTTGCTTGCATTAGTATAGTGCATATGCTGTTTTTCCTTTAATTCAAGTTTAAAACTGGAGTTCTAGTAAAAATGTATGGGAATCTATATATACATGGTTACTACAAAAGAAATAGGCAACTTCAACTGCCTGTAAAACAAAAATTATTAGAGATAGCAACCTAATTATTTTGGAGGTATGTTGAGAAACTCTCAAAGTTTCGTCTGTTACTATTGGTAACGCTGTAGTGTTTTGTTTGTTGTTGCAGAAGCTGAAATGGCGGAAAATCCTGTGGAAAAGGCATATTGCGTGTTGGAATTTGCTAGAACGCAATCAGTAACTGTTGTCCAACGACATTTTAGAACACGTTACCACAAAACGCCACCGACTAGACAGTCAATCTACGACTGGTATAGAAAATTCGAGACAACCGGATTTTTGTGCAAAGGGAAGAGCTCTGGAAGACCAAGAGTTTCGGAAGAAAACGTTGAACGTGTTCGTTCTGCCTACATAAGAAGCCCACAGAAATCGACATCTAGGGCAAGCAATAACAAATTCCACAGCAAACTGTATGGAAAATCTTGCGGAAGCGACTGCACATGATGCCTTACAGATTAAAGATGTTGCAGTTTCTGAGTGAAGAAGATAAGGTCATACGGCGTAACTTTTGCATCGACATGTTGCGACATGATGAAGACATGCTGGTTTTTGTGAGCGCATCATTTCATTTTTGTGGTAACGTGTTCTAAAATGTCGTTGGACAACAGTTGCTGATTGCGTTCTAGCAAATTCCAACACGCAATATGCCTTTTCCACAGGATTTTCCGCCATTTCAGCTTCTGCAACAACAAACAAAACACTGCAGCGTTACCAATAGTAACAAACAAAACTTTGAGAGTTTCTCAACATACCTCGAAAATAATTAGGTTGCTATCTCTAACAGTTTTTGTTTTACAGGCAGGTGAAGTTGTCTATTTCTTTTGTAGTAACCCTGTATATAAAAGAAAGTCGTGTTAGTTACACTATTTATAACTCAAGAACGGCTGAACTGATTTGGCTGAAGATCGGTGGGGAGGTAGCTTAGAACCAGGAGACGGACATAGGATACTTTTTTTTTAGGCCGCGCCGTGGCCGAGTGGTTAGACCACTCGCCTCTCGTCTAGACGGCCTGGATTCGATCCCAAGCGACCGCATTTGGACAAAACGGCGCTGGGGCGGGTTTTCTCGGGTACTCCGGTTTCCCCCGCCATCTCATTCCACCGGTGCTCCATCATCATTCATGTATCATCAGTGTCACCGCCTGCGATGCCATAAGTAGTTAAATTGGGCGTTAAACACTACCAAGAAAAAAGGATACTTTTTATCCCGTTTCCGTGGGACATGACATAATACGTGCTATAACAAAACGCAACAGACAGAAAAACGAAAAATGTATTAGTCAAAACATCAGTCTAGCCGTTCATTTGTTAAAAATGGTATAACATATCGTAACTGACAGCGAAACGTAATATTGTCTATGGTTAAGTATGGTTGAAAATTTGACAGTTAGAAATTTTGAAGTTGACGGGTTGATGTGTTTGTTTCGAGTTTCTATTATCTTATTGTGCTGATATTATCATTAACAATGCCGCGACCAAGACGATCGAATCTTTCTCAACAAAGTCGTAATGCAACTAGGATTCGAAACATTGCGAATGAAAGGACTGAAGAAGAACAAGAAATTGCACGTGAGGAGCGCCGTGTTAGTATGGCTCGACTTCGTGCTTCTCAATCACAAGAGCAAAGGGAGGCAGCCGTTAAACGGCTCGGTTGGCAATGCGAAATCGTCGAGCAAACCTCAGAGATCAACAACTAGATAACTTTCGACGCACAAGAAGAAATTTATCAAGTACTGATTTGAATCAAGCAGCGTTTCGATACGATTGCAGCACTGATTACTGCTTACATACTAGCTCAATTCTATTGACTGTGTAACAAATGAAGATGAGGCCACCAACTATCCAATTGAATTTTTAAACTCCTTGGATGTGCCTGACTTACCACCGCGCGATTTACGACTAAAGATTGGCTCCGTAGTAATCATGCTTCGAAACATAAACCAACCAAAATTGTGCAACGGAACGCGTTTGGTGGTAAGTAAATTGATGAACAATGTCATTTACGCGACGATACTCAAAGGAAAACTAGAAGGTGGGGAATTTCTGATTACGAGGATCCTGATGATACCGACTGACTTGCCGTTTGAGTTTAAACGACTTCAATTTCTGTTCCGTCTTGCATTCGCCATGACCATTAACAAATCACAAGGCCAATCCTTGAAAGTTTGTGGTCTGAATCTAGAAAAGCCATGTTTTTCCCATGGTCAATTTATATGTGGCATGTTCACGGGTCGGAAGACCATTTGCGTTATTTGTTCTTGCGCCTGATAATAAAACAAGAAATGTCTTATCACAAGATGCTTCACTGAAGAGTGCAACCCATGCACCAAAATAAATGGTCAATAAAGAATCATTAAAATGCTTGACTTTTTTTTATTTATATTTATTATCCTAATACAAAATTGAACTTAATAAAATCCAAAATCTGCTCATTTATTGCCTCTAAGGCGGAACAAAGTTCGCCGGGTCAGCTAGTAAACTTATAAAATTATTATATAAAATAATAGAGAAAATACAAATGAAATTAAATGTAGATCCTTTATTAATCCTTTTCTTCCCAATTAAAAGTTTAAATTCTTCTAAACCAGTTTTCATAATCCTGCCAAAGGCACTACCAAAAAAGTGGTTCAAATGACCTTAGGTGATCTATTCAAAGCCAAATGTTGCAAGTTCAAATCCCAGTGACTGTGGGGGAGAACCCAAGTAAACTAATCGGTGTGATGCTTGGAAGCTAATGGGGTTACATGACTGTAGTTATGTGGGGTTTACTCTTTTATTTATTTAAAAATCACTGCACTTTTAGGTCAAAAATTGTATACATATTTACAATATAAAACAGTCTTGATTACTTGTCCTTTATGGTTGAAGGTTAGTATAACATGAAATTAATCCTAGAGGACAACCCTATCTGTATAGTTAAACTTAAAATTTATAGGTACCGACAGGCAACAAAGGGCTAAATAGAAGCGTCGCTAAAGCTGTAACCCAGTCCTGCCCTATTGTGCTCCTTAAGTAAGACTTCACTCTGTTCAAGCAAGAGAAGGTTCTCTCGACACTGCAACTATTATCGGTGAGAAATGACCTTGTGATTGACATTCTGCTGACATGTGGCCGCTTCCGTGCGCTGTTGCCCTATTTACTCGCTGTCCATCTGCAGCGACAAACGTTCCACTGCTTCCTCTAAAATGCCTTCTTCTCTCCATGCATACCTCTCGTATGTTGAACTATTTTTCCCCATTTCTCACTAGTTACCTTATCTATTCCTTTCCACATTGGGTCCTGTATTTCACTAAACGGAAAAGTTTTATTATTTCGGCTAAAGTAACCTCAACTTACTTATCACGGATCTAACACATTTTCAAATTACAGTGTCATTCGTGATATTTCTAGGATGAGATCAAGAGCAATGCCCGTGATATATAAAAGGTAGCAATGATTATAAATGTAAATCCTTACGATCACTATGGGTAACACAACCTAACTTTTCATATAATGCAATCAAACAATCAGATTGCAAATAATTGATCAGTCATGCATGAGAACGCGTGCGTAAATTTCCACTGAACCACGTAGGTGTTGCAACGCCGATGACGCCACGTCTCTGGCGGTTATGTATTCTTACACTATGATTGGTCAGCAACCTGACGAGCCCCTGCCAGCAGACGACACATCCCAGAAGTGACATTCTCAAGGAAATTTCTCACCGATAATAAAGTTCGCGTCAAATCTCCTGCATATGGCAGTAGGCAATAAGAGCGTGCTACAACGTAGCCATATTGTGTGTGCGCTTCTGCGTGGCAGAGCTAGAGCGCAGGGTAAAACTATATCCATGACAATAGAAATTAACGTAACTGCCAGGTTCTTATCGTTACTGCATGGCTAGTAAAACACTATATTTTGGTTTTCTTCTTTCACTGACACAATCACTTACTTTACTTAGCGACATATTGTAATCTTCAACTACATAGAATTGCGCATAAACTACTTGTGTTGTCCTCTGGTCAGTGTGTTTAGGGGTGTATTAGAAGAAAAGGGAATCATAATGGTACATTAGCACAAAGGTTAATCACATCTCTGCTAACAGCTCAAGGTGTGTTTCATTTCTGACAAAATACACGTAAAATATAATTGCGTATTTGTATCAAACAAGTCTATAATTACGCTCTTTTTTTTTTTCTTTTTTTTTTTTTTTCGTATATGCTTGCTCAATCATTCTCTTTATATCTGATATAAATTTTAGGGTTGTAATAAACCGTTAGTATCCGAGCGTTAATCTAGTAATTACTGAGAGACCTGGCAAGTTCTGACTTGGCAACGTTGCACGCCTGTGATTCGCTGCAGCCTCCGAAGTCCATATGCAGGAGGTTTGACGCGAATTATAGTGGAAGGAATTGTTGCAGCTAAGGTAAACAATCTGTAGGCTTCCGGTAACACACTTTGAATATCACTTCCTCAGTTTTATAACTTCAGTTACACTTCGAGAACAAGAACTGGTCGTCGGAGAAGACGAACTCGAGTTCGTTTCTTAATCTTGAAAAGTCCATATACATGTCGGAATGAAACTATTTCCTTGGTGGAAATACATTTTTGAAGGCAGTTGGAATATTATTTCACATTGTAGTTCAGTAATTATTAGGACCTAAAATGTGCATTTCTATTTAATAAGTACTTATAAAAGAAATTTCACCTCTTAATTCTCAGTTCTTCAAAACACACAATTATTAGTAAAGCAATACATTCTTCTCATACAAACTTCGCGCACACGTTCTAGTTTACTTCGGGATGGCCCATCAATAATTTTACTGTACCGGTCTTAATGCACAATGCATGCACCACTCCAGTATTTGTAACAGAATTTTCTCTAATGCTTATTACTGGGCGCCAAATACTTGGATCTGTGATACTGACATTAGAAGCTAGGCAGCTCAGGATTTGCCTGCTCTTCACAGACAAGCGACAATTGTCTTTGCATCGTTCCAGTATCTTATATTCTCGTTTAAAACATCGCTCTTTCCTTCCAGAAAAAAGCGGATCTGCCGAATTATCAAGAATCGTATCACTTAAATGTACTTCTAACTATATGGAACTAATGTTATATGTAGATGTTTTATTAAGCGGAAGCATTTCATATTAGCTTCGATACTCATACATTTCGTTATGAGTATTATGAAATAGATATTAAAATATTTTTGGAAACTTGAGCCGCCTCTGATTAAATGTGTCAAATAGTATCCACCAAATATTGGCAATGATGTTTCCTTCAACCGCGTTTTCTCAGGGTTCACTGTACTCCTTTAATTCAGACGTAAGTACACATCACAGATATTTTGTCTTCAGAGTAGAGCAAAACAGTGGCAGCGTCTCTGGGACTTGAAGACGAAACTGGGCTTTCCGTCGCTTCACAAAGTGATAATAAAGCAAGAATCTGTAAGAGATATCCATTCCACTTGACGGCAGGATGACGTTCCCAGATTACTTTGCAGAGGATGACGATCACGGTAAGGATACAGTGGTTCCTGAAGCTCAGCATGAATTATTCACGACACTTCCCGTCTCCACTTTCTTTCATTTTCTTGTGACGGCGGCAAGAGAAGCTAAAAGACGGCAGCTAGTATTTGCAACTCCCAAGACAAGACTGAAACTCTTGATCTGATTAAACAGAGTAGTTGGCAACTTATTTCTAAATGGGTTTTAACAACCAGCAGTGAAACAAAATTGAGCCATTGTAAAGTTGGTTGTACTGAGCACGAATTACATCCCAAGCAAATTCGAAGGTGCATTTATATAAATGTTTCAGTTTAAAGTGTTGTTTAGGATAGGCATTTTATAGATGAGCAGGAGCGTATTGGTTTGCTTAATAATACTTCTAATATATTTTCATATTATACATATTCCTTTTTTTTTTACTTGCTCTACACGTACTAAGTACATTAGTGTATAGAGAAGGTATTGTATTGCATCCAAAAATGCGATACCGAGATTTCACCGGATATACATATTTTGAGACCCCCTGAATTTAAAAAAAACTCTTTTAGAAAAATGTACGTGTGTCTGCCTATTGTATATATCTGTGTGCATAGCTCAAACGAAAAGTCCGTTAAATACCAAACTTTTCACATATTTAAGGTCAATATCTTCCAAGACTACGAAGACTTTCAAAAAATCCCCCCCCCCATCCCAAAGTGGAAACATTTTCGAAAATTTTAGTTTTCTAAAAAATGGCTAACGATTTTAATTAACGTATTGTAACGTATATCTTGAATTTTCTGGGAATTGCTTCTGAGGACATGTATATTCTGGATGAATTTTGTAAGAGATGTAGCAAGAATTTACTTCACAAAAAATGTAGAGCTTGTTAAAACACAATTTATGTTATGAACATTGGAGTTGACCGTTTTTGAAATATTCCTTGTTAGTTTGTTTGTTTTAAAATACTTATACTTTTATCATATGGGGATTTGTCATCTCCTGGCCATACAAACAAAGGAACTTAATGGCTTAGGAACCAGCTTTTAATATATTTGACTGTCATTTTAACCTAAGATACGCCTTAATTCCCCACTACTTAAAAGGAAGCAAGTAATAATATAATATCTGCTATTTTTTTCTCGATTAGCATGAAGTAAATGTAAGAATAAGGTTTTTAACAGTAATTTGTTGCAGAGATGTAGAGAAACTCATGTGAAAGAAACATATCAGTTTTTTTTTTCTTAATACCTACTAATATATGTGGCCAAATTACTGTATTTGACATATTTCATAGGTAGGGTCTACTAATTCTTCCCTTTTTCCAGCTAAATTAAGTCTTAACTACAAATCGATTTTTCTTAATTAATAAGCGGAATCGAATATTAAATGTCCTATCTGTGACAGTCACAGTGCTTTCTCTAACCTCTTCTCGTACTACTCTACCAAATGCATTATGTTCCATCTATTTCGTGTTAATCAAGATAAACTTTCAATTCACAATTATTATGCATTTTGTTTAAGATATACGAAGAATACAGTAGATAAATCGATAATTAAACATTTAAAGAGCGTCTCGCTACGTGATAGTTCTGAAATTCTAAGTTGTTTGCATGACCAGGAAAAAACACGACTAGTGTACTTGAAAATGGTTTAAATTTAAAAATGCAAACCAATAACAAGGACTATCTTGGAAATGACTTGACTCCACACAAGATATTCATTTGACATAAGTTATGTTTTGTTGAATAATTATACAAAATATAATTTAAGAATGAAGAGGATTTCATAGGCCATTCCCAGAAAGTTCAAGATATTTATGTAGTAATTTGACGATTTTTGAAGAAGGGTCTCGGGTTTGAACCCGTAATTTTGGGTATTGGAGGCTAGTATGGCAACCACTACATTTCGCTGAGCGACAGTTGTACGTAATAACAAGCATCAATTTCAAGAAGATATGTTACTAATTTTGGATTTTCCAAATTTCACAATACTATAAAATAAACAACAAATGTAAAATATTTTTGGCATAAGCAATTATCATTGTTTTGAATTTTCCAGTACTTAAAGCTTTTTTTTGGAATTGTAAGTCGCCATTCGTATTTTTCGTCTTGTCATGCAAGAAGCAAACAAACAGAAAAAAAACGGGATTTTAGGAGCATCTAATTGAGACCCGCCGTCAAAACATTTGACTATTCGTTATGCTACTATTCCCCTTTTACCCACAAGTAAATATGTAATAAAACCCTCTCTGTTAATCTTTACTTTGAGTAGCAAAGCAGGTAGAAAAAAAAAAAAAAAACGTATGTGTTCTATTTCTGCAAATACATCTTTCTTATAAAATATGTTTTATTTATATCATACTAATGTACTTAAAATTTACCAGAAGTGGTCTTATTACTTAATTCTCTATAAGTAGAAGGGGATAATAAGGGAATACACAAGGCTAAAGTGGTAGTCGAATCTTTTAAAATTTAGTTTCTATGTGAACAATTGAAGTTCGGTTCGCTTTCACTGGCTGCAGTAAAAAAAGAGAGGTGAAACTAAAGGTAACCCCGTTTAAGAAAGGTTACGTGGTTTAAAATTGAAACCAATAACAAGAAATATCTCGAAAATGACCAACTCCGCCAAAAAATATATGTGGTATAATTGTTTGTTGTAAGAGCTCTACAGTTTTTGTGATATAAGATTTTGTCTATTTCTTATCGTTTACCAGTTATGCAAAAGTTTTCAAGAATGAAGAGATATTTGGAGGCTATTCCCAATAATATAAAGATATGCATTTTATTTGCCATGCAAATGCTAGAACCACTTATGTGAAAATCAACATTTTCGAATTTTTTCCATTTAAAGGGTAGTTTCTGGTAGGAAAATTTCCTCGAAATCTTTGTATTACATCCTTGGAAGATACTAAACTTAAATACCAAGTTTGGTAATTTATCGACTTTCCGCTTTAGAGTTTTCGTGTTCACACACACGGGTATTTTTCTGATAAAGTATTTTGAATAGATAGAAACTTAAACGAGTATTTTGGTGAATTTTCATTATCAAATTTTTATAGAGGAGTTTGGCAAGGTTGTGTTTTATCTGTTGTGCTATTTAATCGCTTTGTGGATGATATTACTGATGTAATGATAGCAGAGAATATCGAAGCACCAGTAATGGCGGATTTGCAGATCCCAGCATTCTTATACGCAGATTTAGTATTGTGCTCTACGACAGTTAACGGATTGCAACGAGGACTGGACAAACTTAAGAATTATTGCGATGAATGGCTACTTACGTAATAAGCAATATAAGAATAGTTCATTAAAGATGGACTAGAGAAAGTCGTGTAAATTTAACGCATCAGAAAAATATAGCTATTGCAGCGAGCACCAAATTCTTCTCGAGTTTTTCTGTGCAGCTTCCGTTAGACCTGTTTTGCACAACTGCCTGCCATAGCTTCACATCAGCTCGAATCTGCGCCTGCTGTAATATCTCAATACGGCCCAGAGAGCAAAGCCCACTTCCAACTCCGATAAAGGTTGTCAATATTCAGATATAAAGGATATATTCTCCACTCGCCAACCTCAATATTTTAACATTCCCGTGTTAGGGCGGCTATTCACAAATATCGAAATCATATTGGTCTGAATATGGGCTTCTTAGTGGCAAGGAACGAGATTCGCGGTCTCTAACCGATGTTATAGTAGATTAATATTGGCTTTTTTCCCCCTAAAATACGTTTCCTGGTTTATGCATTTAAAGCATGAAATAAATACAGGTGACTATGAAATGATTTGCTGTCCTATGAAATATATTGACTATGATTATACATTTAAATGTGGAATCCGCAATGGAAATGTTTTTAATTTGAACCGACTACATGTGTCTATCCTGCCACTGTTAGACCACTCGCCTCTCACCAAGGCGGGTTCGATCCCTGGCGATTGCATGTAGGATTTGTGGTGGACATGGCGGTGCAAGGGCAGGTTTTCTTCGGGTTCTCCGTGTTTAGGCTCTAGTAAACATTTCAACATGGAGATTTTATTGGAAATGCATGTTTAGAGGCACCTTGAAAAAGTGTGTGTGTTTCTGAACATCTAATAGTGGTTAGTAGAAGTAGTAGAGTAGTAGAAATAATAATAACAATAATAATAATGATAATACCCGCTAGGTAGTGTGCGAGTAGCTGTCTGCCTCCCGGATAATGTTTTTTTCGGGGTTACTTCTTGAGAAGAGGTAACTATAGTAACTATAACCTCCATGAACCCCGAGATCATATGAGCATCATTTCATCGATTTCATTCATCGTCTGATATGACCAACAAGGTTAAAATGACGTTATGCTACCAACAAACAATAATAAAATAAATTAATAATAATAATAATAATAATAATAATAATAAACTAAGGCGCCAAACTTGACATTTAAGTTCATTATCTTCAAGCGTTCAATGCGAAGATTTTTAAGAGAAACAGCTATTCTCTATGGACAATATGTTGTTTCTATGGACAATATTTCCTAATTTTTTTATTTTATCAAAATAACTCAAGGATTTTTATTTTTATATCAGTGATTGGTTTAGATTATTTTCATGGGATAAAAGTGCCTTTCGGCGAATAATCAATGAAGTCTTCTCATTCTGAATGGTTTTGTATAACTGGCAAACTGGAAGAGATGTCCCTTGTTAGATCTCACATATTTTAAATAATTTTAAGTACGGCGTTGACCATTTTTGAGATATTCTTTGAGTTGAATTTTTGAATGTGTATTAATAGTTTTATGTGCCAATAGGCTAAAATATTTAAAAGTGGTCATGTAACGATCCATGTTTTACTATTTAGCCCACTTTATTCGTCATATACATTTAATGAGTTTGTAATGGAAGTTTATCCTGATTAACTAAACGATATGTTTTTGTAGAAAGAGAGATTCCATCCAATAAGCATCTGCTCTGATAATAAATAATTTAAAAGGGCAGATGCTTAATAAATGGAATATATTGTGGACGAATAGCGACAAAACCCTGCGCATAAAATCAATGCTATTTTTCCAACAATTGAAGATGAGCTTGAAGTTAAACACTATAAACTTTCTTTCCAAATGACCCAATTTATGGCTGGACATGAAAAATGTAAATTTGAACGTATTAGAATAATTAATTCAAATGAAGCATTATGTTCTGTATAAATCCTAGTAAAAAGCCAAATATTTACTTTTTAATTGTCCAATATATGGTATAAAGAGATTTAATTTAGAGCAGCATTTTAACTTCTGCCAAGTGTCTTTCACAGCACTAATAAGCCAGTTATTTAAAAGAAAGTATTACTTTCATAAGTTTAATCAATGTATCAGTAATATTTTTAAAGCATTGTAATAATTATTGTTTATATATTTACTTATTTAATACTTTAGATATGAATTCTGAATATGTTTTATAATGTTATAAACTAAAGCTTTTGTAAATTAGGGCTAAAACTTTTGGAAATAAATAAATAAAATAAGTTTGTGGAAGAATAAGTTTGAATACAAAACACCAGACTTCTTTTCGTAATTTTTCCAACTGTGTTATTTCGTAAGCCGTTATTTTCGATTTAGGTTTCCGAGTTTTATTAAAAATTGAAATGTTAGAGATAAGTATACTAACTCCATGGGTCTTTTATATGTAATATTCAACAAGTGTGGGACATATGATGGGAATACTTAAATTCTGGAGACCTCATTATACAGCTTCAGGCAATTATTCCTCTGCCAAAATTAATACAGTATTCCTTAACGACTTGAAAGCGCGTTATATATTAATGTTCTTTGAAGGAGACGATTTAATAAGTTCTCTTGCAGGAAATAATACTTAAATTTTCATGAATTAGATTTTTCGGTAGTTAATAAAAAGAAAACAGGGTCAAAGTAAAATAGCAACTGTTGCACTCGTGTGTTTTTCGATTTCTGATATCGCTTAAAATCTGCATGTAAACTCAAGGCATGTAATGCCCATAGAAAATTGACAGACGGTAATAAATGTGGTTTCTCATTTTTATAAGCATGAAACATGGCTTAATACAATAGAATATCAGAAGTTTAAAATTTTGCGTACAATATCCTAGTATATTTGTGTTCATAGCTAGAGTAAGTGAAACTTATGGAATTTAACAGGTGCACAGTCTTTTTTTACGGTTCGTTTTTACATTCTCTACCGCTTAATGCACATAGTATATGTAGAAGATATTTACACCATTCATGATATTGAGATTTTACCGGAAGTATATACTTTGAGGACCCTGAATCCAAAAAAGTAATTTTAGAAAATCTGTGCTTGCGTGTGTGTGTATATGTGTGTGTGTGTGTGTGTGTGTGTGTGTCCGCCCATGATTATGCATCTGTGAGCAGCATAGCTCTAAAGTCCTTTAAATACCAAATTCAATATTTAAGTTCCGCATTTTTTCAAGGATACAACACGAAGATTTTCAAGAAAATCCCCATTAAACATTTTTCGAAAATGTTGATTTTCTCAAAACTGGCTGTAACAATATTGATTAAAATATGATTTTTAAAATATTTTCAACACAAATAAAACATGTGTCTTGAGTTTTCTGGGAATATCCTCTCAAATTCTCTTCATTCGGATGATAAACCGCAAGAGAGAGACAAAAATTAACTGCACAAAAACGTAGATCTGGTTACAATTTATATCGTATGCCTTTTTTTTACGGAGTTATCCATTTCTGAGATATACTGGTTCAAATTTAAATTTATGGGTTTAAATTTAAATGACTTAAACTTTTCTTACACGAGAAATTCTCGTTCGATTCATATCTCTTTTGTTATACTTTTGGCCAGGCAAAGAGAACCTACTTTCAATATTATCACATAGCAACCAGCTTTTAAAAGATCTGACTGTCCCTTTAGTCTAGTATATTCCCTTGTAATAGGACTATTGGAAAGGTGGAGTCAGACTGAACAATTAAATGCCATATCCGGGATATGAACCACGGATCTCCCGGACTCTAGCCGGTTGCTCTTCCACTGAGCTAACATGGCAACATAGCATTGAATTTCTCAACTGACTCGCGAGTTTCCCAGTAAACCACAAGGTGTGCTCAAGTTATTGTGAGATGACAACCCCAAAGGCGACTTACAATGTTGCAAGTACTTAAGTCCCAGGATTCATTGTAGAGCCAACTATTATGGTCAATTGGTATTGGTTTAATTGAAATCCAATGCTATGCATAGGCAGAGTATTATAGAAAAGCTTGGCAGCTATGTTTTTATATAAATTACATGCTCCATTAAGTTATCGTATTCATAATATTGCAACATATAATACATTATATTTGCTATTAACCACAATGTAACTTATGTCTTGAAGTCTGAGTTAAATCAAAATCCTTTCGAAGAAGGATATTTGGAGTACACCATTCATAATGATTTAACCGTAGTTTCTTCAGGGAATCCAAAATCAATGGGAACGGTTTTTGCATATTGTAGTTTATGGAATTCTTCCCTTTTCCACATTATTCCGTGCTTTTTCTTGAGAAGTTGGAAGGTGAAGGGATTGTGTCGGAGAGGCCTCACTTCTTTTGAATGCTGTACTCTCCCTTTTTGAGTTACGTTGCAGACATGTAGCTAGCAGCTAAGAAATGCTCCTTTCAAGTCTAGTTTTTGTCGTGGCTCCTTTGTAATCTTCCTTCGCCTTACTTTGATCTTGAGTGAAAAGTCGCAGTGCATGTGAAGCGCTTAGTGAGTGTGTGCACAAGAGATTTGTGATCGATGTGGGAACGTGTTGGAGCTGCAGATATCGCGCCCTTAATATCGCTAAGATGTTTGCTCAAGACAATAAAGTACTGGCCAAAGAAGCCTCGGTCGCAGCATCCAGTACCAAAAGTTGCTGAAATTACTACCCATCGGAGTCGCCTATAAATTGATGAGAAATTAACTTGACATGTGGCTAATAAATGCGAGCCTCATCCAATATGTTAAGAAATACAAATAAAAATATCAACTTTGAAGGATATTAGTTTATTCTAACTTTAAGTCTTTAATATATTAATAAGACATGGGAAAGAGAAATGTATGTAGATACGTTAAATAAAGAACAACGGGAGAGTATTGCTCAGGTATGAGCGTGTGTGTGTATGAGAAAAGGATTCCAACAGAATCAATGCCCAATATGTGGTGAAAAGGAACATATGGAACATATAGTTTATGACTGTAAAGGGACAGAGCATTGGAGGAAACAGTGTGTAAACGGTAATTGGCTGAAAATGGACAGAAAGATAGCCTTGATCAAACTTTCTAGTAAGGAATAGCATAAAGGTAGGTGAATATTTGGCTAAAGTAAAAAAATGGATGTAGTCAGCAAAAAGAGAAGTAGATCAAACTTAAGCTTCTAGGTTGTTTAGGAAATGTTGAGCATGACTGTTGTGCACTTGTATTATTATTACTATTATATTATTATTATTATTATTATTATTATTATTACTTTCATATTTATGATTAAAATAAATGTGTTAGATTATAACAATAACTTGGTTAGGAATAGGGCACGTAACAGTCTGGGCTGATGTATAGCCATATTCTTTGTATGTGTGCTTAGTATAAATAAATACATAAATATTATTAAGATGCAGGTTTTTACATAACCTTTTTTTAATAATTGCTCATGGTTTATGTTCTTCTTCACGGTACGCTGTTGCCATACTTACTCGCTGCCTGTCTACAGCGCCGCATGCTCCATTGCTTCCTCTAAAATCTTTCTTTCCATACATGTTTTTGCACACTTCCCATGTTGAATTACTTTTTTACTTTCTCTATACGTGCTATGTATATAGTTTATAGAGAAGGTATTGCACTCCTGTAAAAAATTCGATACAAAATTTCACCGGAAATATATGTTTTAGGGTCCCCTGTATCTACTTTCTCTATACGCACTATGTACATAGTGTATAGAGAAGGTATTGCACTCCACCAAAAAATTCGATACCGAGATTTCACCGGAAATATATGTTTTAGGGTCCCCTGTATCCAAAAAAAGTATTTTCAGAAAAAGGTCCGTGTGTGTGTGTGTGTGTGTGTGTGTGTGTGTGTGTGTGTGTGTGTGTGTGTGTCTGGGAACACGATAACTCAAAAACGAAAAGTTGGTAAAATACCAAACTTGGTATTTAAGTTTAGTATCTTTCAGGGATGCGACACGAAGATTTTGAGAAAAATCCCCCTAACCCAAACTACCCTTTACGTGGAACTTTTTTCGAAAATTTTGATTTTCTAAAAATGGCTCTAACGATTTTGATTAAAATATCGTATATTAAAGATATTTACCTGACAAATAAAATGTATATTTTGAATTTTCTGGGAATAGCCTCTGAAGACTACTTTATTCTGGGTCAATTTTACAGAATTTTGTATAACTGCTAAACCGTAAGAGATAGATAAAAACTTACCACACAAAAAATGTAGAGCACATTAAAGCACACAATTTATGTTGCATACATTTTTTTCCTGGAGTTGATCGTTTTTGAGTTATTCCTTGTTTCTGTTTTCAGGGTCGAAAATCTTAATTTTCTCATACAGGAATTTGTCAACTCATGTCCATACGAACAAAGGAACTTCAGTCACATAGTAACCAGCTTTTGACTATCGCTTTAGCTATGCTACTCCCTTATTTCCTTTCTACTTACAAGGAAGAAGGTAATAAGACTATTTCTGCTAATTTTTCTAGATTAGCATGAAGTAAATAGAAGCATAAGCTTTTTAAGAATAATTTGTTGCAGGGATATAGAGAAAGTCATGTGAATGGTAGACATCAGATTTTTTGAAAATAGCATCTGAAGCCCTCTTTATTCGGAAGCAATTTTGAATATCTTTTGTAAATGGTAGTAGGACACAAAACATTTAGATCTCCTTGAAACATCCATTTTAACTCAAATGTAACTTTTGTTGCATGTGTGTTTTCTTCTGGAGTTAAATTTTTCTCAGACATATTCCTTGTTATTGATGTGTATTTTCAAAACGTTATAGTTTCTTTAATGAGAGGGTTTTTCACCTCCTATGGTCTATGTAAAAACAAATGTATTTCATTTATACCCCATAGCTACTGATTTTGAAAATACTTGATTATTGCTTTAATTAATTGTGTTACACACACAACGAAAGGTGTAATGGAAGTTTAGCTGCAATAACAAGAAATAAATAGAAGAATAGACTTTTGTAATAGCGAGTAAAGAAAATAATGTGAATGCTACACAGATTTTTTTATCTGCCTCGCGTTAATGAGATAGACCTTTATAGCAAACGTTATATTGCATATTATTATTGTCAAAGAAACCGAAATTATAGCCAGACTTTTAAAATCGGAAATGTATATTTATTTGCCTTTTTAATGACTTTGCCAATTGCCAGGTGTGCGGAAATTCATCCCACTGGAATTTTGTACCGTACAATTTCCTTCATGCCAGTAAATCTACCAACACGGGGCTGTCGCTTTTAAGCACATTTAAAAACCATCGGTCTGGGCAAGGTTTGAACCAGCGACAGGAGATCAAAAGGTCGTCACCTATCCATATGAGCTATACAGACCAACGTTTAAAAGCGGGACGCTTTATGCTTGCCTTGTAATTCTATGCGTTTCCCAAATCTTCACAAGAAAATAGCTGAATTTAAAAAAAAGAAAAAAAAAGACACCACAAGAATTGTAAACGAATAATATAACACACTTCGAAAATGGCTCACGGCATAAAAAACGTTATTTTAATTACATGTTGTGTTTAAACAGTTTTGAATTTTTTGTTTAATACGTTTGTGTATATATCTTAAAGTTTATTAATTATGTAAAATTAAAAAAAAAATATATATATATTTCGAATGAAGAGAACTTCACTGTGTTTTCTTAGAAAATTCGTTTTACATTTCTTGTAAAGAGCGGGTTGGGGTTGAGGATTATCCTAATTCACATTTTGTTTTTGAGCTGTGTTTTCACACGTGCCATGCGGAAGAGCTTTCTAAAATGTTTTTCGTTCAAGGGAACTCAAAATATCTCTTTCCTGTGAAATTTTGGTGTATAACTTTTAGGCAAGGCAAATAAAGTCCATGCATTTTAGCCACATCTGTGGTTAACCTCATTTTATTATGTTGCGTTCTGGTATGTTAATTGAAATACATAACATTATGCATGTCAATAGTGAATTCAAGTGCTCTCATTAAAAGAACATATGGACACCGAGCACATTTGGATACCACATATAATGTATGAAAGCATGTGTACACATACAGTTTAAGAGAAATCAATTGTACACATTCTCTCCTAAATATATGTACAAATAAATACAATTTTCAACCCATATTCAGCTCCGCTTCACGTTTCACTGGGCTTTATAGCCCGTTTCTCACATCATTACTTTATATTTGATTTGCAGTGTTTAGCAATATTTATCAATGTGTCAATATTTACTATCTACATTATACATACACATTTACAAGAACTCGCGCGTTAAAGTACCAAGATTCAACGATCAAATTGGAGAAAATGCGTTTATGGCACTAACTCAATAGATTTGTGCAAACAGTGGGTAAACACGTGATGTGGTCTCTTGTTCCTTCCACAGTGTGTTGTGTGTCAGTTTTATGTCGGGAATAGAAAGAAATCCAACAGGCACGCCATTGTCTGCCTGCCTATGAGGAGTCCTCCTTATTTTAGAAAGTGGCGGAATAAGTATTTAGTTTGTGGAAAAAATCTGCAGTCAGTCACAAATACAGTTTGCAGCATCAAAACGCATCCTATGCAAGTGAGTGTGGCAGTTATCTCAGATAATACTTTGTTTTTTTAAATTGTGTTGTATACCCATTAATTATCAACATTTTTTCATATTTGCTACTATAGATGTGAACGTTTTTCGTTACAAATTAATTCTCTGCTAACGCTTCAATGCGGTTGCAATTTTAGGAGTTCTTCTACTATTTTAGTAATATAATTGTAATCAATTATTGTAATTATGTAGGATTACCAATTACAAACAAACTTATAAAACTATTCTTACTAAATAGGATATATTTGGCTTTAAAATAGAATACGATCATAAATCTGTTTGCTACTCTTCCTGAAGCTGTGCTCCCGAGCTCGAAACCATACCCGTCACTGGATGAGACTTATCCGAAGCAAAGTCAAGTTGAATGTCTGAGGAGGGAATGGGTGGTGGAATAAGAAACGAGCCTGACTACTGAGGCATGCGTGCCAACACAGGGACAAGCCCATGGGTTTCTTTCCGTTAGGGCAATACTAATTTTTACACTGAATCCCCCTGCGTGTAATGTAACGAAGCACTTGCATACAGGGATGGAAGTGGATATTCCACTTACGCTCGTCATCCCCGAGGGGAAGACTGTCGAAAAGGGCCGACCTTTACCAGTTTAGGTTTACTAACTTTCCAGGTTAGTGCTGGACGACATTAAGGTGTCTCACAACCCCGCCCAGGCATACCCAATCTCCCATGGGTATCAGGCCTCTGCCACGTCGAGTCCAACCCAATCCGAACAGCTCCCTTTCGGGAGGGGCTCAGATGGTCGGCTCGCCTACTTGTAGCAACGTCTGAAATACTACGGGTGCTCGGGACCGCAGCTTTCGCACCGGGGCAGCTGAAGAGGCGGAATGAGAAGGCAACATCTTCTATGTTTTTCAAATGGGAAGAGTTCTACTCTGCAGCGAATGAGTTCTACTATGCAATTCGCTACCCCCACTCCTTTCATATTTCCCACTCACTCGCACACTGAGCATGCAAATCTGCCTGGCGCGTTACTCCCTAGTTAAGCAGGGATCCAATATGTCAACACATCAGCACTCCGGTTGCCTGCTAGTCTGATGGCGCTCAAGGAAAACTTCATTCCATTTGAAAATCATGGTATATACTATCTAGGAGGTATTGGGCAAGGATGCCTTTAGCAGTGGCATCTTGGAGCCATTTTTCACAATGCCTGTCCTTAATTGAGTATGTAAAGCAAGACTGTCCACCAGCTCATGATCTCAGGGGAATGAAGAGAAGAGGGGAGGTACTCTTGGTAGTATTTATAAAGATCTCCGCCTTCTTTTTAATGCTGCAGCTGTTGTTGATGTTGCCAACCTAATTTCATTTTGTATACCTACCCTGCAAGTTCTCTTTCTTGGATTATTTTCAAGTTTGAATTGTAACATCTGAGAATAGTGCGTTAAAACAAAGTGCCTAAAATGTCAGAAATAAATTCTGATATGCTGCATTCGCATATCTTTTTCTACCTATTCCTATCTTACACAAACTATTCTTGCAAAAGCCTATTCCTCTGTTTCATCCTAATCGAGATAAACGTATTTTAGAGAGTGAAATCTTTGAAGAGCTAGTCGCTATATGATGACTTTGAAATTCCGTTCTATTTTATTACCAGGAGAAAAAAAAATAATAAGTAGGTTTTAATTGTAACATTCAAACCATAAAACCATAATGTGGGATAATAAGATTGTATCCATCTCTCACGATTTATTTGTTATGTAAAAGGAATTCAGAATGAAGAGGACTTCAGAGACTATTAAACAAAATTGTTGAAGCATTTTTGAGAATGTTGAAAAAAATTCCATGTAACGAATAGTTTAGGGTAGGGGAAGTGACAACAGCTTCCTCATCCAGCGAAAGTGAGTCCAGTTTGTTTAAAGTGAAAGCTGTTTTTTATGAAACTCATGACATGTGTTGTGCGATCTTTTCCTCGCAATATTCTAGCGAGAATACGTATTTTCAAGTTGGTTCTGTTGTCTTAAGAAGAAGTGGAAGTAAGAGCCATCGCTTAGTATCGGTATACCTGGAATAGATTGTCTGGATCTCCTAAAATATAAGGTTCTTTTAAGGATAGTAAAGATAAAATGAAAACTCTAAATGTCTTTGACTGTGAAATAAGGATGAAATGTTTCTGTTTAAACCTACTGAACTCCAACCCACGGAATTCTGTCTTTAGTTGGTGGACGGACATTCAGTGTTGTCAATTTGTTTTTTTGTTTTTTTTCTCGCCAAATCTAGTTTTTTTAAATTTCGTATTAGCGACAAAAAAGTATTATACCCGCTTGTCGGGAATTCTTCCTTTTTCTGAGTTGCTACTTTAATTGGGCAGTTAAATATTTCCCTACTATGTTGAATCGTATATATGATGCATTCTCACTTACGTGTAATTCATAGAAATAGAAAATGTTGTGTAAACACAATAAATCGAAATAAGGTGTAAAGCTGGAGTTTCCGAAAACTATCTCAAAGGGGTTATGTAACAGCAATGCGTTGAAGTAAAAAACAATAACCGAAAATCCGTTTTCTAGTCAAAGTAAACTTTTAGCAAGCGATTTTTTTTTCCATTGTTTCATTTATATAGCTCCCTTTAACATTTATGGTCATGTTGGGGGCTTTGCATTTAAAATAACTCTGGAAATTCTTTAACATTGGCTTTTTAATACTATCCTACATACGCACATACCCATCCCAGATCTAGACTTTGTATGGTATTGTGGTTAAAAGAAAATTCTCCGTCCCAGCCGGGAATCGAACCCGGGATCTGGACGAGAAGCCAGAGGCAATAATTGTTATGGAGCTTTGTTAACTAGTAATCACAGTTATGTAAATTGTTAGCTTTCTTTCTAGATTTTAGTTTTTCTACACGTACTATGTACATAATGTAAAGAGAAGGTATTGTATTTCACTCAAAAATTTGATAAAGAGATTTCACCGAAAATAGATGTTTTGAGACCCCCTCAATCCAAAAAAAAATAATTTTTAGAAAAAGGTCCGTGTGTGTCCTTGCACAGTATAGCTCAAAAACTAAAAGACTGATAAATACTAACTTTGGTATTTAAGTCTATTATTTTATCCCTCCACCCCAAACTATCCTTTACATGGTACATTTTTTTAATATTTTGTTTATCTCAAAAATTGTTCTAACGATTTTGATTAAAATACCGCATATTAAAGCTATTCATAAGGTAAATAAAATACATCTTTTGAATCTTCTAGGAATAGTCTCTGAAGCGCTGTTTATTCTGTTTTGGGGGGGGGGGGTTTCGAGAAATTGTGTATAACTGGTAAACCGTAAGAGATAGACTAAAGCTTAATTAACAAACATGTAAAGCTCATTAAAGCAATCAATTTATTTTATATACATTTTTTTTTTCGTGGAGTTAATCGTTTTTAGGTATTCCTTGTAATTTGTTTGTTATAAAAAGGAACTTCAATCACATAGCCACGAGATTTTAAAGGATGTTACTATTGTTTCAGCGTAGTGTAATCCCTTATTTCCCTTTACTTACATTTCTGCTGATGTTTATCTTGATTAGCATAAAGCAAATAGAAGAATAAACTTATGAACAAAAATGTGTTTCAGAACTTTAGAGAAGGTCATGTGAATGGAACACATCAGTTTTTTCAGTTCGTATTTAGATATTTTTAGCTTGTTTTGTATGATGGTCTAAGCGAGGGTTGACAATACTGCGGAACGTATTCTATTATCTTCTGGGGGGGGGGGTATATAGTGAAGGGTCAATAGTAGACAGTTACTGTAGCAGGTGCGAATGCAACGTGTGAGAGGGTGGCATCGCCACGTTTCCAGAGGGTGTAGTCCACGTCAGCGGAATACTGCCGGGCTCCACCCTCCGGGGTGCAAGGTCGAAATAATCAGGCTGTACGTGTGTTGCATCCTTTGAAGGTCACGAAAGCGTTCTCATCCTGACATCGCTGTTTACATGTTACATCAAATCAATGTCAATTGATTCTCACCAAGAGTCAAGTTTTGATATTTGCTAGAACTGAAGCATTTTTACTTTCTCTAGCCGTATGTAGTATATACGAGGGTCTTTTTTTTTTTTAACCTCCGAAAGGGTAAAATAAAAGACAATTATTTTATCACTAAAAGTGTTGTACACTTAAGGTTGCTTTTCAACGTTATCACCGAAAAGATTGAGACATTTATCGTACCTGTGCATAAGCTTTGCAGTTCCCGCTTCAAGAAATGTTGCCGCAAATGATTTCAAATGAGCATTGACGTTGTTTTGAAGATCTTCGTTGCTGACCTCCTAGCCACGACTTCAGTTCAGGGAAAAGGTGAAAGTCGCTGTGTGCCAGGTCAGGACTGTACGGCGGATTATCGAGAAGATGTTTTGATCGTTTTTGAGATATTCCTTGCTATTGGTTTAAGCTTTAAACTACTTATACTTTTCTCATACAGGAATTTGTCAACTCCATGCCAACAAAGGAACTTCAGTTTCTTAGCAACCAGCATTTGACTATTACTTTAACCGATCGTTCTCCCTTATTTCGCTCCTACTTAAAAGGAAGCAAGCAATAAGACCATTTCTACTATTTTTTCTCGATTAGTATGAATTAAATAGAAGAAGGAATGTTAACAGTTTGTTGCAGAGCTGTAGATAAAGTCATATGAACGGATCACGTGAGATTTTTAGAAAAAGGTCCCTGTGCGTGTATCTGTGGACAGCATAGCTCATAAACGAAAAGAACAGTTCAAAACCAAATTTAAAATTTATGTTAAGTATCTTCCAAGGATGCGACACGGAGAGTTTCAAGAAAATCCTCCCAAAACAAACTACCCTTTATATTGAAGACATTTCAACATTTTTAATTTTCTCAAAAGTGGCTCAAACGATTTTGATTAAAATATCATATTTTAAATATATTTACCAAACAAGTATAATGTATATCCTGAATTTTCTGAGAATACCCTTTGCGTTACTGGTAAGAGAGAGTCAAATACGTACTACACAAAAAGTGTAGATCTTGTTAATTTTATGTCATTGATATTGGAATATCTTCCAAGCTATTCCTTGTTATTGTTTTAAGCTGTTGTATCTTTTCTCAAAAGGGAGGTAATCATTCGTTTCACCTCTCTTTTGTTTACTCTTGACCGTGCAAAGCGAATCGAATTTCAATTTCATATAGCGATCGGCTTTATAAACTATAATTTGACTATCACTTTAGCATAGTATATTCCCTTAATCCCTTCTGCTTATAAGGGACTAAATAATAGAGTCGTTCTGCTAATGTTTATCTCGATTAGCTTGGAACAGAAAGAAGGTTTTGTAAGAAGGTTGTTTGTGGAATAGGTAGAGAAAGCCATGTCAATGGAACATCCGGGTTTTTCTTAGACTTTAAAACTGGCAAATACCGATGTGGTAACTCAAAACTTAGGTCTGGAGGAGGCGCTTCTCAATTCTCCTTTCTAAATTATCACCAATTTCAAGTATAATAAAGTTACTATGAGTAAGAACGGGCTCTGAACACTGTTACTACAATGAACATGTTACATTTAAATTTCAACTAAACTGTTTTCCACGCAACTAACAAATGTAATATTTAGCGCTATTATTATTGGCAGTGATATTGTAAGAAAGAAGGGGGGAAACAGAAAGGTAAATATAGCAGTGTATATCACTCCGAATCAAAATAGATCGGATAAAGAAGAGTTATGAAAGCTTTAACTGTTTACGATCGGATTAAATTTAGCCGCGGTATTGTTTCAGTTATAATCTTCTTTAGCACTAACGAAACGCTTTTAATAAAATTGCAGCAGCCTCCGGTATCGTTGTTGCGTAATTTCGTGATTAATTCAGAACTCGCGAAGGTGCAATAGCTTTGAGGTTATGTGTGTGCCTTTCTGAATGTTTATTAACCCTTTAATACCTGAATTAACTGACGTTTTCATACCGAAGTTATTATAGTTTTAAAATAATAATTATTTAATTACAAAATAATGGGGAAATAGAGAATTAATTTCGATAAATAACCTTGTGTAATAAAAGCAACGAATAATGTAAAAATAATACGTCAGTATGTGGGAGTTCAATGACAAGTTAGATAGAAAGTCAGAATGGCGACAGCTCTTAGATATTCCTATGAACATGGCAAAACAGAAATAAATCCATTACCTCAGGCACAATTCAAGAGAATAGTTCAAAAATTTAAAAGATAACTGAAAAGGCTTGTAGACAAATTTATGGGAATTAGAGAGTGAGGAAAACACTGAGAAATTAACAGGCAAGGAGTAGAATGTTGTCCCATATGCTATATTATGTGTAAGATTTGCAACATGTAGCGTAGGTACTTTTGTGGGGAGTCAGATGTAGGAAGGACTTAGATAATAACGAGCGTATTATTCGAAAATTTAGTCACTTCTAATGTGACTGGCTTGATAAATTTAGAAAACGAGATTAGTTTTAGAAATTCATCATAGTATATTTAATAACCACTATTTGGTTCAAAAGCTTGCAAACTACACATTTTTATTATTGCACATCACCACAAGGTATTGCTGCAAACATTCTAATGTTAGACTCCTAGAGAGAGAGAGAGAGAGAGAGAGAGAGAGAGAGAGAGAGAGAGAGGGAGAGAAGTAATCAACACAATTCTAATGAAGAATATGACTACCTGCTAGATGTGACAATAGCTATTGCAAGTAGACAGTTCTTGTCAGAGTAGATTTGTGATATTTTACAAACAATACACTTTAAAAATGTTTCATCGGTTGAAAATATGTTCATTAACATAAACGTAAAAGTTATTTTTAAATGGTTGACCAAATTTACGTATTATTGCAAAAGTGTGTTATGTATGGTTTCACGCGACAGTAACTGGGCATCCTGTTTATCAAAATATTTCCCCTACAATATTTCCTAATCTGGCTTGAAAGAGAAATGGTGAATCCTTAGTAGCAGCAAACATCGTAACGAAAATTCGCCTCTCACTTAGGTGGCCCGGGTTCGATACCAAGCAATCGTATGTGGGGATTTGTGGTGGACAAAGCGGCGCAGGGAATGAGTTTACTACGGGTTCTTCCCCTGATTCATCATCTTTATTCCATGTTTCATCAGTGGCATTTGCCTGCGGTGCCACATGTAGTTAACACTATTTAAAAACAATCCTAACGAAAAGTATGTCTAGTTGCAAGATAGAATCTAAAATTTCCTGAATGTAATAAAAATATTTAAAATGACTTGAAAAAAAAATTAAATTGGTTTTTAAAAGACAAAAGCATTTATAATTCAAACAGGTAGCTGGACATAAACATGTAAAATAGTCAAAATAAAAATCTGAGCTGCTCCATTCACAAGAATTCTTCTACATCTCTGTAACAAATTTTTATTGAAAAGCACAAACTTCTATCTTCTTCAAGCTAATCGAGATAAATATTGGCAGAAATGCTTTCTTGTAAGCAGAAAAGAAATAAGCTGGTTGCCATATGGATGAAATCAGTTTCTATGCATTGCCAGGAGTTCACTACTAACGAAATCTACATTTCTTGTGTAGTAAGCTTTTGTCTATCTCTTATGCATTACTAGTTATGCAAACTATAGCAAAACTCATCCAGAAAGAAGAGCTCTTCAGAGGATATTCCCAGAAAATTCAAGATATACGGTTTATTTGCCTTGTAAAATGTCTTCAATATGCGCCATTTAATCAAAATGGTTAGACATTTATGAGAGAATCAAAATTTTAGAATATTTTTCCATGTATAGTGTAGTTTGGGGTGGGAGGATTTCCTCAAAACATTAGCATATATTGTCTTAATTAATATTTCCTTGTAAGTAGAAGGAAAATAAGCGAATACATTACGCTAAAGTGACGGTCAAGTTTTTTAATATCTGGTAGACATGTGGTTGAACTCCGTTTTTATAATTGTTCAGGGGAAAACTGTTAGAAAAGTTTAAGTATTTAAATCTGAAACAAATAACTTGGAATATCTTATAAATGGTCAATTCCACGAAAAAAGAAATGTATATAACATAATTGTGTGTTTTAACGAGATCTAAATTATTTATGTAGTAAGATTTTGTCTATCAGTAACGGATTGCCAATTATGCAAAATTCAGCAAGATGCATCCAGAATAAAGAGGTATTTAGAGGCTATTCGCAGAAAATTCAAGAAATACATTTTATTTGTCATATAAATATCTTTTATATGCGGTATTTTAATCAAGTTCGTTAGTTATTTTTGAGAAGTCAAAATTTTCGAACATTTTTTCATGTAAAGGGTAGTTTTGAGTGGGGGGATTTTCCTCAAAATGTTTGTGTCCTATCCTTGGAAGATACTTAACTTAATTACCAAGTTTGGTATTTTATCGACTTTTCGTTTTTGAGTTATCGTGTTCAGAGACACACGGACACCTTTTTCTAAAAATACTTTTTTTTTTGATACAGGGGACCTTAAAACGCCTATTTCCGGTGAAATCTCGGTATCGAATTTTTGGGTGGATTGCAATACGTTCTCTATACACTATGCACATAGTACGTGTAGAGAAAGTAAAAACTGTATTTGCAGAACTTTTGGTTTATTCTTGCCCAGTAAAACATTTTTCGTAATACCTGGAATCTGGTTGTAACATTTTACACTATTCGAAAGAACGAAACTCAACACGTAAGTATTTTGGAAAGCTAGAATCTAGTTATACTGGCCTAATACGACAGGCAAAAATCTAATGTGTTCCATTCACATGACTTTCTCTACATCGCTGTAACAAATTATTTTTTAGAAACATATTTTTCTGTCTACTTTATGATAATCGAGATAAACATTATCAGAAATTGTCTTAATTACTTGCATCCTTGTAAATAAAAGAAAAGTAAGGGAATACACTAGGCTAAAACGATAGTCAAATCCTTTAAAAGCTGGTTGCCATGTGATCAAAATCCTTTAATATACAGGTGCTGGAGTTTACAATTTTCCGTGTGAGAAACATTTTAAATATTTTGAATCTGAAACAAATAACAAGAAATATCTTAGAAATGGTCAGTTACACGATAACAATGTATATTACACAAATTGTGTGTTTTAACGTGATCTACATTTTTTGTGTAGTAAGTTTTTGCATACGTCTTACGGTTTACCAGTTACGCAAATTCAGCAAAGTTCATTCAGAATAAATAGATCTTCAAAGGCTATTCCCAGAAAATTCAAGATATACATTTTATTTTCCGTGTAGATATATTTAATATATGGTATTTTAATCAAAATTGTTACAGCCATTTTTGAGAAAATTAAAGTTTTCGATAAATATCCATGTAAAGGGTAGTTGGTGGTGGGGGATTTTTTTGAAAATCTTTGGTTCGAATCCATGGGACATACTGCACTTAAATATCAAGTTTGGTATTAAACCGACTTTTCGTTTTTGAGCTATTGCTCTACGGATACACACGACCATTTTTCTAAAAATGCTTATATCGGGCTCGGAGGACCTCAAAATATATATTTCCGGTGAAGTCTCGGTATCAAATTTTTGGGTGGAGTGCAATACCGTCTCTATTCACTATGTACATTGTACATACGAGCTAGAGAAGGTAAAAATCAACATAAAAGTATTTTGGAAGGGCTAGAATCTAGTTATATTAGCCTAAAGGGATATACAAGAAGGTGTCTTGTTTACCTAAGATATATTATCACGCTGTTATATAAAGCCTAGCAGTATTGGATGCTCTCGAGCTTAACTAATTAAAATTTAAAATTATTATAAGCGTTGAAACATGCTATAGGTTACGTGTAATGAATTAATTAACTGAAGGCTTTAGTGGCGGTTATTTGAACGTGAGGAGATTTCCTCCCAAGCTTGGTTTTCCGGGCGTCTTCAGGTGCATTGACCACACGGAGTTTGTTTCATTTGATCCCGGAACGGTCCTGTGTCAGAGATTTTATCGTCGCACAGCCCGACGTAATCCGCTTTGGTGCCGACCGTGCGAGGGTGCGTGCAGGGACTTGTTTCACACCAGCTCTTTCTCCTCGTTTTGACAGCCACCACCGTCCTCCTGCAGATTTGTCATTTTAAACGTGCTGCAATTGCTGACAATGTTAATATCCTTTTGCAGAACAATTAATGCATTTACTGGTTTAAATGCATGTGTGGACGTTAGAGTTTAGAAAACCCGGCATAAAACGGAAAATGATCATTTGTATAAGTTAAGGGTAGAAAGTACAGAACTGACTAGGCAAATCCTTAAAGAAGTTTAGGGATAATTTAAATAGAATAAATGTTAGATATTAATTAAAGTAAGTATTATGAAGTAATTATGGATCGCAAAAACTGTTCTATAACTATTAATGTTGAGGCTTCATACTAACTGTTTATAAACATGCTGGTAATTGGCATAGTATGTTATACTAAACAATAAGTAGTTAGGTATAATTAAAAAAAAGCAAGTAAAAAAGCATGTATATATAATATGTTGCATTACTATTCTTAATTTAACTGTAAGATTATTTTTGTAATGGAATTTTGTACATTTAATTCTGCCACCGTCAGAGAAGAAATACATACATTCACATGACTTTCTCTATCCCCTATCATTTTTACACAGCCTCTACAAACTATTCTAACGACAGATAATTCAGTTTAATTTCTCTAGCTCGTATGTAGAAGGTATTGTATTAAACCCAAAAATTCGATACGTGGTTTCACCGGAAATACGTGTTTTGAGAACTCCTAGAACCAAAAATTCCATTTTAGAAAAGGTCCGCGGACATGTTGACAGCATAACTCAAAAACGAAAAGTGGAATAGTTATTAAAATTGATGTCTCAACACCACCCAATTGATTAAAATACACGCATTAATGACTGCCTCCGTGGTCGAGTATTCACCCGCAAATTCCGGGTTCGTTTCCCGGCTGGGGCTGGGTATTTTCCCACTGTGCTTCTTTTGTTTGTATCCTCGAATGTGATATTTATAGCGGTTTAAAGTTTGAAGGATCCTAGCTATTTGTCTAGGGGCCTCAAAACATATGGGATTATTGTGCATAATAAACGTCAGGTATTATTAATACAGTGGTTTAGGTATATCTACTTCTCACAAAATTTAGAGAAAGAGCAAACGATATCCTGCTCCTTTGTAAACGCAATCATTCAACAAGTCACGTGTCATGCTGCTCTTAAAGGATAGATATAAATGCGGCGATATCTTTGTTGCATGGAATAGGACCTGTACTAAGAAAATCTTATATGTTTCATTCACATGACTTTCTCTACATCTCTGCAAAAAATTATTGTTAGTAAACTTATGCTTCTATTTACTTCATGCTAATCGAGAAAAAAATAGCAGAAATCGTCTATTACTTGCTTCCTTGTAAGTAGAAGCTAAATAAGAGAGTACCATAGGCTAAAGCGATAGTCAGCAGCTGGTAGCTATGTGATTGCAGTTCCTTTGTTTGTATGGACAGGAGTTGACAAATTCACATATGAGAAAAGCATTTTAAAGTTGAAACCAATAACAAGCAACATATCAAAAAGATCAACTCCCCAACAAAAATGTATATAAAATAAATTGTGTTTAAGGAACTCTACATTTTCTCTTAAGTACATTTTTGTATATCTCTTTCGGTTTTTCTGTTATGCCAAATTCCGTAAAAACACCCAGAATAATAGTCTTCAGAGGCTATTCCCAGAAAATTCAAGATATATTTTATTTGTCAGATAATTATCTTTAATATACGATGTTGTAATCAAAATCCGTAGAGCTGTTCTTGAGAAAATCAAAATTTTCTTAAAAAGTTCGATGTAAGGGGTAGTTTAAAATCATCGTGTCGCATCACTGGAAGAGACCAAACGTAAATACCAAGTTTGGTATTCAACGATCTTTTCGTTTTTGAGCTATGCTGTCCACAAACATGCCACTGACAGACTGACAGACACACACACACACATATTTCTAAAAATATACTTTTTTAGATTCAGGGGGTCTCAAAACATACATTTCCGGTGAAACATCGGTATGGAATTTTTGGATGCAATACAATATCTTCTCTTATATTGTACGTATTGAGAAGGCAATAACCCTCATACATTTGAATGGAGAGGAAAGAATAGCAATAACTTCACTTAAGTGGCACATCGTTGGTATTTTTTCTAAATTTTGCAGCAGCTAGTTTTGAATGTATGGTATGTTTTCATTTTATACGGGTTTTCTTTATATTTTTTTGTTTTTTCTCTCATCCTTCATTGCTAAATAGCATATTTTTACTTTCTCTATTCATACTATGTCTATAGTGTATAGAGAAGGTATTGTATTGCACCCAAAAATTCCATGCCGAGATTTCAACGGAAATATGTGTTTTGAAATTCCCTGAATAAAAAAACAGCACATTTTTAGAACATTTCAGTATGTCAGTCTGTGTGTATGTATGTATGTGTGTGTGTGTGAGAGAGAGTGAGAGAGAGAGAGAGAGAGAGAGAGAGAGAGAGAGAGAGAGAGAGTCTGTGGACAGCATAGCTCAAAAATGAAAAGACCATTGAATACTCATATCCTCCAAAGATGCGACACGAAGATTTTCAAGAAAATCTCTCCACCCCGAACTACCCTTTACATGGAACGTTTTTCGAAATTTTTTATTTTCTCAAAAATGGCTATAACGATTTTGATTAAACTATTGCATATTAAATATATTTACCTGATAAATAAAATCTATATCTTGAATAGCTTCTGAAGACTTCTTTACTCTGGATGAATTTTACGGAATTTTGCATAACTGCTAAACCGTAAGAGATGGACAAGATCTTACTACCCAAAAAATTTAGAGCACGTTAAAATACACAGTAAATGTTACATACATTTGTTTCGTGAATTTGATCGTTTTGAGATATTTCTTGTTACTGGTTTCAGCTTTAAAAACTTACTTTTCTCATACAGGAATTTGTCAGCTCTTGTTCATACAAACAGAGGAACTTCAGTCACATGGCAACCAGCTTTGACTATCACTTTAACCTATGGTACCCTCTTATTTCCCTTCTACTTACATGGAAGCAAGCAATAACTCCATTTCAGCTAATTTTTTCTCGATTAGCATGAAATAAATAGAAGCATAAGCTTTTTAACAATAATTTGTTGCAGAGATATAAAGAATGTAATGTGAATGGCTCACATCACATTTTTATTTGTAATAGTGAAAAGAACGAAATGGAATTTCAAAAGAGAGAAAAAATAAATACAAATAAAAATGCAGGGATTCATATTGTAATAGGAACTGTCTCCGTCAACATTTATGATATATTGGAAGAAAAAAAAAAAAAAAAACAGAATTTTATCAGTCGATTTCCACACAAGCGTCACCTTTCTTCTTGGAATTGACATTTTTAGGATGGATGGCTGGTCGACGGTCGCAGCTCGCCCCTGACGAAGTTGTACTGAAAAAAAAAATTGTTTTCGTTCATGAAACTTCAGGTGATAACGGTAATAATAGTAAATAACATTAATTATAATAATAGCCCGCCTGGTAATGTGGAGGTAGCGTGTCTGCCTCATATTTAACAAGTCGCGAGTTCGAATCTCGTTTATGGAAAATTACCCAGAGAAGTTATTTTTCGGGGTTTTCCTGTATCCTGAGAAGACGAATATCCATTAACTCTCTGTGGACCCCCGAGATCATTTGAGCAACATTTTACGAATTACATTCATCGTCACAATTTCATAAATAAAATAAATGAATAAAAATAAATTAAAAGCAATAACAACAATATTGTTTTATTCCTTAAACTGTAACCCTTGAACGTGTATATTTTAACAAACAAAACAACAACAAAAACATAAAAATATGGTTTATTGTATCTCAAATGGCAAACCTTTATTTGTAAGGTCATATTAATCACAAAGTAAAAATAAAAAAATAAAATAATAATAATAATAATAATAATTATAATGATATTAATGCTACAGTCGGAGGGAACTCGGCACTGAAACTGAGGTCATTGTACCTACGCCCCACGAAGGAGTGCTCCGGGAGGGAGGGATGAGGTGACAGAATACACCGTATTGCCGGAATCAGGAGCGACGGCACATCGATAGGTCAGCTACAGTTTCCGGATTGTAACATCCCAAAAGTCGGACCGGTAGATCGGGGCTCCTGTCCCACATAGGGCTAACGCCCCAACCAGGAGCGGCACTCATCCAAACAACCAGACGAAGTTGAGATAGTCACTTTGAGCATCCTTTTTTCCCCGCCACGCCGCACCGAGCACCGTCGCCAAAACTTTCAACCCTGAAATAAAGCAGCGGATGAAGGATAAATAAAAAACATGGAGTGGCATGGATAAAATCTATCCAGCATTCGCCGGTCGAACTGAGCAAACTCCAGAAAAAACCATGGGTCAGGTAGGCCGGCTAGAGAAAGTGAATCTGCGACCCAAATGTGGTACAAACACGAAACCGCCTGATCCATCCCCCTCGGTATTATTATAGTAATATTTATTATTATTATTATTATTATTATTATTATTATTATTATTATTATTATTATAATAACATTTCTTTGCATTCGTTCAACTTAAGCTTTAAAGTTATTAATATTAATAACTTGTACCTTGTTGAAAGTTAATGGATGTTAAATGCCAGTAGTTCCGGTTTAATAGTTACCTATTATCTCCCGTTCTCAGAATACCAAAAAAAATTAAGAGAAGTCTTGTAATATTAGTTCCAGCATTTCTTGTCACGAAAATTTCTTTTACTGCAATTTCCAATTTGTCGATGCTACAGCTCTTTGAGACGAAGCCGAAATAAATAAAAACAAAAACAAAAATCCTTGTTGTAGCACCGCTGTTGAGATTTTATTTCTTGTTGCCTAAGTGACTTAGTTTAGATTTAAGGAAAGATGCACGCTCCGTGGATCACAAGACATCATCCCAGGATAAGAGTCGAGAAGTGCATCCTGGCGGAACGATTGTTTCCAAGTGTCTGCTTTCCAGGTTTTCTCGCGAGCCGGCACACCGCTGAGTTTCCTCTACTCCACGTTAATTCACTCCGTGTCTCATGCAATGGATTCGTTAACCCTTATCTTTCTTGAAATATCAAAACAGAGTTCAAATGTTTTTGTCTGACCGTTCTGAAAGAAATTATTCTTACAAAATCTTATTACTTTCTGCAGCACGTACAATACAAACATATGCATAGTAGTTACAGAATGTATTGTATTCCCCCCACAAATTCATTGTCAAGATTTCACTGAAAACATATTATGTTTGAGGTCCCCTGAGTATAAAAACATTTTTAGAAAAAGGCCCGTGTGTGTATCTGTGGACAGCATAGCAGAAAAACGAAAATATCGTTATTCACCATACTTGGTATTAAACACTAGCATTTTCCAAGGAAGCGACACGTATATTTCAAGAAAATTCCCCGCCCCTCAAGCTATCCTTTACATGGAAATTTTTTTTGAAATTATAGTTTTTCTCAAAAATTGCTCAAATGATTTTGATTAAAATACCGAATATTAAAGATATTTACATCACATCACAAGTAAAATGTATATCTTGAATTTTTTGGAAGAGTTCTTCATTCTGGAAGAATTTTGTCTAAAAGATAGATAGACAAAACTTACAAAAAAAAAAAAAAAAAAAAAAAAGAAAAGAAAAAAAAAAAACAATCTCTTGAGTTCCATTCACATGATTTTCTCTAAATCAAATTATTGTTAAAAAGCTTATTCTTCTATTTACTTCATGCTAATCGAGAAAAAATTAGCACAAATCGTATTATTACTTGCTTCCGTGCAAGTAGAAGGGCATTAAGGGAGTACCATAGGCAAAGTGGCTACTATGTGATTGAAGTTCCTTTGTTTTTATGGACAGGAGTTGACAAATTCCCGTATGGGAATTGTATAAGTATTTTATGGCTAAAACCAAAAACAAGGAATATCTCAAAAACGATCACACCTTTTAACAACACTTTTAGGAAATACTGGTAGAACAATAATAATATACCTTCAGGATAAAAACAAGATGTATTGAGATTTCGGTCAGTTAAAAATATCCTCCACGAGAAAAAATACATATAAAATAAATTGTGTGTTTTAACGAGCTCTACATTTATATTAAGTACATTTTTTTTTCCATACCTTACGTTATAGCAGTTATGCAAAAATCCGCAAAATTCATCCAGAATAAAGATGTCTTAAGAGGCTATTCCCAGAAAATTCAAGATATACGTTTTATTTTTCATATAAGTATTTTTAATATACGACATTTTAATCAAAATCTTTGGAGCCATTTTTGAGAAATTAAAAGTTTTCATAAATTTGTTATGTAAAGGTAGTTGGGGGTAATCTTCGTGTTGTGTCCCTCGAAGATACTGAACTTAAATATGATGTTTGGTATTTAACGGTCTAAGATGCTCACATACACACACGCACATTTTACTAAAATATATATATGTATATTTTTTTTTATTCAGGAGATCTCAAAACATTTATTTCCGGTAAAATCTCGGTATCGAATTTTTGTTGCAATACAATACCTTCTCTATACACTATATAGATAGTACGAATAGAAAATGAAGATTTCGTTAAATAACCACGCAGCAAGAATTTTAATACATGGCAAAAATATCACAATAATTGCACGTAATAATGCTATAAATTTCAATAAAATATCTTGCAGATTTGTATTTTCCACATTTTACAGATGCTTCACCTCAAAATAGTATTTTCCTGTCTATGCTGCATTGACAAAGCTCGAGAAGCTGGATTATGGCTCATAAAAAACTTGCAGTTTTGCCTTGCGTATTAGAACAGATATTTTAGTACATCTCCCACGCTGAGAAAATCTTACTGTGTGGCGATGTGCTAAAAGGGTTTCCTTTGAAGATTTATGCAGAGTGCAAAATTTAGACTGTGTATTTTTTCTTTACTTTAATAAGAGGTTTTTTTTGCCTACTATGCTATAAAGGGCTAATACCTCTTCTATTGCATAATTAAAACCGTGGTTGACGGACATAAGAACACGATTTTGAACGTAAGCTACTGTTGATTTTCTATTATACGAATATGTTGCACTTGCATTGCACTTAGGATATATTCATCCGTCACTTAATTGAAAAGCCTTAAGCGTAACATTCTCATCACTTTCTCTACCCGTTCAAAACCGACTCTTCTCTATCTTCTCTATTTGCTTCACAGTTAACGAGAAAACACTAAGAAATGGCCTTATTTCATATTTCCTTTTAGATACAATGGGAATAGGTTCAAGTAGTCAGGTCAAAGCATTTAAGTGAAGCTGCCTAATTGCTTTGAAATTACTTCCTCGTTGCAAGACAAAGAAAAGAAAAAACGAATAATGACTTATAATTAAGAATTCCCATTTTAAAATTTAATCCATTAACAATAAATATGTCAAAAATGATTATCTCCACAAAAAATTATTTACCATAACTGGCGTGCTTTAATGAGCTCCGTAGTTTTTTTGCAGTACAATTTTGTCTATCTCTTATAGCTTATCAGTTACGGAAAAGTCATTCAGAATGAAGAGGACTTAAGGAAGTTATCCCCAAAAATATGCAAGGTAGACCTACTTACATTTATCGTAAAAATATATGAAATATACACTATTTTAATGAAAATACTTAGAATGTTTTTCAGAGAATAAAGCTTTTCAAGTTGTTCCATATAACGTAGTTTAGGGTGAGAAGATTTTCTTGAATTTTAATTTCGTTCATGTGATTATAAATTAATTCTGGCCGAAAATTAGCACAAAATTAAAATGAACACCACCAACAAAAAACACTTAAAATGGATGAAAACAATGAATGGAATTGATGGATGGAATGTCGGGGGAAAGTGGAGAACTGGAGTAAAACCCATCGAGGCATCGCTTTCTCCACTATATCTGTACACTCTTAGGTTGATCTGCGCCAAAACGGATCCACGTGGCCAGTGCACCGCAGTTCAACACAGTGGCAGTGCGCGCAGGAATGTAATCCCGTGCTAACCATCTAAATTACAGGATGAATTCATTTTTAAATAGTATAAGATTCTATACGAAGACCTAAAAGCTAATTTTATTTGTTACTTCCCTAAAAGAAGTGTTGAAATTAACTTCTTATTTCACCGGTGCTTCAGTATAAACAGTCTCTCGAAGAAAAATTCGGATCGGGAAAAGTGGTTACACCCGGGGGGGGGGGAGCATGTGAAATCCGCGATGTAAAAATGTGACAATTTTGTGAAAAGAATGCAATTCGTGTAATAGTGCATAATTTCTTTTTTAAAAAAATCCTATGTGTTCTATTCACATGACTTTCTCTACATCTCTGCAACAAATTATTGTCAAAAAGCTCATGCCTCTATTTACTTCATGCTAATCGAGAAAAATTAGCAGAAATACTCTTATTACTTGTTCCCTTGAAAGTAGGAGCAAAATAAGGAAGTACCATAGGTTAAAGCGATAGTCAAAACCTGGTTGCTATGTGACTGAAGGTCCTTTGTTTGTATGAACAGGTGTTGACAAATTTCGTATGAGAAAAGTATAAGTTTTTTAAAGTGGAAACCAAAAACAAGGAATATCTCAAAAACTATCAACCCCACGAAGATAATGTATAAAACGTAAATCGTGGGTTTAAATGTGCTCTTCATTTTTGTGTGGCAGGTAAGTTTTTGTCCATCTCTTACGGTTTAGCAGCTATGCAAAATTCCGGAAAATTCCTCCCAGAATAAATACTATTCTCAGAAAATTCAAGATATACATTTTATTTGGCATGCAAATATTTTAAATGTAAAAGATTTTATCGTTAGAGCCATTTTTGAGAAAATATAAATTTTCGATAAAAGCTTCATGTAAAGTGTAGTTGGGGTTGGGGGATTTTCTTGAATATCTTTGTGTCGCATCCGTGCAAGATACCAAACTTAAACACCAAGTTTGGTATTTAACGGACTTTTCGTTTTGAACTATGCTGTTCACAGACACAACACACACACACACACACACACACACACACACACACACACACACACGAACGCACACACACACACATTTTTGTAAAAATGCTTTTTTTTGGATTCAGGGGTGGCCCAAAACATGTATTTCCGGTGAAATCTCTGTATCAAGTTTTTGGGTGGAATACAATAGCTTCTGTTACACTATATACATGGTATGTCTGGAGAAAGTAAAAATGAGCCGCAAAAGTTGATAAAGTGTAACGAAAGAAGAAGCGTTGTTTTGGGAAATGGACAGTTTAAGTGAGTGTTTGTTGATAACCTGGATTGGAAAGCAGCACAAACAGCTGAGCTGGAGGGAATAGAACCAGAGAGCGAATAAATGTAAGTTACACTCGTGCTCTCTCGAGCTAATTATTACTCGTGCACCCATTTATTTCGTTATGCTATTAATATTATCACCATTATACCTAACAGAATATTTTAGTCACCGTTTAAGTTATGAGAATAAAGGCTCTGTTCGTTTTACATTACAATATGCCAGGTGCACGCGTCACGTGGTCGTGAAAGTACGACAGTGTTTTTGGCAAGAATGACAGAATTATATGAATGCACTGGTCGCTTGTTTGTGTGGTTGTTTTGTTGTTTTTTTTCTCCCCCCCCCCTATTTGTATGGCGGGGATCAACTTAAGGCTGAATAGACAGTACATGCGGTCTCGTGAGACCGAACCTGGGCCGCCTGTGTGAGAGGCGAGCGTTTAGCCATTTCAGTCACCTCTACTTATTTAACTACAGCTGCGTTTAGAACCTTGTTGATACGGTAGAATTCCAAAGTTATGCTGTACGTGACATTCTTTGTAGAAGCGAGCTACCAAGACAGTCTCGTTTTCTTGGTGGAATGTACCAGCACTTGCCACAGATTCATGAGGCTATTTGCAAGTTCATACATAGATACACTTGGTTGCTATGCAACCGCTGCTGCCGGAATGACCTTGTTTGACTTGGGAATTCCTTGCAGTTTAAGCTGCTCCACACTGAACCATATGTTTCTGCTTCTTGTTCACACCGATGGTGTTAAGTCCCTGTACAACTTGAAGTTCAAATGGGCTCTGTGGTCAACCACAGCCCAAGGAGGTTCTAGCCTTGGTCTTGTTCCCATGCTCTCACATCTTTGCCCCAAGAAGGGATACTACTGAACGCTAAACATTCACTAAAACATTCAGTTACTTTTAGAGTTTTTAGTAGGCACTCCTACTCTTAATGAGTACAAAGTACTTATAAAGTAAGAAATAAATAAATACATTTTTTTCCTACAGTGCCCAAAAATAAAAAGATGCATTTCCCTCACATGTATCTACTTCTCGAAATAAAAAATAATAAAAAAATTGACGTGTTTCATTCCATTGACATGAGTTTTTTTCTACACCTCTGTGACAAAGTATTTTTAAAAAGCTTATTCTTCTATCTACTTAACGCTATTTATTTATGGACGCTCTTTAACTGCTGTGGTTCTCAGCGTCCCATTCTATATTGGGTGTGAAAGACCGATTAATTTTGCTCAGAGGCCTCTTATTCAGGCTTGAGGTTCTGTTCCGTGCCATAAATCTATGACACGGGACCAATGGCTTTCGTTCTGAAGGAAGCCACACTAAGGATGTTTACGCCCAAAAAAAAATTCAATTTCTTCCGCCAGGATTGAATCTGCGACCTTGGTTATATGATACTAGCATAGTAACCACTATACCAAGGAGGCGACACTCTAATTAAGTAAGTTGAATATCCAAAATATTTGCAAAAAAAGGTGAAAATGTTTTCATACCGTTAGCTCCCTCCTGCCACAAAAACCTGATGTGTTACATTCTATTCACGTGAGTTTCTTTGCATCTCTAATCGAGATAAACAGTAGTAGGAACGGTTCCTTAGTTCCTTATAAGCAGAAGGCAATCAAGGGAATACACGAGACTAAAGCGATAGGTAAATGTTTTAAAAGCGGTAGCAATGCAATTGAAATTCTTTCTCTTTGCATGGCTAGGATTTGACAAATTCCCTATGGGTATTTTAAAATTGAAGCCAATAACAAGGATTTACGATACAAATTATCAATCGACGTGAATATATTAACACAGGCGTATAGAGAAAAGTGACCGGTTAACTATGAAAATGTCTCGGCTTCCTCAAGTCCCATGATGCCATGGGGCGTCAACAATGCGCTTTCTTTACGTACACTTTAAATTACCTTTTATGTATTTAACATTACATTAATCTAAACCTCGATATTGGGAACACATTTTGTATATTACGTTTTTGTTTCAAACCATTTCCTACAGAAATAATTTAGTTTTATCGAAAAGAAGAGACAGACAAGCTAGCAACGTGGCGGGTTGTGTGGGTGTCACTTGCACTAGTGAGTTCATAAAGAAACACGCCCCACTGCTGCTACCACTCCAGTGCAGGCCAATCAGAATGCCAGTTGCATTCGTTTTCTCCCAAAACATTACACCACCCTGCGTCGTGTTTGCAACCGACCGACGTGTTTACATTCAGAAGCCGGTTCAGAAACCTGACCAACCTCACCGCAACGTTGCCGAGTTACTTCACGTCTGAAAAGGCTGTTCGGCATACTCTTTTAATGCGATTAAATGATTAATTATTTCGAAACTCTGTGTGATGACCCATAATTACTACCGAAGCTAATGTCAGAAATACCTTACTCTACGCATCTTAAAAGTAACAAACTATTTTCTTTGTACATTCTTGTGGAATTATGCATCCCATTTGGAACAAAAAACATTTATTTTTTTGAAATCGGCTGATCAAAGAACAAAATGCCACTAGAGGCTTTCGTTTATAATGCTTCTATGAAGCATGTATTAGAAGGATTGTAATAAGTTTCCTTCCACACTAAAACTCGTTTATTTAACTAGACACATCTTTACAAAAATTATTTATTTTATTTATTTAAACAATATTTCTACCCATGCAAACATCGCGTGTAATAGCATTTACGGCGGCATCTCTGTAACTTTGCACTTTTTACTTTTTCTACATGTGATATGTACGTAGTGTATAGAGAAGTTATTATATTGCGTCCAAAATTTGGATGTTGAAATTCCATCGAATATATATGTTTTGAGTTCCCCTGAGTACAGAAAAGTTTAGCAAAAGGTTCGTGTGTGAGTGCAGCTTAGCTCAAAAACTAAAAGAGCATTAAATACCAAATTTGGTATTTACGTTTGGTATCTTCCAAGGATGCGACACGAAAATGTTCAAGAAACTCCCCCCAACCCAAATTCCTCCGTGGTGTAATAGTTACCATGCTAACTTCATATAACCAAGATCTTCGGCAGAGGACGAGGGAGTTTTTCGGATGTAAAAATCCTTAGCATGGCTTCCTTCGGAAGGGACACAAAGCCTTGGTCCCGTATCGTAGATTTAAAGAACCTCAAGCGTGATAGAGAGGCCTCTGAGAAAATTAAGCGATCTTTCACGCCCAATTTAGAATGGGACGCTGAGAACCACAATAGTTAAAGAGCGTCCATAAATAACACGTCATTTCCATTGCCATGGAAATTTTTGTCAAATGTTTGAATTTCTTAAAATGACTAACGATTTTGATTAAAATCGCTTATATTTAAGATATTTGCATGACAAATAAAACATGTATGTCTTGAACTTTCTGGGACTGACCACTGAAGACCTCTTTATTCTGGATGAATTTTTCAGAATTTTGCATTAACTGGTAAACCGTAACAGATAGACAAAAACTTGTTACACCAAAAATGTAGATCTCGTTAAACCACACAATTTGTGTCATATACATTTTTTTTTTCTCGTGGAGTTGATCAATTGGTTTCAGTTTTAAAATACTTAAAACTTATCTCATACGGGAACTCGTCAACTCCTGGCCACGCAAAGAAACGGATTTCAATCCATAGCAACCAACTTTTAAAACATTTGAATGTTGGTTTAGCTTAATGTAGGCCCTTAATTCCTTTCTGCTTATAAGGAACTGTGTAATAAGACCATTTCTGCTAATGAAGCATGAAGTAGATAGAAGAAAAGCTTTTTAATACATTTTGTTACAGAGATGTAGAGAAAGTCATGTGAATGGAACACAGATTTTTATTTGTATCTTTTCACATGCACTCTGGCAGCTGTCATTTGAAATCGGCTACAAAACATTTAAAGTAAAGCAATTAAATCTCTCTGCTCACCTGCAACGCTCATCGACATTGAAATATCCACTTCTGATCGTACTGCCAAAGATTAGAAGTTTATAGCCGTTGAAGGAATACTGAGAAGGGGGGCGGTGCTTCTTGTCACTCCATCTTCTATAATTTTGGGATTTAATACATTAATTAATGAAAGAATGTCTTTTATTCTGATCACCCTTCTCCGATGCCTGGATGATTAAAACCGTTGGAACTGCACCTGCGTAGCTTTATTCAGCGACTGGTCCTTTTGTCTGTGAGGTCATTAGTTTTCGTCACAGGTATTGTTTCGCGAGACGATGAAGAATTACAGCTCTTTTGTTTCCATTATTAATGATGTCTTCATTCTCTTGTTCGAAAGTTAATACCAAACTTGGGCATTTGTTTAATGGGACAACATTTAATATTTCTGCCCAGGCTAAGAGTTTTGCACAGGCTGTTTCAATTTGACAGTGCAAACAAAAGCGAAAGACAGTGCATCATGATGCAAGTACAAAGTCATAATGGGTAGTTGTGATTGGATAGTTACTCACCGCCACTCAATTGTTTGTAAGTACTTCACGCTGTTCATCTTGAGTCCTACAGTCCATCTGGCTTATGTTGAAACATATTAATGAGAGAGATAACACTACTTCCCACAACATTGTAGATCATTCCTGACTGTCTAACCTCAATCCGTACCACTTCCATGCACTGATTGACGATATTGTTGCTGCCTATGCAATCCATTCAAAACGCATCGCATTACACATTGTTGGTATAGGTCGTGCACCAGTTCTTGACGAACAATAGTTGTACTTTCTCTATACGTACTATGCACATAGTGTATAGAGAAGGTATTGTAATGCACCCAAAAATTCTATACCGAGATTTCACCGAAAATTCGTGTTTTGAGACTCCCTGAATCCAAAAAAATCAGTTTTAGAAAAATGTCCGTGTGTGTGTGTCTGTCTGTCTGCGGGCAGCTTAGCTCACAAATGAAAAGACCGTTAAGAACCAAACTTGGTATTTAAGTTTGGCATCTTTCAAGGATGTAACACGAAGATTTTGAAGAAAATCTCCCCACCCCAAACTACCCTTTACTTGGAAAAAAATCGAAAATTTTGTTTTTCTTAAAAATGGTTCTAACGATTTTGTTTAAAATCTCTTATATTTAAGATACTTGCTTGACAAATAAAATGTATATCCTGAATTTTTTGGGAATAGCCTCTGAAGACTATTTTAGATGAATTTAACGGATTTTTACATAACTGCTAAACCGTAAGAGATGGACAAAAACTTCACATAGAAAATGTAGAGCACATTAAACACATAATCTATGTTACATACATTTTTTTTTCGTGGAGATGGTTGTTTTTAAGATATTCCTTGCTTTTAGTTTAAACTTTAAAAAACATACTTTTCTCATACAAGAATTTGTGAACTTCTGTCCATACAAACAAAGGAACTTCAGTCTCAAAGCAACCAGCCTTTGACTGTCAGTTTAGCCTATGGTACTCTCTTATTTCACTTTTACTTACAAGGAAGCAAGTAATAAGACTATTTCTGATACTTTTGTCTTGATTATCATTAAGTAAATAGAAGAATAAGCTTTTTATCAGTAATTTGTTGCAGAGATGTAGAGAAAGTCATGTGAATGGAACACATCAGATTTTTATAAGAGAGATTAGACGAGTCACTCACCTTTATTGTGTATTTTCGAAATATAATCATAAGGGCGTAGAGCTGTTTGTTATTTTAATATACATACACTATTTCCTGACCTGTTTATCAAGAGTAGGATAACTCACTGTATCTTCGCTAAAGGTCATTCGTATAGAAGGAACGAGCAGCCTGTAGATGACGGCAATATAAAAACGCCGTCTGTTAACGGTTTCTTGGAGTTCGAAATGAGATAAACCGGTGGCTGTGGCAGTTCTTTCCAGGACCTGTATAACGGATGGTTTTGGATTTCTATATTTCAATGCTTATTAGCAAAGAACTTGTGTGCTAAAAATTCCATTTTCCTTGCATAAGATTACAGAGGTCTTCCAACACTATCTTGGAACAAAATAAACGGGATAAACACGTTATAAACCTTTCCATACTTCCGTATCAATAAAGAACATACAAATCAGTAGACCCAAAACGAGTTGCTGCAGCTTACAACAGCCTGGCTGCGCCGTGGCTTAGTAATTAGACCACTTGCCTCTCACCATCCTAGGGCTCCATCCCAGGAGACCGCATGTGGGATTAGTCGTGGAAAAAGCGGCGTAGGGGAGGGTTTTCTCCAGGTTTTTCGTTTTCCCCCGCCATCGCACTCCCCTAGTGCTCTATCTTCATACCATGTGCCATTAGTGTCTTCGCCTGCGGTGACATAATTGGAAAAGCGGGCTTTAAAGCTACACTATACAAAATAAAAATAAAAAATGCCATCGTTTTCCAACACCAGCTTGGATAAAATAAACAGGCATAAACACATCATAAACCTTTCCATATTTCTCCATCAGTAAACAATCAGCAGACCCAGACCAGGCAGTGGGAGAAGAGCACATATAGGAGCACAAAATAACGGAACACCCTAAATGTGGACATCTTGTGGATTTATTGAATATTTTTCTTTGAATACTGTTGAGCGTAACATATGTGCGGTAGTTTAAGATATACGGCTTGAGTTGTGCACGATTTAAATATTTTTGCGCCTGCGCAATAGGTATGCCTTATGGCTCAAATATATATGCGGTGTGCACACTGGAAAGCGTCCTCGAATAAATTAAGATTTTTTTCCGAGCGCTCTATCAATACAGTTTAACATTAATAACACTAGGCGGTAGCTCACTGCCGTAGAAATCAAGGTCGCTAGAGGGCAGCAATGTCGGAGGACATAGAGGCGTCTCAGCCCCGATCAGGCATAGTCCAGGTGTACGCAATCTCCCAAGGGTATCGGGCTACTGTCATGTCGAGTCCAACCCAATCCGAGCACACGGAACGAGGTTATTGCTCGGTCCGGCTACTTCTAGTCACGTCAGAACTATCACAGGTGCTCGAATTTCGACTAGAGCAGCTGAAATGGGGACACAAGTTACTCAAAGAAAATTCCATCTCCACGCGCCAAGCCTCGCTACCAGTGGCCTGAAGATGGCATGAAATCACAGTGATAGAAGACAGAAACATTCGTAACATTACAGAAACGCCCGCATTTGCCTAACGACAAACGTAAGTCAGAGTTGCCGGTCTAACGGAAGTCGAACCCGCCTCTTCCAAATGTGAGCCTTGTATATTACCTTGTTACATTATTGATGCATTATGATTTAGCAATATTTCAGAACTGCATATACTTCACAACCTTATATGTAACAAAGACATTTTCTTGACGAGCCAATAGTTATTGAAAATTACCCACTTATCATATGCCTTTCCCTGGTAATACCAAGGAGCGGATCTGAGCCCACTGTATGTTAGTTCACTGAAATGGCTCTAGCTTTTTGAATCATTGCCTGCAAGTCGTTCCCTACCGTTTGTGTGGCTGCACTGCGACACATATTTTCCTTTCTCAGTGGTGAATATTTCGCCCGCTTGTTTGATCTCCCCAAGAATGCGTGATGGGAAAGATGATATACCAACTGCTATTCTTCTCTCGAACACACGCGATGGTGGCGCTGGTTACATTTCCATCTCCGTGTTTGCGTTTGATTTACATCCTATCAGGACGTGTTTATGCTTCCATTGTGACGGAGCTTCCGAAATTTTGTGTGTGAACCAGTTCACATACGCTGGGATTACATGTGATCTGAAGAAATATGTTGATAATAATGTGATGTGCTGCATTCACATCACTTTCTCCACTTGTTCTGTAAACAAACTATACTCACCTATTGTTTTATTTACATATACTTTTCAAGATAAACATGACCACAAACTGTCTCATTACTTAGTTTCTTATAAGTAGAAGCGAAATAAGAGAATACACTAGGCTAAACCGAGTCACATTTTTAACCCTTCAATGTATGGTGTTGCAATTGTGCAACAAAAATGAGTAATTAGACTTTTAGTATTTTCAGTGGATTTTTTTTTTCTAATTTCGTATTACACTAACTTTTAACAATTAGGCTAGTTTAAATTTATAGGCCTGAGAAATAAAATATTTTACAGTATATATCTTGTGCTGCCCACTAGAATTAGGCCCAGGCTACTTTTACAGTGGGCAGTCCAGTTTAAGTTATACAAAAAAGAACATATTACTGTAACTACCACTACCATTTAAATGCTACTGTCCATTTTCATTTATTTTTTTACTTTTTCTAAGTATTGTCCCAATATCTTACACTTTTTATCTGTAATTTTATTTATATCAGATTTCTTATTCATTTTTGGCCATATACTTTCTTTTCTCCATTTATGTTTTATTAGATTAGTTATAGTGTTTTATATTCTGAAAATATTAATATTTTTGCAGTAAGACTGTGTTGTTTTTTTTTAAATAAAAAGGAGTAAAATCCATGTAACTTTAGTCAAATGACATCACACCGGTTATTTTACTTGGGCCCTCCCTTTCCTTTACCACATGCCATTTGACTGCAGTAGAACTCGCGCTGTTCGACTTTAAATGGATGGCCAGTCCATTACGTATCGCACTAACGATCATGGCTATTCAAATCGTTTCAGTTGTGGTGCCTGTGAAAGGGATATAAATACCTGTTTGCGAATTAGAGAAACACGGATATGTAGCAAAATAACTCGTGCATTAAAGGGTTAATAGCTGTCGCTGTGCGATTGTCATTGAAACTCCATTTTCTACACATGACTAGGGATAAAACTAAAGATATACGACGAAATAGACGGGGACTTCCCTTTTGTGAAAGGTTTAAGTATTTTAAAATTGAAGGAATGTCTCGGAAATGGTTAACTCACAGCCCCCCCCCCCAAATGCTTGTGCCATAAATTGTATGTTTTAAGGAGATTATATTTTTTGTGTAATACGTTTTTTCTATATCTCTTACGGTTTAGTAATTATGCAAAAGTCATTCAGAATAAAGAGGTCTTTGGAGGCTATTCTTAGAAAATTCAATGTATAAATTTATTTGTAATGTAAATATGTTTAATATACGGGGGTTTATTCAAAATTGTTATAGACATTTATGAAAAAATCAACATTTTCGAAAATGTTTCAATTTAAAGGGAATATTGGATATGGGAAGTTACTTGAAAATATTCGTGTTGCACACTTAAAAAATTCTGAACTTACGTATCAAGTGTAATATTTAACAGAGCCCGTTTTGAGTTATACTGCCTCCCCTCTCCCCTGCACAGACACACACACACACACACACACAGACACACACACACACATACGCATATTTTTTCTAAAATATGCGTTTTGGGATACTGGGAAACTTAACTGTCCTTCTGAAGCCATATATTTCTAATTTTGGAGTGGACATTTTCATTACCTATTGTAAGTGGCAGAGAAAAGTATTAGTATTATTCTTCATGAAAATAAAAATTACGAGTTTCTCAATAAATTACAATACAAATCGTTGCAGTTCCAGTTAATTCCTGAATTTCTGCCTTGCTATAATCTACATTTAAGTTACATTTTCCCTTAATATAACAAGGCTTTGAATAAAAAAAAAAAAAAAAAACTGACGTGTTTCATTCACATAACTTTCTCTACATTATTGTTAAAAAGCGTATTCTTCTATTTACTTCATGCTAAATTGAGAAAAAAATTAGCAGACATGGTCTTATTACTTACTTCCTTGTAAGTAGAAGGGATAAAGCAATAGTCAAATGTTTTAAAAGCTGGTTGCTATGTGAAGTAGCTTTGTTTGTACGGGTAGGAGTTGATACATTCCCGTAGGAGAAAAATATAAGTATTTTAAAACTGAAACAAATAAGGAACATCTCAAAAACCGTCAGCTCCACGAAAAAAATGTATATAACATAAATTGTTGTATATTAACGGGTTCTGCATTTTTTGTTTAATAAGTTTATCTATCCCTTACGGTTTTTCATTTATGCAAAATTCCGTAAAATTCAGCCAGAATAAAGATGTGCTCAGAGGCTATTTCCAGAAAATTCAAGATATACATTTAATTGTCATGTAAATGATTAAGTATAAGTTATTTGAATGAAAATCGTTGGATCCATTTGTGAGAAACTCAAAATTTTCAAAAATTTTCCATGTAAAGAGTATTTGGTGTAGGTGATTTTGCTGAAAATCTTCGTATCGCTTCCTTATATACGGAGTTCACGTTTTTAGATATGCTGCCAACACACACACACATGGTCATTTTTTTTAAAATGCTTTCTTTGGGTTCAGAGGGTCTCAAAGCATGTATTTCCGGTGAAATCTCAGTGTGGAATTGCTGGGTGCAACACTATGTGCATAGTCGCATAGTACCTGTAGATAAAGTAATTCGTTGGCAACACTGAACAAAGTGTGCGTGTAGCGGGTGATTCCAATTGTTCAGACAAGTAACTTGTTATTTAAGCTAGATTATATATAGCACACTCTTGCAAAGAGTATTTTGGGTGACAGCCAGAGAAAGAGAAAGGAAGGATGATTCAGCAGCACTTTTTTGATCTAGAGCCCACACCGGTGTCCAGGTCGTTAAACTTTGATACCGGATGCTTACGTAACATTTGTAAACACAGGAGCAGCTACTACAGCTTTTGTTTAGTTGTAATGTAAACACCAGTCTTTCTTACAAAGGGTTCATCTTGAATAGTTTCAGCTCGAGCTGATATGATATTTCTTGCATCTTGATGCAAAAAACCGCATTACGTCACCTTTTGCTGATTATTAACCTTTCCGAATCTGAACTTTTTCAATATTTTACGAAATATGTCGTATTTAACCTCAGAAACAGGATTTCTGAAAATGCTGATTTTGAAAGTGAAGTCTCAATTCCGCATTTATAGTCAAGAGAAGAAAAAGAGAAAGGGAGCAGCGAATAAAGGCAAAAAATTGTTGGTTCTTTTCATTATTTTGCTTCTGTAGCTTAACGTCTTTAACCTGTTTGGTCATATCGGACGATGAGTGGAATTGGTGAAATGATGCTCAAATTATTTCGGGGTCCACTTACCTTGAAGTTACTGGACACTCGTCTTCTCAAGATACGGAAAAAGCCCGAGAAAAACTTTATCCGGGTGACTCACCCTAAGCAAGAATTGAACCTGCGACCTGTTGAATGTGAGGCAGACACGCTACCACCACATGTTCCAGGCAGGGAAAAGATAAAATTGTAAAGGCATTCTAAGTTTTGCCTTCTAATGTCGTATTGCATATTTCGCGCGTTTTCAATTTGAATAATGGCCGCACCGTGGTCGAGTGGTGTGATTTTCTTAGACCTTGTTTTCATAATCGTTAAATCAGCTGTATTCTATTATTTAGTCATAGAACCATTATTTGTAACTTTACTTTCTTATAGCAGCATGAATTAAATTACTGATGTTTTATTCAACAGAACTTTACCCCCTTAACGGTGAACGATAAAAAAAAAAGAAAACCAAACTATTACTTGTCCAGTATGTGCTTCTTTTGATTTTATTCTATCTCAAATATTATAATATTTATAACGGTTTAAAGTTTGAAGTAACTTTTCAGACTCTTTTCTTTTAGAAGTTGTCTCTTTTTAAGCCTCTTTTTAAGCATTAGGCTTATTGTTAATAGGTAATATATTGTTCAACATAAGATTATTGTTTTGCAATAGTATGGCTAAACTTCACTGCCGAGAGTGGTAGATGTAAGGTACTTTTTGCCAGCACTAGATGTCGCGTGAACTGTGATGCTCATCTCCCAAGTTTGTGGACGTATATCAAAGCGACAAACATTTCGTGTATTTGTATGCAGATGCAGCCCGTTTATTCCCAGAGAGAACGTCCACTAGCGCCACTGTGCACAAATCTGCCACTTCTACCGCCCACTGGGGTTTCGTAATTATAGTTCCTAACGCGCCTCGGGCGACGGAGCTTCCTGTTGACGTAATTACGTCATCTTGAGATAGCACACAGCGCTTTATTTTGTTTTAATAAGCTGGTCTATAGCAGACCTCGAAGCCTCACTATAAAATCTGTAATAGTAAATTATAGAGCTTGTAAATAAAACATTACTATCTGACTGGTAGGTTTCATGCCTGAGGATACTCATCAAGAAAAAAACTGATGTGTTCCATTCACATGACTTTCTCTACGCCTCTGCAACAAACTATGTAAAAAAGCTTATGCTTCTATTTACTTCATGCTAATCGAGAAAAAATTAGCAGAAATAGTCTTATTACTTGCTTCCTTGTAAGTAGAAGCTAAATAAGGGAATACCATCAGCTCCACGAAAAAAAATATATGACATAAATTGTGTGTTTTAATGTGCTCTACATTTTTTGTGTAGTAAGTTTTTGTCCATTTCTTACAGTTTAGCAGTTATGCAAAATTCCGTAAATTTCATCCAGAATAAAGTAGTCTTCAGAGGCAATTCCCAGAAAGTCCAATATATACATTTTATTTGTCAGGTAAGAATCTTTAATATGTGACATGTTAATCATAATCGTTAGAGCCATTTTTTAGAAAGTCAAAATTTTCGAAAAAAATTTCATGTAAAGCGTGGTTTGGGGTAGGAGGATTTTTCTCAAAATCTTCGTGCCGCATGCCTGGAAGATACTAAACTTAAATACCAAGTTTGGTATTTTAGCGACTTTTCGTTTTTGAGTTATCGTGTTCACGGACACACACACGCACACACACGAACCTTTTTCTAAAAGTTCTTTTTTTTTTTTATACAGGGGACCCTAAAACATATATTTCCGGTGAAACATCGGTATAGAATTTTTGGTGGAGTGTAATACCTTCTCTATACACTATGTACATAGTTCGTGTAGAGAAAGAAATAAGTAGTGTTCTAATCAATCCTTTAATGCTTATCTCCCATTTTACATTCTTAAAATCGAATGTACCCTAATTTTATTTAGTTTCTGTAGATATTGGACTGCACATAATTCCTACCGAGATTTCACAAAGATATAGAGGATTTGAGGTTCCCTGAATAAAAAAAAGTAGTTTTAAGAAAAGATAATTTAAGTATGCAATACGAAGATTTTTAAGAAATCTGTCCAACCCCAAACTAATATTTATATATAATAAATGGAGAAGATATTGTATTGCACTTAAAATTCCTTAACGAGATTTCACAAAGATATAGAGGATTTGGGGTTCCTTGAATCCCAAAAAAAATATTAGATTTAAGAAAAGGTCATTCAATACTGCAACACGAAGATTTTCAAGAAATCCATCATCTCCAAACTAGTTTTTATGCGGAAAAATATCGCTATTATTTAATTTTTTTTCAAAATGGCTCACAATTTAATTACAGCTTATATTTATGTATGTAGAATTTTATGGGAAGTCCTCTTGATTCTGAATTAGCTTTGTATAATTGGTAAACCCCAGAACACCAAAAAAAACTTAGATCTGTTAAAGCAAAATTTGTCTTTTGGGGGGGGGGCAAACAATATATCTGAGATAGTCTTCGTTGTTGGTTAGAATTTTTGAATAATTATATATTTTCAAATCTTAGGGCGCTCATACAAGGTTCATGGAATTTTGCTCTTCGCAAAGCTACCCGTATTTTAAAAATGTATCGCTGGCATAAGATTATTCTTCTTATACCAACAAATAAATGCACAACTATTAGCAGTTCATGTTGTTTAATAAGTAGTATATTAACTTCTGCAAGAATAGTTTGTAGAAGAGTGAATTGAGAAATTCAAGCGAATGTAACATATCAGTTAATTTTTACTTTCTGTACCATGTAAAATGTATATAGTGGGTGGAAAAAGTATTGCATTGCGCCCAAAAAGTCGACACCTTTCAACAGAAATATTTGCTTTGGAGCAACTGAATCACAAAAAATAAAACATTTTTAGAAAAAAAGTTAGCTTTAGATCCTGAATTGTCTGGGAATAGGCTCTGAAGATATTTTCAGTATTTCTTCCTTCCGATATATCGACAGAAGAGATTATTAATCGAAACAATAAAAATAGAATTGCCCTACAGAATATTACCTTATATTTGTAGCTAATATTTCAGGGATAACAAAAGGGAATTAACACTCGGCAAGTTTTCAGAGTAAAATCGTTGAATAAAGTCTGAGTAGTTAAAATCAGCTCAATAAATGAAATAATGATGATGACGATACTACTGCTAATAATAATAATAATAGTGATAATAATAACTATAATTATAAAAATAATAACAACGCATTTCAAGGCTATTCCCAGAAAATTCAATATATGTATACTGTCTTGTAAATATCTTTAAAAATGCAGCATTTCAATCAAAATCATGAACCTATTTTTGGGAAAATAACAAAACATGTTCTATATAATGTAGAAAATGTAGAGTACGGGTTTTTCTTGTAGATCTACGTGTCTCATCTTTGGAAGATACTGAACTGTACGCACAAACAAACAGAGGGATTTTTTTTTCTAAAAATGCTATTTTTATTTAGGTGGCTGCAAAACATGTGTTTCTATTGAAATATCGATACCGCATTTTGTATGCAAGGTAATACTTCCTCTACCTACTTGGTACGGGGTAAATAAATTATTTATGCACAACACTCGTTGCGTAACTGTATGCGCTTGGGAACTTAAAACCGAGGTCTAGTGATAACGATGTTTATAGTGAATGAGAAAAGCTGTGCCATGTATTTCTATTTGTGTAGGAGTGGAAATAATACAGATCATTTAATTCTAATGCAATCATAAATGTAAAATATAACTTCTTGACTAAATTTATTACATTGTGTAATTAAAGCTAGCTTCACTTACCTAAAATAATTTAGTATCTTAATCTCGAGAATGTATGCACGTAATCTACATATTTTGATACTAAAGGGTAATAATTTGTGGACTAACGAAGGAAAATGCATACGTATATATTTCGCCATTTCACGCAGCGGAGGTTTACTTAGGAATTAGCGGATGTTTCGAAGGAAAGATTCCAGTGATTAATCGGCCAGTTATTAGAGACCATTACAGTGGTTTAGATGACAGTTCTTATTCAGAGATTTAATGTGGTAATAGGTGGTTTAATAAGCACGTAGGCAAAAGGCAGCAAACTGACTGATAAATCATTGACCGGCAGGTATATACAGTTTATGTGGAGAGCACAGCTAAGGCGGAGCACTAGCTCAGGATAAAACGAGCTAGTTGTTGGAGAGACACCTATAAGTCTTTTTAAAGCCTTTTAATAACGAGTATTAGCAAATCATTGGTGTCGAAGTTATAAAAGCGACTGCGCTGTTCTCATTATGTAACAAGCTTTGAGAAAACAATCCATATACATGACTTTCTCAATACGTTTGTAATACGTTATTGTTAAGGGGACCAACATGTGAACATTTAAAGTTCAATGTTTCTTAAGCAATTACATTCATCATTTTACCACATACCTCTATTGTTATGTGTATGAAATTTTGAGATATATTTTTTTAGCTACTCTAGTAATAAAGCTCTTTGCGCCACAGTTTTCAAAATGTTGTAACAAAATTTCCATTAACATACCCGGTATGATATATTATTCGTTCATGTTTTTTCATTATTTTTGTGGATTTATTAATTTTGTTGATACGAATATATATAACTAATTTTACTTAGAAAATTAATTCAGTAATTTTTATTTATTATGGTATTAAGATTCTCTGGTAGAAAAATAAAACTGGTTGAAATGTGCATTTTGAACATTTACATGCACATTAAAAAAGGCACTTAGAGAATCTCGCCTTTTAATACTTGAAGTGTCGTTTGTTACCATTAAAATGTTCATTTAAAAGATCACGCGATAAGTGTTTAAATTACAAATGGTTGAAAATAACTTCAGCATATAATCTATAAGGCCCTCTGCACATTAATATACTAATCTAAAAATGAATATTTTCAATAATGTTGGCTAATTTTCACAGGTTGGTCCCCTTAAGAATCTTATTCTTCTCTCTACGTCATGTTAATGGAGATATAATTACTTATTACTTGTTTATGGCCTAATTACTTGCTTCTTTGTTAGTAGAAAGGAAATAAGGGAATACACGGTGCTAAAGCGATAGATAAATCTTTTAAATTCTGGTTCCTATGTAATTGAAATTCGTTTCTTTGTATGGCTAGGAGTTGACAAATTCCCATACGAGAAAAGTGTATTTTAAAGCTGAAACCAATAACAAGGAATATATCAAAAATATACAAATTATATATTTTAATGAGATCTACATTTTATATGTAGTAAGTTTTTGTCTATCTCTTACGGTTTACAATTTATGAAAAACTCAGCAAAGTTCATCCAGAATAAAGAGGTGTTCAGAAGTTATTCCCAGAAAATTCAAGATGTACATTTTAACCTTCATATAAATAAGTTTAATATGGATATTTTAATCAAAAAGTTAGTGCTGTTTTCGTGAAAATCTCGTGTCAAATCCTTGGGAGATACTAAACTTAAACATGAAGTTTGGTATTTTACCGACTTTTCGTTTTTAAGCTTTGCTGTCTACAGACACACAAACAATCACACTCGCACACACTAATCCATTTACAAAAATACAGGGGGTCTCAAAATATGGTTTCCGGAGGAATCACGGTATCGAATCTTTGACTGGAGTACAATACCTTCTCTATGTACTATGTATACATAGTAGGCAGAGAAAGTATAAAAATGAGTTTGACGTTTGAAAATAGAACTTGTCAGGCCTTGTCGTGTAATAAGTTAAAATTCACTTAATTGCTGCGTCATTTCCATCTACACATTTGGAGCAGAGTGATCATGTCTTCTGCTAAATATGAAATACAGCTTTTCCAAGACCACCGTCATATTATAGTCACCAAGATATAGTCTCATTAGGTAATTTTGGATAGATACTTTTTGGGAGGGGGGGGTAAAAGAGCTTTGAAGAAATTAATGCAATAGTAACAGTAATAATAATAATAATAGTAATGATAATAATAACAACAACAACAACAACGACGTTTTAATAAGTGCTGCAGCACCATTAACTGAATGTTTTATTGTTCACTAGTATTCTTCCATTCTGTACGATCCCTAATCTGTTAATCCAAGTTCGTACCTGCATGTTTTTTCTGATCTCTGTTTATATCATCGTGCCGTTTGTTTTAGATCTGCTTGATCTAGATTTGAGAGGGTTCATATTTCCTTGACAGCTCTCTCATCTGACATTCTATACAATTGTCCGAAGCATCTTAACCCCTGCTGTTATAAAATGTACAATTGTTTTGTTTACTTTATTGTACAACATCATTTCTCAGGGTCTTCCATTGTCCTATATTTTTAATTGTTCCAGATATTCTTAAAATATTTTTTCAAATATTAAAGGCTTTTGCCTTTGTGAAGCACCCAGGTATCACAAACATATGTTACTATGGGTCCTATTGTGTTATGCATTTTTATTTTTTGCACAATAAACAACTTATTGTGGACATTAAATGCGTTATTCAATACACTATGCAGGTTTAATCAATAAACAAACGATCTATGTATTTAATCATAGTATTATAACTGTTAACAGGAATATTTTCATCTGTGATTTGAAACTATAATCTATTAATTCTTTAACTTCAATTGGTAACTTGCTATAAAATCTTGTATGGATTGTACTTTGCCTAATCTTGTAGATGTAATATGTGGTTGTGCTATGGGCCTGGACGTCATTTGTTATTTATAAGCATTTTTCTTTACATATACTTATTAGAAGTTCAAGTATACAACAGTTATATGCACTTAAAAGCGGTCTAAGAGGCTCGCGGCCTAATTATTGAAATTGCTTACGTTATTATTGGAATTGCTTCTTACTCTAGAAAAGCATCATTTACACACTGACTTACAACAGTAATCCATTCGTAAAAATAAACTCGGACATTATGTCAATTTCACGTAATATATAGGAACTTTATTGTTTTTAAACACTTTTCAGCAAGAATATTATTCTTGTTAATGTTTTGTGTAATCATTTATATGAACATAATAGGAGTGTAGTATTCGTAATAATTAAACACAGTAGCAAGTCATACTTTCTGGAATATACGTTTAAAAGTCGGATATGTTCCATTCACATGACTTTCTCTACATCTCTGTAACAAATTATTGTTACAGAGTTTATCCTCCCATCTAGTTCATGCTAATCGTGAGAAACATTAGTAAAATTGTCTTTATTACTTGTTTTCTTGTAAGTAGAAGGGAAATAAGGGAACGCATTAGGCTAAAACGATAGTCAAATCTTTTAAAAGCTGGTTGCCGTGTGGATGAAATCGTTTCTTTACTTTGCTGACAAATTCCCGCATGTGAAAAGTATTTTAAAACTGAAACCAATAATAAGAAGTAGCTCAAAAATAGTCAACTCTTCGAGAAAAAAAAGTACATGACATAAATCGTGTATTATAAGGAGATCTACATTTTCTTTGTAGTCAGTTTTCGTTTATCTCTTACGGTTTACTAGATATGCAAAATCCAGCAAAATTCATCCAGAATAAAGAGGTCTTCAGAGGCTATTCCCAGAAAATTCAAGATATACATTTTGCTTGTCGTGTAAATACATTTAATTCTCTTCATTTTTATCCAAAGCGTGTGCCATTTTTGAAAAAATCAAAATATTCGAAATTTTTTCCATGTAGAGTGTAGCTTGGGGTTGAAGGATTTTCCTCAAAATCTTCTTATCGCATCCTTGGAGGATATTAAACTTAAATACCGAGTTTGGTATTTTACCGACTTTTCGTTTTAGTTATCGTGTTCACGGACACACGCAGGCACTGATACACAGACAGACAGACAGACAGACAGGAACACACACACACACATACACACACTCACATACACACTGATACACAGGTACTATGTACATAATGTATACAGAGGCACCAAAAAATTTCATTCCAGATTTCATCGGAAATACATATTTTGAGGCCCCCTGAATCCAAAAAAAGCATTTTAATAAAAATGTCCGTATGAGTGTGTGTATATGTGTGCTTTTGTGTCTGTGGGCAGCACAGAAGAAAATGCCCCCACCCCAGCTACCCTTTTACATGTATAATTTTTCTAAACTTTTTATTTTCTCAAAATTAGCTCTAACGATTTTGATTAAAATACCGCATGTTTAAGATATATTTATGACAAATGAAATGTATATCTTGGATTTTCTGCGAATAGCTTCTGAAGACCTCTTCATTCTGGATGATTTTTGTATAACTGGCAGACCGTAAGAGATACACAAAAACTTATTACACAAAAAAATGTAATGTCATTAAAACACATAGTTTATGTTTTATAGGTACTTTTTTAGAGTTAACCGCTTTCGAGATATTGTGGATTATTCGTTCCAATTTTGGCCCTTAACCTTTCTCAAACGGGACGTTATCTTTCTTTTCGTTTCTCGTTTATTTAGTCTTGGAAAGCAAAGAGATTGGAATTTCAGTTGTTTCACATAGCGACCGGCTTTTTAAAGGAAGAGACTATGCTTTAGCATCTTATTTCCCTTTTAAGTACAAGGAACTAGTAAAAATACTGCTTATGTTTATCTTAATTAGCCTCATGTAGATGACACATAATTTTTTTTAATAAAAGGTTTGTGTACCGAGCAGCTAGAGGAGTTCATATGAATGGAACATATTAGGGTTTTTTTTCCCGCTTCTACTTGCAAGCGACCAAGTAATAATGACAATATCTGCTAATGTTTATCTCGACTAGTATGGCGTAGATAAACGAATAAGCATTTTCACAATCATTTGTTACAGAGATGTTGAGAAAATCATGTGATTGTAACACACTTTTTTTTCTTTATTTTTTTACTTTCTCTATACGTGCTATGTACATAGTGTATAGAGAAGGTATTGTAATGCACCCAAAAATTCGATACCCAGATTTCACCGGAAATACCCTTTACATGGAACTTTTATTTTCTCGAAAATTTAGATTTTCTAAAAAATGACCAACGATTTTGATAAAAATATCATATATTAAAGATATTTACCTGACAAATAAAATGTATATCTTGAATTTTCTGGGAATATCCTCTGAAGACTACTTTATTCTGGATGAATTTTGCTTAACTATTATACTGTAAGAGATGGACAAAAACTTAACACACACAAAAATGTAGAGCACGTTAAAACACACCATTTATGCTGTATACATTTTTTTCGTGGAGTTGATCGTTTTTGAGATATTCCTTATTTTTGGTCTCAGCTTTGAAAAACTTATACTTTTCTCATACAGGAAATTACCAACTCGTGTCCATACAAACAAACGAACTTCAGTCACATAGTAACCAGCTTTTGGCTTTCAGTTTAACCTATGGTACTCCCTTATTTCACTTCTACTTACAATAAAGCAAGAAATTTGACTATTTCTGCTAATTTTTCTCGATTAGCATGGAATAAATAAAAGAATAAGCTTATTAACAATAATTTATTACAGAGATATAGAGAAAGTCATATGAATGGAACACATCAGACTTTTTATACATGCGATACTAAAATGTTTATTGCCGGCGAAATCTCGGTATCGAATTTTTGGGTGCAATACAATACCTTATCTATACACTATGTACATAGTATGTATAGAGAAAGTAAAAATTACTGTTAAAATTTGCCCCGTCATTCAACTGCATGGTCATACCGACGATCTTTTACCTTTGGAACACATTGTTTTTTGGGAATAGTTTTTACTCGCGTAATGCTGCCTTTGAGTTTTATAGGTTTGTTTGAACATTACTGGTTAGATCACACACACACTCCCAGACTCTGGAGAATATATGAAATATGTAGTGTTGGCTGGAGATAAATCCCTACCTCCAACCAGGAATGGAGGAATGGAATCCGGGTTGCCTCACACAGCTTCGTGACTAGTCTTTTACAATATATTTTCTGTTTTACTAAGAATCCATTATCACCATCATTCATATACAATTATCTATATTATTAAGAATATCGAGTTAACGTTGATCAAACAAATGTGGAGTCACGTGAGTGTAGTATTGATTTAGCACTTGCCTTACAAGATCATTAATCATGAACAAGAAATAAAAAGGACCTTGATAAAAACCCTTGTGGAACTCTGCATGCAATTGATGCTTCCTTGTTTTTGTTCCATTAACGAACGATATGGTTTGGTTACATAAGTATGACGAATGAAAGCATAATGATCTATTTTTACTTTGTCTATACTGCTATGCACATAGTGTACAGAGAAGATATTGTATTGCACCCAAAAATTCGATACCAAGATTTCGTTGGAAATATATGTTTTGAGACCCCCTGAATCCAAAAAAAAAAACATTTTTAAAAAAAAAAGTCCTTGTGTGTGTCTGTATGTGCGTGAGTGTGTCTACGAGCAGCATAGCTCAAAAATAAAAAGTCCGTTAAATACCAAAGTTGCTATTTAAGTTCAGTATTTCTAAGGATGCGACACAAAATTTTTGAAGAAAATTCCCCCACCCCAAACTACCCTTTACATGGTAACATTTTTGGAAATTATGATTTTCTTAAAAATAACTTTAGCATTTTTGATTAAAATGCTGTATATTAAAGCTATTTACAGGACAACCAAAATATATATCTTAAATTGTCTGGGAATAGCCTCTGCAGATATCTTTATTCAGGATGGATTTTATGGAATTTTTATTAATTGGTAAGCCGTAAGAGATAGATAAACACTTCACAAAAGAGGTAGAGGCCATTATAACACACAATTTATGTTATATAATTTTTTTTGTGAAGTTGATCGTTTTTGAGATATTCCTTGTTATTGGTTTCAGTTTTAAAACTAACTTTTGTCATTCAGGAATTTGTCATATAAACAAAGGTACTTTAATCATATAGCAACCAGCTTTTAAAAGATTTGAGTATCGCTTTAGCCTATGATATTCCCTTTTACTTACAAGGAAGCTAGTAATACGACAATTTCTACTATTTTTTTTTTCTCGAATAGCATGAAGTAAATAGAAGAATGAGCTTTTTAACAATAATTTGTTGTAGAGATGTAGACAAAATCTTGTAAATGGAACACATCAGATTTTTTTAAACAGCCTTACTTAGATCAATTAATAACATGACCCATATTTTCATAAACTACTCTTAGTAGTACAATTGGTGCGCAGAAGTTAGTAACGTGATGTGTATTGAATAAGAAATTGTTCTGGGTTGGAATTAGTAACACTAGAACATCGGTGAAAGATAAATTTACCTGGTTATGCTTCAAGGCGTGTGCAGCATGAAGATGAAACGCCCACATTTCCCGGTAAAATTATCTTTTAGTGAGGTTCTAATGTTACTAATTGCAACTGTAGAATTATTTCTTGCCCTTAGAAGTAATTGATTCTATCCTGAGTGCTTTCCAGGGGTATCTTGCACTTTAATAAATATATACTTGTAGTTATATAACGCACAGTGCTTTAATAGACTTTTCTATGCTCGTATGGGAACGAAAACAATAGGCCCACAATTTTCTGTACATTTTTGACGATTAGTTACAGTTTTGGATATTTTCAGTTCTTATGTGTTATTTTACACACAGTGGTGACCTAATTGGCCAGCAAGGGGAGAATATACAACTTTTTTTTTTAAACACTACCGGAGTCTGGTCAGGACTCCGACGTTGTATCCCCAATTTATATTCCCCCCTGTATGATTACTGGTTTTACGGTTCCTTTTCACTAACATATACACATTGCGCAAACATTAAACACCCATGCCCAAGGCGGGACTCGAACCCACGATCTCCTGCCCACGAAACACCAAAGCCTTAGCGAGCGTGGCCATGGGGACCGGCACTTAGAACAGAAACACAGGAATACGTGACTCCCGCTTTGAATATGCCGGTCCCAGTGGCCGCGCTCGCTAAAGTGCCTCGCCAGCCGATCCCGGTGGCCGCGGTCGCTAAAGTGTCTCGCTTTGGCGCTTCGTGGTGCACAGGACCGTGGGTTCGAGTCCCCGCCTTGGGCATGGGTGTTTATGTGTTTGTAAGTGTGTCTATGTTTGAGTGTGTGTAAAAGGAAAACGTTAAGAATAATAAGGTATACTAAGGATATATAGGAAACTGGAAAAAAGGAATACAGCGCCGGAGTCCTGACAAGCCTCCGGAGCTGTATTTTTTATATATATAAAAAAAAAAAAAAAAAAAAAAAACAAAAAAAAAAAAAAACATGGCTAGTTGGATAAACGTCCCTGCCCATAGTGGGACTCGAAGTTGCATAGAATCGGGTTTATACTGCTTGTGAATAGTAAAGTTATGCTCTTTGCAGTTATTGCTATTAAAATATCTCAATAACCTTACAACATTGATAATAGCATTTTATAATACTTCTTCCATTGTAAATTGTTATCCGTTTTTTATTTATTAGGCGTTCATCTTGATGTTATCAATACGCTAGTTGTTACATTTGTTAACAGTTTAATAATATATGATACTTAAAAGTTAACAATTTCATTTTAAGCCGCTTTGCCTCTATTCAGTTCTTTGAATGAATAGATGCTCATGTAAACAGAGACATGTTCAGAAAAGCGAATCAAGTGTATGTTCATTGGTTAATGCAGCTGTACATCGATTACAAAGTAGTTCGGTGAGTACTGGTCGCGCGCCAGTTCTTGACAAATGCCATTTTTAAATGAGAGGTTTAATGCGAGTCACCATTACTAAATCATTTGTACAGAGACGCAGGAAGGGCAGTCAGATGTTGTGTATGTTATTCTCATGTTTCTGTGCTGCAGTAGTACATTCACTACAAAGCAAATATTAAACATCCAATAATGTCAATCTCGGTTACCGCTTACACCTAATTTTCGTGCATTTCTTCTATTCCCGACATTTCTCTCTTATCTTCTTCTAAATTACTGTCATTTTCAGTAATAACTAAGCATCTCCGTTAAAATACTGGCAATGGCACAAACCCAACGCACAACATTTTGCAGTCAACTGTACACAGTGTATTTTCGAAACGTAACCATAAGGAAGCAGGGCTGTTTGTTATTGCACCATAAAATATTTGCTAACCTGTTTATCAAGGGTAGGCTACCTCACTGTATCTTCGCTAAAGGTCATTCGCCTGGAAGGAATGAGCAGCCTGTTCTAATAACGGCTGCATCTCCTCTGTATTACGTAACAACGTAGCATCGGTTACAAAGTAGTTCGCCAAGTACTAACAACAACTACTGGGTCTCCTCTGTATTACGTAACAACGTAATTAAATTAGTGAGTAAATGGTGGGAAGTTTGAACACCTGCGAATAATAAACGAGGGTGCCAATGGATGCAGTATAACTAACCACCCCAATGCATGTAACAGGAGCATAATTTGCGGAGGAGTTGAATGAAACCCAACAACGGGAATATCACCAGATTCTAGTTGTTTATCCCATATTGGTGGGGAAAGTCAAAGCTATATTTTAGCAACCTCTCTGAGTCTCCTATATCTATTTACCATTGAAGCCATGTTTTACAGGAAGTCAGATTGGAAACAAACAATAATAGATTTTAGGGATAGCTAAAATCATTTGAATGTTACACAGAGCGTTTTATTTGATAGAGGTTGGTACATTTATGGAACAGAATAATTTCTCTCGTCATATATTTGCCTTTTCTAAACATCTGAAATGTCGAGTCGGCATAATATGGAAGCCCATTTTTCCGCAGTGTTTGAAGTTTTGTACGACCCTCGCTTTAAGAGAATCTCATATCTCTCCCAGGAAAATTTCCCGTTCACCCAAGGGTATCATCGTATCGGAGGCATTCTATTTTAGCTTGATGGACTGCATGCTGAAGATTGAAGGAGCGATTATAGGAGTTTTGTCAGTTTGCTCGTGTAAACAGACGAACTGCACGAACCAAAGCAATATGAAACCCGTCACTAGCCGTGTCGTTCTCCATAATTGAAAAAGAAGATAGAAGAACGTGAAATGATTTCTACTGCGTCAATCACAATACAAAGAGCCAAAGTTTTGACAGGTTTACTGCGATAAGAAAGCGGCTGAATTTTGAAATAAAGGCCGTCATATCCATATGGGCCTATGCCATCAGCTCTTGCGCAAAGAGTTGTCAAATTTATTAAAATAGAAGTGAATATAGCCTTTGATTTTCAAAGGGGAAAAAAATCAAGACTTACTGCGGTAGATTTAAGAATGTTAGGAAACTCCCAAATAAATCATATCCTTTACTCTCCTGATCTGATGTGTTCCTTTACATGGCTTTTTTACAATATCTGCAACAAAGATTTGATAAAAAGCTTATTCTTCTATTGACTTCATGCTAATCTAGGAAAAATTAACACAAATGGTCTTACTACTTGCTTCTGGAAATAAGGGAGTACTATAGGCTAAAGCGACAAGTCCAATGTTTTAAATACTGGTTGTCATGTGATTGAGGTTTCTTTGTTGGTATCGCAAGGAGTTGACAAACTCCGCATAAGAAAAGTATAAGTATTTTAAAACTGAAGCTAATAACAAGGAATGTCTCTAAAACGGTCAACTCCATGAAAAAATGTAGGTAACGTAAATTGTGTGTTTTAAGGAGCTTTACATTTATTGTGCGATAAGCTTTTATCTCTTACAGTTCATCAGTTATGCAAAATTCCGCAAAATTCATCCTGAATAAAGATTTCTTCAGAGGCTATTCGCAGAAAACTCAAGATATATATTTTATTTGTCATGCAAATATTTTTAATATACGATATTTTAATCAAAATCGTTAAAGCCGTTTTTTAAACAATAACATTTTTCGAAAGGGTAGTTGCTGTGGGGGAATATTGTTGAAAATCTTCATGTCAAATCCTTGGAAGATACTGAACCTGAATAGGACTTTTCGGTTTTGAACTCGGTTGCCCACAGACACACACGGACGTTTTTCTAAAAATGCCTTTTTTGGATTCAGGGGGTAGCAAAACATATATTTCCGGTTAAATCTCGGTATTGAATTTTTGGGTGCAATACAATACCTTCTCTATACACTATGTACATAGTTCGTGTAGAGAAAGTAACATTATATCTCATTGATTTTAATTTATCTATATTTTAGCCCGTCATTGGTGTTTCTTTTTATGTAACTTGAAAAGGAATCTTTTTTATTTTCTCTACACGTACTATGTACCTAGTGAATAGAGAAGGTGTTGCACTCCACTTAAAAATTCGATACCGAGATTTCACCGGAAATATATGTTTTAGGGTCCCCTGTAACCAAAAAAAAGCATTTTCAGAAAAAGGTCCGTGTGTCTGTGAACACGATGACTCAAAAACGAAAAGTCGGTAAAATACCAAACTTGATATTTAAGTTTAGAATCTTCAGAAAAATCCCCCCACCCCAAATTACCCTTTCATAAAGCTTTTTTCGAAATGTTCAATTTTCTTAAAAATGGCTCTTAACGATTTTGATTGAAATGCTGTATATTAAAGATATTTACCTGACAAAATTTTTATCTTGAATTTTCGGGGAATAGTCTCTGAAGACTACTTTATTCGTGATGAATTTTACGGAATTTTGTATAACTGTTAAACGGTAAGTCATGTGGAACATATCAGATGTTTTATATAATTCAATTTAGAGAAGTTTTGCTCGCAAATGTATGTGGAACCAAATATTGGCATTAAATGTGGTGCAAATAATCGCAATATGGAAAATGAATCCTTAGAAAATGATTTAAATAACTCCCAACCTGTGTATTTCACATATTTTATGTTCGTGCACTTGTAAAGCGAGGAGATTCATTTGGATCCTCAGAAAATGTTAGCCGTGTTGAAGCTCACACTCTGTTTATGTTTGCTTAAAAAGTGCACTTTCTACCGAGCAGTGTAGTAAATACGAGTCTGATTTGTATGTCTCCCACCTTGATGGGAGTCAGGGGAAAGAGCTCTGACGTCAGTACCTCTCAAGAATTACCCTTGGACACGCCTGAATTAAGATTCTCGTTCACCACGATCTATGTGAGATCGATTGTGGCTATCGTCACCCAGAAGGAAAGGATGGAGTGAAAACTACAGGAGGCTAAAGGCCAGTGACCTCCAGTTCCTAACATGAACTCTTTAACTTCCAAGGTTGAACCAAGTGTCCCCTACTGTCCACAGGGAATACGTATTCCACGGATGAAACATCTGCGCCGTCTGTCGGACACTCCTCGAAACCTAGACATACACCTGAATGTGACGAGGAAAGGGAAATGTTTGAACGGAAATTGCGGTGGATGAAAATCTACCCCAGAAATAGTGGTTACCACGCTAGCGTCATATATCCAATAGTTCAAACCCAGTAAAGATGATTAATTTTTTCGGGCGTAAAAATCCTTAGCATGGCTTCCTTTGGAAGGGAAGTAAAGCCGTTGGTCCCGCGTCGTAGATTCATGAGACGCTGAGAACCGCAGTTAATAGCGTCCATAAATTAAAAGTCCATTTAATTTCCCCCCAGGATTCGTCTACTGACCGGGGAAAACGCAATCAGAGTGCGCAATCGGCGGGAATCGAACCTGAGATCTCCCTAATTCAAGCCTCGCACGCTACCGCCTAGCCATTTCGCCCATTAAATAGTTAGGTATAATTTAAATAATACATTTGTGTCCATAAATTTAACAGTAAATTAGTATAAGTCATATGTATTTGTTTTTAATGTGATGTTTGATGGTACAGTTACTTTGCACTAATTAAATTGCAACCCCAATTGATGCAGCTGCCGGGGGCGGAGGGGGGTGGAGATAAGACGTATCGCTCGAGTCTTGCCCCCACATCGCCTAATTACATATAAACGCTAATCCTCGTATCACATAGGAAACCCGCTCTGCAGGAATGACAACTCTCTTGGTAATTCAATTAATTTCCCTCCTTGGAGCTACATGTTACCATCAGATACTGCACTCGGGAACTCGTGAAACTACTACCAACTTCGCCGGCAAGAATGTACCTTCATTGATTTCAGATATAATTTAGGTAAGGAACGTCAGTTTGGTTGGAGACATTGTTTACCAACCGGAGTTGTTGCTTTTGGAGACATCTTCGGCTCTTTGTCAAATTAGATTCTTGCGAGACGTATTTGGGACAGCTGTTGGTGTTCTACAACGACTTCCTTTCAAGCTCGTATTCCAGAGATATTTTCCACAGTATTCGAAAGGAGGTTGTCACCTGTGATGCGTTTCTTACTAAATTCTGTTTCTTTAAACCTGGCGCATCGACATGAATTCTTCCGCACGCAATTTTCCTCCCCTTTCCCCTAATTGGTTATGCCCACTCGTAATTACCTTCGTGCCTTCGCTTTATGTCAAGGCCACAACTGCCTAATAATATGAGTATCGATGACATCGGTATTTTGCTACTGCGCAGAAGCGGCGCAGAACGTGTCAAGGGCACGTTTGTGAACGGTCTGAGTCGTTTTGACTCCGTGTTGTGAAATGTTTCGACAATATGTCTGTTGTATCTGTTTGTGAATTTCCTTAGGAATGTTATTCTCTTATTAGTCCACAGAAATGCCTGTCAACAAACTCACACTTGAACAGGCCAATCATATGTGAAAATGAATAATGTAGACAATATGTAGACAATTTCAGCAATTCTTTCGTTATCCAGTTCCGGGTGGAGACACTGTGAGGTGTTTGGCTTAATAAATTTAGAACAACGCGGTCCTTAAACGCTAAACAAAAGAAGCGAAAACCTGTTCTAACGGAGGAAAATTAAGACGAAATTAGTGCTGCATTCGGTCACCTAAGTCTCTCAGCCGGGTTTTGTAAGTGGGTGTTTCACAAACTTGTTCATACAGCTACTAAACCTTTGAAACTGAAGCCCTAGTATGTGAGTATAGTACAGAAATTATGAACATTATACAAGAGGAACTATTCGTGTGAATGGTAAATTCATCTGACGATGTCAAGAATGCCTTCCCGCAGATGAACATATCTTTCAGCAGCACTTCTAACAGGAGTAGTAGGCATTACACATATGTTACAACACTCGTGAGTAAGTAACACGTGAATTAAGGAATGGAAAACCCTGTAGTGTAGTAGACACTGTGCGTAGCATTCACAATACCCGCGACCTTAACATAAAACGAAGGTATTGCACAAGCTGCATGCAGAGCAAGGTTAGGAAATAGAACTGTTTTAAACACTCTTATATAATTGCAGCTACAGTTGTCATCCTTAGATGCAGGGTTACCAATTTGACGACTCCCATTAAAATTGTCTAATGTTTAAAGTTGTTTGGCGAGTAAAAAAATATACGACAAACAGAGTTTTGTTATGAGTCAGTCTTTTGAATGGTTTGACTTGTTTGTTTTGGTTTTTTTTTTGCAAGTATTGTATTTTCTTTGAAACATTGTCTTTGGTTCTTGATTAATTTAAAAATTACTTTTATAACATAATTATTGCTCATAATGAACCAATATATTATGAGCCGCTCATTCTGGAGTTGTCGAGTTCTATTCCGAGCGATGTTCAAGCACAGAGCAGGTTTTTCGCAGTTTCTTCAAGTCAGTGGGCGAATACTGCCCGGTAATTCCTCTTCTACCCCACATTCTAAATATTCCAATTCCGTCACAATCATCATCGTCATCATAAGCATTATATTTTTCAGTTGAAGAACCAGGTGACGGTGGTTGATATGCTGAAGCTAGAAGGTGGTGGTGTCCTTTGTGAAGGTCGCACTGCTAAACGACCCCATCCTCTGTGACTGGCTTCTCGTTAGTATACCAGTCAAGTGATTTTTATTACTGAATATAGGAATTCGTAATTTATTATGGACACAAAATCAGAAATCAATTTCAAGGATTTATGGAGGTGGTTACTTTTATTGTTTGGTTTTTGAATTAAAAAATCAGTAATTACTGCTATATACTTCATCCCTTTGTTATTATTAGTATTATTATTAGCTTATGTTATTGAAAGTATTTGCATTGTTAAGAATCCAGAAAAGATGCATACATAAGTTGCCAGATGAACAAAAAATCTGTTATGCTCTATTCACATGATTTTCTGTATCTGTTCTGCAAACAAACTATTTATACAAAAGCAATAGTGATCATTTGATCAACAGTAAGGAATGCCTTTGAAATGATTAAAGAAGAAGATGAAAAAGAAGAAGAAATAACTGTAGATAACACAAGTGTGTTTTAACAAGATTTACTTTTTTGTGTAGCAGGTTTTTGTCTATATCTTACGGTTTACTGTTATGCAACATTCATCCAATTAAAGAGGCTATTTCCAGAAAATTCAAGATATACATTTTATTTCCTATGTACATGCATTTAATATACATATTTTTTATCAAAAATATTACAGTCATTTATGAGAAAAACAAAAGTATTAAATACTTTTCCATGTAAAGATAGTTTGCGGGTGGGGAGATTTTCTTGAAAATCTTGCTGTCACAACTTTGGAAGATGTTAAACTTAAATACGGAATTTACGTTTTTGAGCTATGCTGTCCACAGATACACATGCATACAAGCGCGCGGACCATTTTCTAAGAATACTCAAGATTCAAGGGATCTCAAAAATAAAATTGAAATCTCACAATCTAATTTTTCGGTAGAATACAACACTTTCTCTATCATACGCATAACAGTGTGGAGTAAGTCAAAAAAAAAAAAAAAAAGATAGCTGAAACTTGACGGTATTGTAAACATGAGCGTATTGAATTATTTGTAGAGTCATGGATTCCCAGGAAAACCAGTGGAAGATATGAAGTAGTTTAGAATTGCAGAAATGAAGCGAGCTCGTGGCAGGATTTCCATTTCTAAGACCAGAACGAAATGTGTGGAGATATGCGCAACCTTTGTACGTTTCCGAGGCAGTATATCACGACCAGGTACAATGTGCACCTCATCTGAAGCAGGAGGCCCGTCAAGAATTTCAACTTGCCCGATATTTATGATCCAAGATGAATGGAAAACGGTTGCAAGGGCGATAAAAGTTCTGGTGAAATATTTATGTATGAGCTGCCAAACATACACGTCCATGCATTATGTAAGCGATAGAACGGCAGCAGTGAAGCGAGAAAAAATGCGCATTTCCCCGCAATGGCAGCACCGTCATACGCATGTCGTGGTGACTGACTGACCCATTCAGGTTAATTGAGTCTAACACGTGCTTGTGGACAGTAGTCGTCGTCACAACAACATGGCGTAGACCTCGATCAATCCATTTTCTAGGTCAGGCATCATCAATACGCAACTCTAAGGTTATCCATAGGGCTAGCAGCTTGGGAACCGATAGCGCGACAGAATAGAAGTTAGCGCAGCATGGTTTATAGTTGCAATGCAGTATCGACGTAGTGGTACTAATGGAAGGAAGATGCGGCGTGATAGACCGTGATGTTTTAACAATGAAAGGTGATTGAAGTCGGGTGGACGGTAAACAGAAATACCACTGATTCACGGGAACTAACAATTTTAGTATTTACATATATTCAATTACTGTTATGCAACATGAAACAGTACATATCTTGGCCCGGGGCAAAATCATATTCTTAGAAGAGAAAATATAAATGCACAATGAAAATGGGAAGGGTAGAAATACTTTTAACACGCATAAGTCACGAGCCCGGGGTACAAGATCCTGTTACCTGCCGTGCATTGAACCGAATGGGTGAATATGAATAGACCCTGCTCGAGGCGATTAACGGGACACAAGACAATGATTCCCGCTGGTCAGGCGACAGTGTGAGGTACTTGGTGAAGGACCTCCGAACAACCAAGATGTGAAATTTAGAATTCGTGATGGAGCCGAACGGGCGACATTTTAAGGCACTTGACGAAGAATCCCCGCACGACCAAGATGTAATATTTGAGCGCATGGTGTAACCCTTAGTTGTGGCGGAAGTAAGTGATTTTAAGACAGATCATATACGAGATATATCACTACATCAAACGAATAAATAGCAATAGTCGCGTGCGAGTAAAGTGTAACGTCACAGCAGAAAATTAAGAAGTATACGCGTGTGTTCTACGGCGGAAAAAGGCCAGACTCAGTTAATAAAGCACTTGTGTCTCACCACAACCTGAAAGAGTCTCCATGCTAATAAAAACCCTGAGCTAATCCAACCATAATCCCACACCATTCCAAATCAAAACCCGCGCCCGGGATAAGAACACAGTACCGCTCCAAAAAAATCATCAGCAACATTATCTTTTCATTTTCTCTCAATTTACATAGATTGCAATGCAAAACTTCATACATTTATAGCCTCTTAAAGGTGAATTGCCATCGATTGACACGTAAACACACTTTATATTGTGAAAAGCTTTGTTCCACATAATATGTGATTGAAGAAACACCGAAATAAGACACATCATCGACTATTGGGTAAGATACTCCATCAGCAATTATTTCCGTAGTAACACCTACCACATTTCGTATTTCACTCATTATTGAAAATCCAACATTTTTTCCAAACACTATCTTCACTCTTTCTCACACGATGTGAAACAGTTGTCACGAGTTTTTGATTAATTGCTTGCACTAGTTCATTGACAGATTTTAAAGGTTCAATGTTTCCAAATATGTGTTAATGAAAAGTTCTGCTGTATGAATTGCAAATCGCCATGCAATCCATTTGAAGCAAGAGCTTTTACAATCTTGATTGAAGAGTATGCATTATCATTAAAGGAATTAATTACCAGAAAAACAGTACTGTAATATACAGCATAGTATACTGCTGCGTCGAGCCATGTTCCCCAACACGTTACTAAACAACATGCAGCGCGTGAGTCGCCATACAGACTCTACTCGGTAGGTATGCAACTAGTATCCACATTGTGCCCCGCCATCGTACCCCAAGCTGCTGTCCCTAGTTATCTCTATAGCAGGTGGCCTATCTGTTCCGTATTTAACGTGTGTAGACATCCCTTTGTGCCTTAAGAGTTGCAGAACCCAACGGGGCTATTTCAAGTTTAAACGTATCATTGAGGAACTATTTATTATCTATACAGCCGTAAGTTGATCCTCCCAAACAAAACCCAGGCGATCAAGTGCACCGTTATAATCTAGCCTTCCGCCATTCGCGCCAGAAATGCTTTCACACTTTCACGACCAGGTGTAAAAAAACGGATTCAAAAAGAAATCCAAAACAGGTGGAAAACCATTCCCTCTAACAAGGTTTACAAACATTTAGTTGGAGAACCTTGTAGGCAATTAAGTATCTCACTCACCAGGATATATAAGCCTTCATTAAGAAGAGTTATAAGTTATATAACTGGGCATGGTATGTTCAGGAAACATCTGAATACAATGTGATTGTGTCAAAGAGAACTCACTTGTCGTTTGTGCCTAAGAGACAATGAAATGGCAAAACATAATCTGCTAGAATGCGAAGAATTGGAACGCCTAAGTTGTCAAATCTCTGGTGCAGCCTCGCAACTAGGAGAAGAATCTGGTATTGTGAGGCAGATACTATAGCTTACAAAAGATGAACCGTAGATCAGAACAGGAAGTGCACAAAAACTCTTTTTAGGCTGACGTGCTTAAGGGTAAACCAACTCTCATTCATTGTCATTGTCGACCACGTGGCGTGTACATGCGGCATTTTCTAATGTAAAATGAACAGAGCCCTTATTTCGACAACTTAAACACGAGCAAAAAAGAAAAATAATAAAAAAAAAAAAAAAAATACATGTTCTGTATTTTTCGGACCATAAGGCGAACTTTTTTCGTTTTAAAAATACTGTCTAAAACTTAACTGCGCCTTATGGTCCAAAGCTCACCAGCTTAGTTTACCGGTAGTTTCAACAATACATGGATCATTAGCAAGGGAATATGAGCCTTGTGGATTGTATACTTGCTAATTGAGGTTTAAGGTTCAACATAGCATAAAACACCATTAGAAGAATATGAGCTTTAATAACAGACATACCTTATAGCAGTTTTACCCTATAAAGGGTTAAAGAATGCGATGGCAAGGGCAATTTTCTCTCACAGCCCCTTTCTTTTATGTTCAGTAGCCAGTAGCAAGTGTACCGTTGTGAAAGCGACATTCATTGTGAATTTTTCTAAGCTCTCGTGTCTGTATACGGTGCCGCCTAAATATAAGAGATTCTCATACAGTGTTACAGTTCTCAAATTAAAAGTTGTGTACTATGCAAAAAAGCGCGGTAATAGGACAGCAGAAAGGTATTTTGGGCCCCAAACAACCGAGCAAATGATCCGTGTAAAGTGAAAATTCAGATATGAATGAACGTAAAAATGAAATCTAAAGGATACCTTTTGTTGTGCTTCAAAATAGAATGAAATTGTATGGGATAAGTACATCATGTAAGTAATAGAGAATAAACTTATTATTATTATTATTATTATTAATAATTATTATTATTATAATTAATAATAATAATAATAATAATAATATTTCAAAATTTTCTTAACAAAATCATGACTGCACCTTATGGTCCGGAGCGTCTTATAATCCGAAAAATACGGTATACAATAAATTATATGTATACACTCTCTAGAACAGCTCTATTCCCTCCAGGTCAAAATCATACCGGTTTCCACTCCAAAGCTGATAACAATGTCACTTAAATTATCCATCTGCCAAAAGAACGCTTCTACTAGTACATTTAAAAAAGAATGTACTATTGCTACGCGATTTGCATTCTTCACAAAATCGTCATATTCTTGAATATTTGTGTTTCACACACTTTCTTTTTTTAATGTATTCCTTATTTCCGCTCTACTTGTAAGGAACTAAGTAATACAATTATTTTTACTAATGTTATCTCGATTCGCCTGAAGTAGAGAGAAGAAATAGTTTTTGTGAGAATAATTTCTTGTAGAATAGGTAGAAGAGTAAGTCATGTGGATGAAATTCGTCAGATAGTTTAACTTCCCTAATGCCCTAATTGTTTCGAAATAATGTTTACTTTCTCTACACGTACTATGTACGTGTATATAGAAGGTATTGTATTGCAGCCAAAAATTCGATTTCACCGCAAATATATGTTTTGAGACCCCCTGAGTCCAAAATAAGCACTTTTAGAAAAATGCCAGTGTGTGTGTGTGTGTGTGTGTGTGTGTGTGTGTTTTCCTTTTCTTTTCTGTCAGTGCGTGTGTATATGTGTATGTGTGTCTGTGGGCAGCATAGTTCAAAAACGAAAAATCCGTTAAGTACCAAACTTGGTATTTAAGTTCCAAGTCTTTTAAGGATGCGACATGAACATTTTCAAGAAAATCCCCCACCCCAACTACCCTTTACATCGAAAGTTTTCGAACATTTTGATTTTCTAAAAAAATGGCTCTAACGATTTTAATTAAAATATCGTGTATTAAACATGACAAATGAAATGTATATATTTTTGGGAATAGCGTCTGAAGGCATCTTCATTCTGGGTGAATTGTGCGGAGTTTTTCATAACTGGTAAACCGTAAGAGATAGGCAAAAGCTTACTGCAGAAGAAAAAAAAAAAAAAAAAAAAAAAAAAGCACGTAGATCACGTTAAAACACACATTTGTCATATACATTTTTTCGTCGGATTGACCATTTTTGAGATATTGCTTGTTATTGGTTTCATTTTTAAAATGCTTATCTCATACGAGAATTTGTCATCTCCTGACAAGGGAACTTCAATTTCATAACAACCAGATTTTAAAAGATTTGACTATGGTTTTGCCTAGTGTACTTTCCTTCTACTTACAAGAAAGCAAGTAATTAGACCATTTCTACTAATTTTTTTCTGAATTAGCATGAATTAAATAAATAGAAGAATGAGCTTTTTAACAATAATTTGTAGTAAAGATGTAGAGAACGTTATGAGAACGGGGCACATCAGATTCTTTTTTGAATAAGTTTAATTAATGTAAGTGAGTGTTAATATTTTTGGCTACAGGAGGAGATAACTTCAGCATTAGGGGCTATTCTTCATGAAAAGCCACCGTAATATTAAAAACGATGCTTCATTCATGTGACCTTATGAAAGAAACTTTCCAGGGCAGAGTACAAGTAGCGACAAAAACTTCCGTTGTTTAATTCATGAATGAGTTCCAAGACAATAGTAGGGTTGTGTGTGCTTTAACTCAACACGTAAAAAAATGTTGTGTTATGCATGTAGACTTCGCTAGAAATATGCATATACCTACATCTTTATTAACTGCATGGAAAGCAGCCCAAAGCAACAGAAAATATACCTTCGAGTTGAGCTATTTCTTTCGTTTTAATCCTGTGCAACCTTCTCTTTTAAGTAAAGAAATAAAAAAAAAAAAAAAAAAAAAAGAGAGCGTTCTCTAGCTTGACAGTGTACTGGAAGGGGAACAATGCCCTGCAAACAACAAAGCGTGCATAGAACACGCAGAGATTGTTTCCTTTTTCTTTTCTTCTGCTTTTTTATTACCTTCTGTTATACCCAGAGCCTGGGGCGAACAGGGAAGTAAACAAACACGAAAGAGACGGAGAAAGAAATTGAATTGAGAACATCTTATCCACACTTTCCTTTCAAATCGTGACAATCTCGAAAATTACGAGAACATTTTGTGATGTTTCTCGCGCCCCAGTTGCATAGTGGAATGTATTGATCCCCAGGTAGCAAACTGATATAATCCTGCTTCCGCATCTTGTGTTTTCATTATTTCCTACGAATATTGAAAGCAGGGGCGTGGTCTGTGGGTTAGCATGGCTCGCTGCAAAACCCGGTAATTTGTGAAGTTATAATTTGTATTGAATTTACGAATAAACGGAGAAATTATCACTAATCTGTTGGCTCTTTGCATTCTAGGCTGTTGTCACGGTATAAAATAGGCCCCTTGTCACAAAACTTGATTCTGTTCGCAATGTATCATAGTGTGTCTTTTCTGGTGGGAGTAGCATGACTGGCCGACGCGATATGATGGGTGTGTTAGCGGGGCGAGAAGAGAAGGTTGAGGTCACTACAATAAGGCTCGTTTCACACTGGTGCACAGGTGAACACCCCTAGATTAGTGCAGGTCTTGCCAACTGATTAGTTAATGAAATGGACTGTATTTTTCGGTCCATAAGACACGACAATAAGACGCATCCTTAATTTTGTAATGAAAATTTAGAAATAAAAACATTTTAAATGATCTCTTCATTCATCCTTTAGGGGTGAGTTTATGGTTTCCGCGCCTATTCATTTGCTCATTTCTTTCTCTCTCTCTTTCCTTTTTTTGCTGTAGCTTAACCCCTTTAATCATCCATTTTGTCCATTTTTCTCGCATAGAGGCTGCATAAAGATGCACTTGCTATTGGTAACACAAAATAAAAGGGGTGAGGGAAGTAAATGTCCTTGAAGGTTTTAACCCCTCGTATAGAGGTAGAAGCTAAATTTCGCTAGTGTTATGGTACAAAAAATATGGTATTAAAGTGAAAAAAATAACATTCAACTTACTTTTTTTTTTTTATCTATGCTCTTGCCACGAATTCGCGTTCGCCACTTTATTGCTATAGTCGACTTTCTACTTCGCTTATAAAATCTTCCATATTAGTTAAATCTAAACTCATGGTTACGAAGTGTGCAATGTAAAATGAATGTTTAGCTGTGCTCAGAAATGGCTATCTGTTGGCAAATCTGCAACACTGCGTATGTGATCTGTGTTCCAGTGTGAACACTCCAATTTAAACTAACATATGTCCGGCGGTGACTGCACTGATCACCGTGACCGTGTCCAACACATGTGGCGAGGGTGAGACACTGCTGGGTCACAATGACCCGGTGAGGCAGCTTAGTGTCCCGATGTGAATGCTCCAATTTAAACGTATGTATCTCTATCAGAGATCGTTAACGGTGACTCTTGCTAAAGCAAAGTCGAGGAGTCTTGAGGACAGTCATACTCCGTTTGATACGAGTATGTGTTAAGCCAGTCTAGTGATTTTAATTACTGAAATAGGGATTCTTAATTTGCTTAATAGGCAAAAAATCTGAAGTTATCCATTTTAAAAATAGGTGGATATGGTCATTTTTCACTATTTTACTTTCTCTACATAGTACAGGTACATATGTAGAGAAGGTATTACACTCTCCCCAAAAAATGCAATACGGAGATTTCACCGGAAATACACGTTTTAGGGTCAACTGTCTCCCAAAAACATTTTCTTTTAGAAAAAGGTTCTTATGTGTATCTGTGAACACACAGAAAAGTCAGTAAAGTATCAAATTTGGTATTTAAATTTAGCATTCTTATAAAAATGTGACACGAAGATTTTGAGAAAAATCCCCCCCACGCATAAACTACCCTTTACATGAGAAAATATCTAAATTTTTTATTTTCTAAAAAATGGCAGTAACGATTTTGAGTAAAATATCGTATATTAAATATATTTATGTGACAAATAAAATGCATATCTAGATCTTGTCAAAACTCACAATTTACGTCCTTTACGTTTTCCTTGAGGAGGTAACTATTGCCGGAATATTCCAGACAGGAAGTGGCCGTTTTTCTTTTGTTCCACTCCTGACCAAGCAAAAAAGCGAATTACACTGATAATGGCATAACGATAGCTTTTAAAACATTTAACTATTTAGCAGTGTAGTCCTTATAAGGAACTAAGTAAGAACATTCTGCTAATGCGTATCTCGTTTAGCATGTGTAGAAAGAGGAATATTGTTTAAAAAAAGTTTGTAGAGCAGCTAGAGAAAGTTAAACGGGTTTTCTCTCCTCTCTGGTGGACTAGTGATATTCAGAAGTGCTACTAAACATTTACTAGCGGAGTAGAAATAAAACGATTAAAGAAGAGAATGGGTGGAGTTGAATCATGAATATTCTGGATAGCATTCGCAGACAGACCGCAAATTCATCGCGGTGGATTCCTGGTCAGCAGCTTGGAAACATTCCACTTCAGGTCTGACATTCCTAGTTATCTACGGTAGAGAACGCTCAGTTCCTAGGGGATAGTAAAAACCGAATAGATTACCAGAAAGCCTCATATTTACTTCATTACAGTACTTCAGGCGTACATTAAATGTAATGTAGCGTGATGATTAGTTCTATTTACAATAATAGAGTCATCATGTAATACTAAGTAAAACCGGCGTGCTCTGTAACTAGCTAAGAAGAGGAGGATAAGGATTTCGACATAAAAAACGAGAGAGGGTGACAGTGAGAGGTTCACCGCAGCGGGGGCCCATCGTTTCCAGGCATATCGAATTACAGCATAAGTGGCTGTTTCGATTTTCCTCTGTAATATATCATTGCAGGCAGAAGTTCATCTTAACCCTTAATTGCATGGTAATGCACATATGCAACTACTCGTGTTTTTAGTAGACTTTTGTCTGATTTCGTATTACACTGACCTTGAGCATTTAAATGAGGCTATTATATCGGTTTATATTGTAAAGTTAATATTTTTGCAATAAAACTGTAGTGCTTTTTGTTTGTTAATACTAAAAAGCAAAATCCATGCGTGTCATCACACCGGTTATTTTAATTGGGCCCTTCCCATCCTGTGCAGCAGCCACATTTCCGTTCTGACATTCCTGGCTATCTACGCTAGAGAGCCTCTGTTCATGGGGCATATTAAAAACCGAATAGAATACCAGGAAGTCTCAGCTTTGTTCATTACAGCACTTCAAGCTTACATTAAATGTAATGCAGCGTGAAGCTCAGTTCTGTTTACAGTAATAGAGTAATCGTGCAATGTGAAGTAAAACCACTACACTCTGTAACTAGCTAATAAGGGTAAGAAGAGGAGGATAAGGATTTCGAAGGAAAAAATGAGAGCAGGTGATAGCGAGAGACTCAACACAGCGGGGGCCCTATCGTTTACAGGCATAAGAATTCCATCATAACTGGTTGTTTCGAATTTCCTCTTTAATATGTGATTGCCGACAGAAGTTAATGTTAACCCTTATTATATAGTGTTGCATATATGCAACAAAATGATTAATTTAAGCTTGTAGTATTTTTATTGGACTTTTTTCTAATTGCGTATTACACTAATCTTTAGGAATAAAATTAAGCTTGTTATAGCTGTTTTATATTGTAAAACTAATATTTTTGCAATACAATTGTAGTGTTTTTAATACCAAAGAGTAAAATCCATGCAGCTGCAGACAAATGTAACCCCATCCTCATCATCATCATCATCAAAGCGTCCCATCACACCGGTTATTTTTTTTTGGGGAGGGGCCCTCCCCATCCTTTACACAGACACACAATTTATTTCCTGTCCTCATGCGTTTCATATCTCTTTTGTTTTACTCCTGACCATGGAAAGAGAAATGTATTTCGAATACCTTCTAGAGGATTTGATGTCTTTTTACCTTTGAGTGCTCCCCTATTTGCCTTTTATTTACAAGGATGCAAGTAATGAGACCGTTTCTTGTAATGTATATCTCGATTAGCACGATTTAGAGTAATCTTTTGTAAGAATGGTATGTTTTCAGAACGGATTAAGGCATGTAAATGAGACACATTAGGTTTTTATAAATTTAACGCTAATTCCCATTTCTTGACTTCTGCTTCTCTAGAGTTGTACTTCAAAGCTTTGAAATTAGAACATACGAAATCAGCCCAGAGTAATTTGTTGCTGTACAGATCACACACAGCAGTGCTTAATGTTGTGCTTAACGAACGATAAACTGCATTGCGACACAAAAGAAAGAAAGAAAAAAAATCTGATGTGTTCCATTCACATGACTTCTCTACATCACTTAGCAAATTTATATTAAGCAGCTTATTCTTCTCTTCCCTTTTTGATAATCGAGATAAACATTAGCAGAACTTGGCTTAATTACTTGCTTCCTTGTAAGTAGAAGGAAAACAAGGAAAGACACTGGGCTAATAGATAGTCGAATCTTTTAAAAGCTGGTTGCCATGTGGTTAAATCTGTTTCTATGTATGGCCAGATGTTTTCAAATTTCTGTGTGAGAAAGGAATTTTAAATCTAAAACAAATAACAGGAATATCTTAAAAACGATCGACTCCACGATAGAAATGAATATAACATAGACTGTGTGATTTTTAACGAGGTCTACCTTTTCTGATAAGTAAGTTTTTGTCTATCTCTTACGGTTAAAATGTTTTGCAAAATTCCGTAAAATTCGTCCGGAATAAAGTAGTCTTCACAGGCTATTCTCAGAAAATCCAAGACGTACATTTTGTTTGTCATGTAAATATCTTTAATATGCGTCATTTTGATCAAATTATTTTTGAAAAAATCAAAATTTTAGAAAATGTTTCCATCTAAACGGCAGTTCGGGTTGAGGGGATTTTTCTAAAATCTGGGTGTCGCATCCCTGGAAGATACTAAACTTAAATATAAGTTTGGTTTTGATTTATCGTGCTCACAGAGATACGGGCGCACGTACACACACACACACCCACACACACACACACACACACACACACACACACACACACACACACACACACGAGCATTTTTCTAAAAATGTTTCTAAAATATTTTTTGCTACAGGGGACCCTAAAATGTATATTACCGGTGAAATCTCGGTATCGAATTTTTGGGTGAAATGCAATACCTTCTCTATTCACTAAGTGCAGTACAGCACAGAAAATAAAAAACACCAATAATGGCTATTGTCACTATTTACAGCTGTGGACGGAAATGAGCGCGATAATTGCAGTTAATAACTTGATGAAATGATTCCAGGCGTGAAGCTCCTCAGTTAACTGTGGACATTGTCCAACAAAGGTAGATAATTTAACGAGCAGCTGCACCTGTTGTGACAACATCATGTGGACATTTGCTAATCCCCTGTAACTGTGTCATGTTGACATACGGCAAGTCATGTGACTGCACCGCTTTATCATCGCAGCTGTTTCTAAAAGAACCACACTTACAACATTAACTCCATTATCAAACAATATTTTTTTACAATTGTTCTACTACGTATAGTAAGTAAGGAAAGCATTGCATTCCATCCAAAAATTGAATACCGAGATTTCACTGGAAATACTTCAAAATATGTTATGATATTTCCCAATTAGTATTTTTGAATCAGCTTGACTTAGTGCTTACGGAACACTGGGAATGCCCATAATTCTGTATAGATTTTTGTGTACATGTTTTATGTACGAATGCCAAACTTCATCTAATTGGATAACCACTTTGCAAGATATACATATCATATTTCATAAATGTTAGACGCAAATGCCCTAGGCGCTGCAAAACTGGAAAAATTGATTGACACTTCTTGAATTGGCTCATTGAACCAGCCACAAAAACTGTATAAGTGATATTTGAATAACTTTGATTATTGAATTACGATAACTTTTAATAGTTTAAACATACCTGTTGGTGTTTGCTATAGTTTATATAAATAATTTTGTAAATTTACTTATATATATCAATAATATCGTAATATCAGTCCTTTTAGTTAAAAAATTTATATTTCGATCATTTTTGTTTAATAACTTTTAAACGTGTATTTCTATAATTAAACTTTATTCCCACCCCTTAGCATAGATTTGGGACTGAGAATACCCTATCTAATACAGACTATAGTGGCCAAATATGTTATCTGTGTGCTTTTACTTTCTGTAGACATTTGAATCTCAAAAAATAATGTTTTCATAACTTTTTTTTTTTGAAAATTAATATTTTTGTTAGGATAAGGTTGCCGACTATAATATTAGCAATCTCCGCACAATCTGGTCAATTTTAATTGTAGTTAAAAAAAACTAAGACGCGTGGAATATTTTGAAACTGTGAAAACGTACTTTGTGAAAAACTATGTTTTATAAAATTGTATGCTAGGAAACAGGTGTATTGAACGATCTTTAAATGGCTGTTGAGCCCGAAGCAAACGAGGGCAGCTAAATGTTGATTACCTATGGATACCCAAAGGTATGCTAATCTACCTTAAGGTGCCAGGTATGGTATTTTCAGTTTTTTGATCGACTGTAGACACCCCCACTGTCCCTTAAGGGATCACATAGGCTAACTAAATATTAAAATAAATAAACTGTATAATAAGGTCCCCGAATAAACCAAATTATTTTTCTAAAGAAAAAAAAAAAAAAAAAAAGAAAACACGTGAGTTGTGTGTGCGCGCGTGTGCACAGCATAACTGAAAAACGAAATGTCTGTAAAACGCCAAGTTTATATTTAAGATCAGTACTGTTTTTAAGATATGTTCATGGAAATGAAAATGACTTGTATATCTTGAATTTTCTAGTAATAGCCTCAAATTTCCTCTTCATTGCGTGTGACTTGCTTAACCTGTAAACCCTAAGAGATAGCCGAAGTCTTACTACACAAAAAATGTAGATCTTATTAAAACACAATTTTGTAATATACATTTTTGTATGTTTCGAGATATCCCATGCTATTGTTTTCACTTTTAAACTACTTAAACTTTCTCAAACGGGGAGCCATATTCCTTTTCAACTCTGTTTTGTTTATCCTGACAAATAAACAGAACAGAATTTGAATTGTTTCACACAGAAATCAGCTTTTTACAGATTTAACTATATCTGTACCCTAGTGTACTTCCTTATTTACATTCTATTACAAAGAAGCAAGTAATAAGTCCAATTGTAGCAACGTTTATCTTGATTAGTATGATGTAGCTAAAACAACAATCTTTTGTGAGAAAAGTTGTTTGTAAAACAGTTAGAGAAAGTAATGTTAATGGAACACATCAAGATTTTCTAGCATTATCGCTGTATCTCTATTTAGTTTATCGGAAAGCTGCTGCAGGAATTTAAAATTATTAAAGCCATTTGAATAACGTATATGTAAATATAAATAAGAAAATTTTAATAATAAATGTACATATAGATCAGATGTGAGCAAGGTGTATTTTAACCGCAATATGTTTCAATAATACGAGTTAAGAAAAACGCACATTAATTATTATGTTTACAGAAACTACAGCTTTAAAACAATTCATCGTATCTTTATCGGAAAACCGCTTTTACACAACCTTCTTTCAACTGATTGAATGGTGACTAAGTGTATTTATTGGCATTACAATATCATACATTGAACTTCAACAATCGCAAGAATCCACAGACCGTACGCAATACAAACTAAAAAACAACATTAAAACAACAACAAAAAATTAAAACAGTAAACACGAAAATAAAAAGACATTCAAATACAGCAATTTAAATTTACAGCACGGAGTACACCTTATTCAGAAGCATAAATATACTCTCTTATAATAGATAAATACACTTAAAAGAAATATATAAAGCCGCACAATGACCTAAGTATGACAAAATATACGTATGTAAAACTTTGTAGTCACTTTTGTTTAGTTGTCTTATCCATCCCCTCCCCCCTCCTCTCTATTGGCAGCCTTCTCAGATCTTAGCTGTCTTGCCTTAAGTATAAATTTACCTATCCCGTCCACGTCTTCCGTACCTGCCAGTAGCGTCCAACATGCTTCTAGCTCTACATTCGCGGTGGTAAAGAGTCGCGGTAAATATTTTTATCGTAATTCCTCCGTACACTTATATCTTGCCAAGACCTTCCTTCAATTATTGTGCATTGCGCAACAAGATTATAATAGTTGTTTTATTAATATTTGCATACGGCTGTCTTAACTACCATTATAGTTAAGTTGCATAAGACTGGTTTTGTCGACTATACAATAGTGTCGAAACTTTTGAGTTTCAAAAAATACCTTGCCTGGCTTATTGTGTGTAATTAAATTGTGATCAAATGGCAGCACTGATGGCAGGGTCTCGGAAGTGTTTCCAGTAGTGCAAATGACAGCACTGTTATACCAAAGGCGTATTTATTTATTTTTATTTTTTTTTTTTTTTGCAGAAAATATTTTGAGGCAATAAACTGTTTAAACAGTTAAGTTCCATTTCACAATATCGATGATTTTCTGAATTACCATTGCTTTCAAACCGCCTGTCCTTTGCTGCTTTGACGGTGTTAAAAGTTTTGGGTGATTGGGGTACAGCGGAGGGTGAGGTGTAAGAATATGGTGTTTGATTTGTTGAATAAGGTATTATGGATGCCATAACAGTTCAATTACGTTAATTAAATGTAATCAACGTATTACAGTGAAGTCGACCAAAAATATTAAATAGGCCAAGCCGGTAAAATACCGTAACATTGTAAACGTCAATTTTAAGCCGTTTAATCCGCTTTAATTATATCTAATTCAGTTCCTATTCATTCAGGCATATTTAATTTGTAAATTCACACAGGATTAAACAATAAAAATAAATTCGCGTATTTTAAAACAAGCCAGGCGTATAAATAAAAATTGTTAATATAGAACAAAAATTTAAGAGGAGGTTCTTCTTTTATATGCCCCGTTTAAACTTGTTATGCTACATGCTTCAACACAAAGCAATGATCTGTAATCTGAACCAAGCCTGTCGTTAGCCTTTAAGCTGATAGAATATAGAATTTTTTAGATAATCATACAACTTATATTTACTTTATCTGCTTAGTACATGGGCAAAGAAAGTATTGTATCCATCCAACAAATTTATTTCGAGATTTCATTGGAAATACACGTTTTAGGGTCCCTTATTTTAAGGAAAAGGACCGTGTGTGTATGTATGTGTGAACAAAATAATTCAAACGCGAATAGTCGGTTAAATACCAAACTTATAATCAAGTTTATCATCTTTCAAGGATAGACAAGAAGATTTCAAGAAACGATTTTGATTAAAGAACCGTATATTGATGATGTGTAGTAGGCGTGTGTGCAAAGTAAATACTGGTTTGGTAAAAGCCATAAAATGTTTATTTTCAAAACATTTATTTGTACTTGGCAGAGCATTCCGTAACTTAATGTTTGGGATAGTTACCACCATGTTTCAGGTATTTGTACTAGCGCTGAATCAACTTTTATGCCCTCTTCAAAGAAAGCTGTCGCTAGTGAGGACAGTCACTGCTGAACATCGTGTTTTGGATCGTCAACGCTGTCAAAGCGCCTTCCTCCAAGCTTCAGGATCAAGAACAAGTGGTAGTCAGAAGGTGCGAGATCGGGGCTGAACTGCTCCCAATCGAATTGTTGAATAAGGTTTTGTGTAATACAAGCAGCAGGGGTCGTGGCTGTCATGAAGCAAGACAATGCATTGACTGAGCATTCTATGCCTTTTGTTTTGAATTGCGCGCCGAAGATATTTGAATGTTTCACAGTATCGTATCGCATTGATGGTTGCTTCTCTGGAAAAGAACTCAACAAGCGGAATGCCCTATCTGTCCCAGAAGAAGACATGATTTTTCATGCTGAGAACGTGGTTTTCACTTTTTTCTTCTTCTTCGTTTGGGGGATCCTGTGTGCCTCCACTCCATCGACTATTGGTTTGATTCTGGAGTGACATGACAAACCAACGTTTCACCACCGGCCACCATCCTGCTTAAGAATTCATCTCTCGCATCACTGTATCGGGTAATAGATGTCAAATCACTGTCCAGGCACTTCTTTTTGTGGACATCCATAAATATTTTTGGCACCCAACGAAAACACATTTGCGATAATTTAAGTGGTGTAACAATCTCATCAAAACAGTTTTTGACATATTTTTTGGAAACACACCACAAATCATTCTTATTGTGAAGCGTCTGTTTTCACGAATTGCCTCATTCACTTGTTCAACAAACCATTAGGCCGTCCACTCCATGCTTCATCATGTGCATTGGATCGTCTATCATTGAGTTACCTAACCCACTTTTTCATTTCATCTGTCAGTACATTTCCATCGTCAGTTGACGGTGAATTTCAGCTGGCTTAACATTCCTTGTGTTCAAAAGCCGTATTACTGAATGCACTTCACAGTCGGCGGAATTGGAAACTGTCTTAAATATTTTGAACGATCACTAACAACTGTAAACACAACACCATCCGACTGTAATGATATCAGTGGGACACAATGAACCAATGAGAGTGCGCATGCGTTCAACTGTGTCATTAGCGTTGTGGTGGTGGTAGAACGAAATGATACTTACTTTCCGGACAAGAATATGACAAATAAAATATATATCTTTCTGAGAATAGCATCTGAAGTTATCTTCATTCCAGATGACCTTTCATAAATTGTAAACCGCAAGATAAAGACAAATACCTATAACACAAACAACGTAGATCTACTTAAAGCATACAATTTATGTAATATTGTGGAGTTAACCATTTCTGAGGTATGTCTTGATATTGGTTTCAAATTTTAAATACCTAAGCTTTTCTCAAACGGGAATTTGTTATTCCTGTTTCTTTTGATTTACTCCTGGTCCTACCAAAAGCAACCGAATTTCAATCACATAGTAACCAGGTTTTAAAGCATTTGACTATCCATTTAGCCTAGTGTATGACCTTATTTCCCTCCTACCTATAACGAAATAAGTATTAAGATGGAATAATGTTTTTTTTTTTACACAAGCCGTGTGAAGGACAGGAGTTGGATAGGTCCGACTGACCATTTTATTCCATTGTTTATCTTGATTAGCATGGAGTTTGTAATAACTGTTTGTTACAGAATAGTTAGAGTCATGTGAATGGAACACATAGATTTTTTTACATGCAAGTCCTGCTTGCTGAACAATATAAATTTGAAGTAGATCACACAGGTGTTTCATAAATGCCGCGTCATGAGCTGGTCTCACAAAGTTAAACACAAAGCTCTACTTCGGCAGACGTAACGCCGCTGGTGTCAACAGAAGATTTTCATTCTGCCACAACCGGAGCGCACGGAAATTTGCCGCTAAAGTGCATTTGCAATTGTGTATTTCCTCGATAAAGGAGTCTCTTCTTGGTTTAAGGTAAAATGATTCTAGAGAGCAACATCCTATGAGCAAATGTCAGTGAAAGGGAAGGTGTAATGAAAGGCTGCAAGGCACATAAATGTTTATAAGTACTGACTTTTGTTTAAATCAAAAACACTAAAGAAAACGCAAATCTAAATTGAAGTGCTGCAGCGTTGTCCTTCCTCCTCGTTATCTCTGATTATTACTTTCTCAAGCCCCTATGTACAATATATTGAAAAGGTATTGCATTCTATCCAACAATTCCATACCGAGATTTTACCGGAAATATATGTTTTGAGGTACGTATGTGTGTCTGTATGTTTCTGTGGACAGTATAGCCCAAAAAAGAAAAGTCGGTTAAATACCTAAATTGGCATTTAATTTTAGTATCTTCCAAGGATGCGACACAAATATTTTCAAGAAAATCCCCCACCCCTAATTACTCTTTACTTGGAACATGTTTCGAAAATTTTAACAATTATGATTAACATACCGTACATTAAAGATATTTATATCAGAAATAAAATGTATATTTTGAATTTTCTCGCAATACCCTCTGAGGAGCTCTTTATTCTGTTTGAGTTTTGCAGAATTTTGCATAAAATTTAAGAGATAGACAAAAACTTACTAAAAAAAATGTAGATCTCGTTAAAGTTTGTCTTATACGTTTTTCTTGTAGAGTAGACCACATTCGAGATATTCCTTTTTATTGTTTCAATTTTAAACTACCTAACTTTTCTCAAACAGAATCACGTAAAGCGAACCGAGCATTTTAAAAGATTTGACTATCACTATATGTATTCCCTTCTACTTACAAGGAAGCAAGTAATAAGACCAATTCTACAAATATTTATCTGGATTAGCATGGCATACATGAAAGAAGAATCTTTTGCAAGAAAAATGTATTTCTGGAACAGCTAGAGAAAATTATGGGAATGGAACATATCGAACTTTTTTATGTTGTAAATTATATTTTTAGTAGATAATGTATATTTGCTCCGGTTAATTAGGTTTCTCAGTCGAAAAAGTATCAGAGAACGGTAAAAGGAATTATTTCAGTGATAACGCATTTGTAACTTTTAGTTTAAGCAATTTTTTTAAACTGTTTCCAAGATATTTCATAATTTATATGCACGTATGTTTCTTCTATGCGGTCATAGCAGAAACTATATTACGCGTTCACTTACATGTGAAACTTAGATTTCGCGTATCACTTTTCTTACGTAAGGAATCTGTAATACCAAAAATACTGTGGAAGAACAACTAAATGCACTTCTACCTAAAAGAACTGAACTGTACACTAAATGAAAACCGACTGATTTTTACAATAACCGAGGTCAAACTGCAAACTGCATTTTGAGGTCGCAAACTGTGTTATCCAATAACCGACAATGAACTATGCTGACATCTGCATCTCTTTAGAATATATTCGAACACGCCTAAGCATTATAACTGTGCTCTAATTGGCTTTCTTTCACACTCCCAGTAGCGTCTCTTTTCATGAGCCAATAAAAACTACCTTAGCATCTCAATTAGAATGCTAGCTTCCGAGTAACTTTTACATTTTTTATTATTCCACCACCCGTTCTAAGACTTGCATAGTCTTTTTAATTCAAGGACTTTCTTTTTTACGTTTCTCCCAGCTTTTATAGCATGTAGAGTTTCATTGTAATGAAGCTTATGCTAACATCCTATAATAATATATTATTATTTCTATATAATACATTTATTTACATTATCTTGCTTGTTAATTACTTACACCTTCTGGCAGTCATTATCACTGCATTTTAAAAATTATATTTAAATAACATATTTATTTAGGCTGTAGTTTTTCAGATGGCAACTCTTCATGTTAATGTGTTTTATGTTTCTTCGTATTCCTGAAATGAAATGGAGTTTTAATTATAGACGCTCTTATACTTCTCAGTTCTCAGCGTTCCACTCTAAGTTAGGCGTGAAAGACAGCTTAATTTTGCTCAGAGGTCTCTTTATCAGGCTTGAGGTTCTTTTACTTCTACAAATCTACGGCACGGGACAAACAGCTTTATTTCCCATCCAAAGGAAGACAGCCATGGATTTTTACGCCGGAAAAAAAGTTCATCACCCTCCGCTGGGTTCTAACCTGCGACTTTGGGTACAAGAGGCCACTACACCACGTAGGGGACCGTACTCCTGAAAGTAGCTTACGTATCGCAATGATAATGTTTAGAGGGGTTGTTTTATGTACTATACATAAATTTGTTCAGTCTAGCTGCAACCATAAACAACGCGTTTAATGTTAGAATATCCAGTGATTTACGCATTTTGCGTTGCTTATGTCGCGCTTCTTATTTTTAGGCGTCTTGAAATAGTGCAGGCTTTTCTACGTTTCTTAGACGGAGTAAAAGAATGAGCACAATACGAATCAGGCGTCTATGTTACGGATATTGCGCCTTTGCGACCACGGAATGGGATAAACCGTAACACAAACATACGGAGGCATCCTTTCCTTTTGCAAGCGATAACTAACATGCTGCTGTTCCCAGACCGTCCCTAGGGACAACAAACCCGGCCAAGATGTAGCAACCGCCCTCATAATTTAAAATGACAAACATGGACGTGAGGTAGTAATTTTAAAGTTTCTGGAGAAGAGCGTGACTGTGTAGGTTTGTGCATCAGCCGTACAAAAGACGCAGTTAAGGGGGCGCATCGGGAGAAAGGGGAAGTGCAGGACAGGAAGTAAAGAGGGTGGAAGATAAACGTTTCGCAAGAATTAAGAGCGCAACAGGGATTTGTCTGAAGCAGTACTCAATGTGTAGGTTACATAAGCTTAAATTAAAGTGAATAACGCTCAAAAGTAGCAGGAGAGACCTTTATCTAAGATAAACCGCGAACAAATTTCAGATAGAGAGTTAACACCTCCAGGTTAAATATTTGATATCCTATCATGTCAGGTGTAGTATTATTATCACTCGGTGTGTTATACCCAATTGATCTTTTGCGATTAACTTGAGCAAACTTACCTAATATTAATCAGCTGATTTAAACTGATAATCAAAACTTTCTTTTTCTCACATCAAACATTTCAATTGCATTTTAACATACATGCTTGTTTCTCTCAGAAAGCAAAAAGATTTTTAATTTATAAATAATAGACACTCACGCGTATCGATGTTATACTAGCTGAAAACAAGTCATTTGTTACGATTGGAACTGCTCTCTACCGATAAGTCAGCCTCTATTTCACGGCCGAAAATATGCTGTTAGTGGAATGTAGCTAGATACGCTGCTTTATAAATTTTCGAAACACATTACTACACTAATTTTTACTTTCTCTATACGCACTATGTACGTAGTGTATAGAGAAGATATTGCACTCCACCCAAAAATTCGATACCGAGATTTCACCGGAAATATAAGTTTTAGGGTTCCCAATATCCAAAAAAAGCATTTTCACAAAAAGGTCCGTGTGTGTATGTGTCCGTGTGTCCGTGTGTTTGTGATAACTCAAAAACGAAAAGTCGGTAAAATACCAAACTTGGTATTTAAGTTTAGTATTTTCCAGGGATGCACACTGCACACGAAGATTTTGAGAAAAATCCCCCCACCCCAAACTACCCTTTGCATGGAACTTTTTTCGAAAATGTCGATTTTCTCAAAAAATGGCTCTAACGATTTTGATTAAAATATCGTATATTTAAAATATTTACCTGACAAATAAAATGTATATCTTGAATTTTCTGAGAATAACTTCTGAAGAGTAGTTTATTCTGGATGAATTTTACGGAATTTTGAATAACTGCTAAGCCTTAAGAGATAGACAAAAACTTATTACACAAAAATGTAGAGCACGTTAAAACACAATTTATGCTATATCATTTTTTTCGTGGAGTTCATCGTTTTTGAGACATTCCTTGTTTTTGGTTTCTGCTATGAAAAACATATATTTTTCATACAGGAATTTGTCAACTGCTGTCCATACAAACAAAGGAACTTCAGTGGCATAGCAACCAGCTTTTGAGTATCCCTTTAACCTATGGTACTCCCTTATTTCGCTTCTACTTACAAGGAATCAATTAATAAGACTATTTCTGCTAAATTTTACTGATTAGCATGAAGTTAATAGAAGTACAAGCTTTTTAAGAATAATTTGTTGCAGAGATGTAGATAAAGGCATGTGAATAGTACACATATTTTTTAAATCTAACATTGCATTCTGAAAGGTAATTTTGGGGTTCGTTCTCCTTACGTGCATTAAATAACAATTAAAATTAAACACTGAATCATATTTCTTTCACCAGGTGTACGGAAACTTTATACCGGCATTGTATTTATAGACTTTCAAAGTGCTTTCGATAAAGTTTAATCTAACATTAAATAAATTGCAGTTAAATCCTTTCTCAAACACTGTGGTTTTCCTGTTAAACTATGTAAACACAAAATCACAAATGCATCATACAGTTTTGAAGTTTATTATGGAGTAGGTACTACAAGTCCATAAATAAAGCTTATACTTTTTTTTTAGAATATGTCTATACAAGCAAATTTAGGTTTATAAGATAGTGCTTCACCTTTAATACAACAACTTATATACTTTCATGATCGTTCAATATTTATTATTATCATAATTGTAATCTCAGAAGGAAGTTTCCAGTTTAGGCTCACTGTTGTTTATTGTTTTTGTTAGTTATATATCGTAAGTTATTAATAATTTCGTTCAATCATGTACTATTTGCATATGAAGTAAAAGTTATTTACTTAAAATTCGCTTCCGGTTGCGTTATACTTCAAAAATGGTGTTATTGCCTGGGAAATAGAATAAACAGAATAATCTTTCGTTCAATAAGTCAGACTATTAAATATGTCCTTTTCTAAGCTAAAATGTTTCGGTTACAATCTGTCAACATAAAAAGAATCTCAGATTGAAAGTTAATGAAGCAATTTGATTTATTTTATTAATGTATTTATATGTAAGATGCAGGCTTGATTATGCTTCTAATGTGCAAAACGTTATAAAGCAATTCAATGCAAGTGCTTTAAGCATTTATTTCTCTAAGGGTTATTACTTTAATAATTTGATTTATGCTCCACTGCTTCAGGTATTTTAGTGCAAAAGTAAGAAACAAAAGGAATTTAAAATTTTTATTGTAATATAATACCAAACATTTCGTAGCATATTCTTCATTATAGGCAGAATGCAGCTCTTAGAGTATAAATTACAGCATGTCATCTTTGATATTTTTAGTTTAATCTTAGAGACTTGTAATACCCTGTGATAATTTCAGAGTAATTGTACAATTAGCATATTATGACTGTTATATACCAGTATCAAAGTTTAATTTTTACTTTCTGTATATGGTACATGGCACGTAGGTAGAGAAGGTATTGCACTCCATCCAAAATGTCGGTACCGAGATTTCTTCAGAAATACACGTTTCAGGATCCACTGTATAAAAATCATTTTTAGAAGCAGGTATCTGCGAACACGATAATTCAAAAATTAGAAGTCAGTAAAATACCAAACTTGGCATTTAAGTTTAATATCTTGCAAGGACACGACCCGAATATGGAAATATTTTGAAAATTTTGATATTCTCAAAGATCGCTCTAAAGCTTTTCATTAAAATGTCGTATATTAAAGATATTTAATTGAAAGATAATATGTATATCTTGAATTTTCTGAGAATAGCCTCTGAGATCTCTATATTCTGGAGAATTTTGCTTAGTTTTTCATAACTGTGAAGCCATAAGAGACAAAAATTTAGTACAGAAAAAAACTACATTTCGTTAAAACACATCATTTATGTAATTTACATTTTTTTTTTTTCATGGAGCTCACCATTTTTGAGATATTCAGTTGGTTTCAGTTTAAAAATGCTTGAAAACTTTTTTTTTTTCATATGAGAATTTGTCAACTCCTGCCAATGCCCAGAAATGGATTTCAACCACATAATAACCAGCTTTGAAAAGATTTGAATATCGGTTTAGTGTAATGTACGTAGGTATTCCTTTATTTCCCTTCTACAAGGAAGCAAATAATAAGACTATTTCTGCTAATGTTTATCTCGATTATCACGAATAAGTTTTCCAACAATAATTTGTAAGAAAAAGTCATATGAATGGATATGATGGATCTCTTTTTTTTTTTTTTTTTTTTTTGATGTTTTTTTTTTTAATTTTATTTTAACGATACTGACTGTGACTCTGTAGTTTATGAATTGTTAAATGTTGTATAGTAAACATTGTAATTGTTAGGAAAACCTTCAGTGCTAACACAGTAAATCAATTCCGCATTTGAATATTTCAACAAAATTGTATTGCATGCATTTCACGGAATATGTTCTTAACATATGTTCTGCTCTAGCCATCCTAGTTGAAAGTAAAAAAGACATTATAGCTAGATTTGTGCGTCTTCATAGTGCTAAGAGACTTACTGTCCAGGTATTTAAAGAATAAAGCTTTCGACCGGAATGGAAACATGTTTCTGTACTTCATTTATTTATTTATTTATTTGTTTTGCTACATGTGACAGTTTTGTGTACATATTAAAACGTGAGATGAGTGTACTTACAAATTCCATTGTGTCTCGCCAGTTTCTTTATTTTACGTGCGCACCACTGCGAAAAGCAAATAAGTGACATTTTATATTTATATCAGCATGCTTCAGAACCAACAAATTAGATGTGCCATCCTTAAGGGTGTGCATAAGCTATGAATTGTCTATTATGATATATGCTGGTATATTCTAGGCGATTGTTTTCGAAAATTATATTTAGAGCTATTTCTTATTTATTATTAGAGAAAACAATTAATTGGCATATTATAGAATCTCACCTAGATATTGCAGAAGTTAGACCTCTTGATTTCCTTCCTTGTTGACAGTTACTTCCGGTAACAGGGTTTAACAATAAATAAAGAAACAAATGTTTGAATGAGCTCAAACAACTGAGCAATGAAAATATAGTAAGCATGCATGAAACAATCAAAACCTTTGCCGTGCAGCTGGAAACGTGGAAGGGACCATTACTAGAGAGGAAGCTGTAACATTTTGCGTCTTTAAAATCCCTTCAAATACAAATGCGGTCAAGAAATTTAATAATCTAGAAAATCTAAAGAATAAGACATTTATCGGAAAAGATTTTGACCTATTTGTATACTCCAGTCTCTTCGAATCTGCAAGGGTAAGGCTGCCATTTGCAGCTGCAATTAATATCCGCGAAAAAATATATAACTGTTTTCTTTTTAAATGTTTGTTCCACGATTTAAACAGCTATCAGTTGCAAAACATACGCAATTAAACTTCTTTAGCCAAAAGTTTACAATGCTTACTTCTATTTATTTGTGTGAGCAACTATTTCACAAAGGAATTATGCCAAATCAAAACCAGATCTCGTTTGAATGACGAAAATACGAGGAAATAACGAAAATAACGAACGATTGGCTAAGTAAATAATAATGAAAGATATCAATAAAAACTTTATTTACAAAGTTACAGTACCTTACTCTATTTCTCAACGTAATCTCCATTCTGTCTATATATTTATTGTCATGTGATACCAGTCAAAGCCCATGTTTTCTTTTCTACCACGAATGAACTTATTCGGTCAATCGCATTTTATTGGCAAATAACGCAAGCGTATAGTGTATAGTGATAATGAATCTTCATTGAGAAAATGCATAATTTCGAGTAATCAAGGAAGATCCACTGTGCACAACAAAGATCGGACTGTAAGTTCATCTGTTGTTTTGGAAATATAACATCTTCATGGAGAATTGGTTCAAAATGACAATAAATACCTTGATCGCAATGACGATTACGTTGAAAGATAAACAAGGTAGTGTAACTTTGTAAATAAAGTTTTGTGTTGATACTTTTCATTATTATTCAGTTATAGCAAATCGTTCGTTACGTTTTGGATGACCCTCGTCGCTCTAATGGAGGTTACCCGGATTTTCACGAAATAATTGCAAATGTAAATGTATGTCGTTAAGATACAATGTTGTTTGTATTGTTTTTCTGTAGTCTAAACTGTGTACAAAGAAAATTAAACATTTAAAACAGCTAAGTCTTTATTTAGCTTAAGTACTGGAGAGGATATGACGTAGGGGAAAAAAAAAACTACAGGGATTTACTTGAGGTCCCTTTTGTCTGTAATATCATTATTTAAATAGCCTCTCGAGTAGTCCGGAGAGAAAGAAAGAAAAAAAGCTTGACAACTTATAGACGTTCCAAATTTCCTCAAGATACCGTAATGCCGTTACTAAAACAGACGATCTCTCGGTGTTTTACGTATCGCCCCCCCCCCCAGGTTGTTGCTACATTCTTTCGTCCCAGCAGCAGCAGCACCTCGCAGCTTTATGGAGGGGCTAATGGCTTTGTCAATATGACTCGTGCATCTTCCGCACCCCGAAGCACTAGAGCTACCAATATTGATGACGAAGCCATCGTCTCTCCTATGCCACTTAGATATTGGCTAACTTACCCGATTTTCTATGCTCTTTTTTTCTCTCACTTGAGAGTTTTCTTTTTTCTTTTTACCTCTCTTCCTTACTTTCTCCGCAGAGGTCTCTGTGAACGTCGCTAGGGCAGCGCAAATAGACCCCCCCTCTCATTATCATGATGCGCAACGCCTTTACTCGATTACACTAAGTTAATAAGCTCTGGGATGAAAAGTTAATCTTTCATGTCTCCACACCCCAGCAGCAAAGGTTCACAACACTGCCCTAGGCCAGAAAATAATTGCTTCAGGGAAAGCACCTTCTACAGGAGCGTGTGTTTTCTGAAAGAATTTACAGCCTGCTTTCCAAACCACCCTTCTTACGCTGTGTAATTGAGCACATTGCAGCAAATTGGAGATTTAGAAAATTACATCCGAAAGCGAATCTTTTTTAAGTCCGCTCGCCAATGCAGAGTCCCTAAACAGCGGGAATAAAATCAAAATACTCCTGTACAAGAAAGCACTATTAATGAGAACGCCAATGAAGAGGGTAGGTCAAGTTTTTCTTCTTCCGGTCGTAACATGCTATGCATCCCTCTTTATATAGGGTCGTTAAATTATAAGGTAAGTGGGGTCTAACATATGCGCTGCAGTCGGAAAAACGAGTGAGCGCGAAAGCCCGTTGCTATGGCATCAGCCGCCTTTTTATCTAGTAACGCCACATTACTGCGTGATCATTCATTGCCTGTATTGCTTCCTTTGCGATGTTACTAATTATCAGTAACATAACACGGCATTCTCAGTAATTAAGCGTGAAGGTTTTCTGCATTTCACACCAAGGGAATCTTGGGATAAGCCCCCTTTAAATTCTATGGCCATATCGGTAGATTTGTCTTTAGAAACAAATGCCGGGGTTTTCTCGCGGAAGTATAGAGTTTCTTAATGTTGGGTTTTTAAATTTTATACTACTATAAACACACACACACACATATACACACACACACCAATTCATACTCTTGGGGAACAGTGAATGAGTCTAGTTGAAGAAAAATTCCCCGCCCCAGTCAGAAATCAACAAGGGATCTCTGAGTGAGAAGCCAGAATGCTGGCTACTCGATCGTAGAGACGGTTGTTAGCCATGTTGTCACAAACCATTATGAGGATGTTCATGGGAATTCAGTAAGTATAATTCAGAGCTCGTGTGAATCATAACCCAAAAGCATTAAATCTCGCCGATTTTTTTCTTCGAAACGGAATATAGTGGCCTGACCTCGTTGCTTAAATGATCTATATCTAATCTAGAATTTTCCAAGAGTAATAATTAATTACTCTCATGGTAGAAAATCATATATTGTAATAAATCGTTTCAGTGCCTGCAAATGCAGCGCTCTTTTGAGTGTATCGTCTTTAGTGACGGAGGAAAAACATTTATGGTAAAATATGTGATGATACTTTAAATAAATAAATATATATGTGTGTGTGTGTGGCACATATGCATACTCGCAGTCACGGCTACAACACGTTATTGTTGCAAACATCTTATAGGATGGAAGATGAGTAAGTGAAAACATTTGTATCAGCGTTTGAAGACGATGTGATTTTTTTTACAATGTTGTAGGATTGCTTTAAGTGATTGTTTACGTAACAGGTCACACTGTTGACCCCTTCTTCCGTTTGCGCTTCCCCGCTATAGTTGGCGTGTTCTGAGGGAAGAATTTCGATCGCACTGAAGCTTCATCCTGGGTAACTATACGTTTTTGTTTTCAGACAGTATTATCTGATTAGGATTCACAATATATTCAGGGTTTAACTTAAGCATATTGAATACAAATACATATATATGCTTTGTATAAATTTGGTTATATTGAACAAATACATAACTTAAACTAACATACATGCATTTGTACTTTCATCCTCATTGCTCTTCAAAAGTGAAAAATTAAAATTCAACCTCAACACCTAAAAATATTTCCGATCATAAATTAAGATCCTGTGATAAATTCCAGTTAACGTTCGTCTTTTGGGAAGGTGACGATTTAGAAACCACCGATGATACAATCCCTTGCAGGATTGGCATCTCCCCAGTTGCGGCGTAAATATCTGCTAATTCAGCATATGTTAACTCATTCAATCTGAAAGGAAAGTTTGCAACTGAATCGGTCCCTTGTTTCCTCACAGTGAGTCACATGAATGCAGGCTGGCAGCGTGCAAGTTAACACAGAACTGGAGGGATATAAAGCAGGACAGACATAACGCAGGGATGTTCAAAATGCATTTGACCCTAAACTTTGTGTTTAATTTATGACAATCTTATTAGTAAGTGGACAAAATGAGCTACACTTATACGCATCATTCTGTACTTATGTTCAAATTATTTGCACTTATTTAGTTCCAAACCTATAATAGGGTACACAGTATGGAGTAAGTGTCACCCCTACATTGTACATACTAGGGAGTGATAGCTTTAAGCGTAGAGCTGTTCGCGCATGCGAGAGGGAAGCGGGTGGCCTCATGGTTTAAGGTGCAGGAGGATGTAGGTACTTTCGGTTAGAAAGATTAGGAGTCATAAATAAATACTCAAGGATGCGAAGAGACACGGTGCTGTTACTGTTAAGAAGATAATGTATGATTAGGGGATGAGGAAACCCTCGGGTTACCAAAACTCCAATCTGCACTCACCTGAAGTTTACACTTTGAAATAAAACGATGCCGTCGGTCAGTATGTCGAATATACGTCTCCTGACGTCAGCAGCTTAGATGAATAAGGATGAACGAGGCTCTTTTGACCTAGTTACTGGAGCTTTTATAATAAAACCCATGCTTATGCCAGCATTGCTTTAGGATGGCACAGCTATGTCAGCATTCGGCATATTGTCACTAATATCGATTGATGATACTGTGCAAAATTACCTCTTACTAAATAAAATACAATTTAGTCAAAATGACCATATAAATATAATATATAATAAAAAAATCGTATATTCGTATTTTCAAAGGTTCTTTGCATTATAACACTATTAGACCCAGTAAAGAAACCTTGCCTGTTAAAAGGAAAGCTAAAAGTACAGAGAAAATAAAACATATAGAGTGCATTATATTATATACAATATATTAATATAATTTAGTACAATATTTAAGCTACTGCCTGTTATTTAAAGTTCTGTTCAAATGCTTTTTAAGTTAAATTCAATAGAAATCCTGCATCATCATTTCTTACCTTCTTTCACTTACCCCTTAATGTTATTGTATCGTTTATATTGCTTTCTGTCGCTTTTTCTCATTCATTGACGTACTATGTACACAGTGTATAAAAAGGGTATTGTATTGCACCCAAAAATTCGATACCGAGATTTCACCGAAAATATGTGTTTTGAGACCCCCTGAATCCAAAAAAAATCATATTTACAAAAATGTCCATATCTGTTCTGTCAGTGTGTGTGTTTATGTGTGTCTGTCTGTCTGTCTGTCTGTCTGTAAGCAGCATAACTTAAAAACAAAGCGTCTGCTAAATATTTAACTTGATATTTAAGTTTAGTATTTTCCAAGGGTGCGACACGAAGCTTTTTAAGAAACTCTCCCCACCCCAAATACCCTTTATGTGGAAAAAAAATTAGGAAATTTTGATTTTCTCAAAAATGACTCACGATTTTAATTAAACCATCGTATACGTATTAGAGTATCTCTTGAATTTTCTGGGATGGCCTCTGAAGAGTTCTTAAATCAAAGTTTTGCAGAGTTTTTGCATAACTGTTAAACCATAAGAGACAGTCCAAAATTTACCATACAAACATATAGATTTCGTTAAAACATGATTTATGTCAGATGCACTCACCTTACTATGTAGAGTTAGCCGTTTTCGAGATATTCCTTGTTATTTGTTACAATTTTAAACTACTTTTTCAAACGGGATCATACATGGCGAGCTGAACCTCAAATGTTTCACTTAGCGGCCAGCTTTTAATTGGTTTTACTCTCGTTTTAGACTAATGTATTTCCTTATTTCCCTTCTACTTACAAGGAAGCGAGTAAATAAGATCAATTCTGTTAAAGTTTATCTCGATTAGCATGATCTTTAAAAGAATAATATTTTGTAACAACTGAATATGCAACAGCTAGAGAAAGTTATGTGAATGGAACACATACTTTTTTTATTTTCTCTACACGTACTATGCATAGTGTATAGAAAAGATATTGTATTGCACCCAAAAATTTGGTACCGAGATTTCACCGGAAATTCATGTCCAAAAAATCATTTTTAAAAAACTATCCGTGTGTGTGTGTGTGTGTGCGCGGAGGGGGGGGCAGCAAAGCTCAAAAAGAAAAGACCGTTAAAAACCAAACTTGGTATTTAAGTTTGGTATCTTCCAAGGATGCGACACGAATATTTTCAAGAAAATCCCCCCTCCCCCAACTACCCTTTACATTAAAAAGAAATTGAAATTTTTGTTTTATCAAAAATGAGTCTAACGATTTTGATTAAAATCTCTTATATTTGAGAAATTTACATGAAAAATAAAATGTATATCTTCATTTTGTGGGAATAGATGAAGATGTTTATTCTGGATGAAATTTGCGGAATTTTACATAACTGGTAAACCGTAAAAGATAGACAAAATCTTACCACACAAAAAAATGTAGGGCTTGTTAAAACAAACAATTTATGTTAAATACATTTTTTCCGTGAGGTTGGCCGTTTTCGATGTAGTCCTTGCCATTTATTTCAGTTTTAAAATTCTTCAGCTTTTCTCATATTAGAACTTGTCAACCCTTGACCACTCAAAGAAATGGATTTCAATCATATTTTAAAACATTCGATGTCACTTTATCCTAGTATATTACCTTGTATTCCCTTATTTCCTTTCTACTCATAAGGAACAAAATAATAAGGTCGTTTCTGCTAATGTTTTAGCATGAAATAGAAGAATACGCCTGATAACAACAATTTGTTAGAGAGGTATAGAAGCCAAGTGAATGGAACATATTTTTTTTATTTATACATATTAAGAAACCTTTGCTTCTCTGTTGCAGGAAACATCCGGACTCTGGCGGTTCTGGACTTGGAGAGTAAGCGACATTACTGGCTGACGGTGTTCGCGCAAGATCACGGGGTCGTGCCTCTGCATGCCCGCCTTGAGGTAACTTTCACCTTTTTCACTACAGATTATGGTATTAGCCGGAAAATAAATCCACCGCTCTATAAGACATAACTTTGGAAGCGCTCTGATAGGATTCTTACCGCTCGCCACCTAATAGATTGAGTTTTCGTTCTCCCCCTTCTCCGTTACGCTTTACTTCTTTGGCTATTTTCCTTTCTTTTTACCCCTCTCTTCTCCTTTATCTTTCCCCTCTTTCTTTCTCAGGTAGGTGTTCCATTGTTACCAGCTATTTACGCATATGGGAGTAGGTTGCTAATTGATGTTTAGACTCCGTTCTGTAGTCCGAAGATATCATAGAACCATTTAGCCCATATGACGTATCGCAGTCGTGCAACGTAACATGCATTCGGAGATTTGCGCAGGGAAGGGAAGTTCATATACGACATTAGTGACATTAATTATGAGTATTATTTTTAACTATCATTACAATCATTCGTTTTTGATAAATTATGGCCCAAGGAGTGTACCATAATGCAGTACTGAACCTTTAACTATAAAGTGGAGTTAATATGGGCATTAATGGGTATTTTGGCCGCAAAATTAATACTTTCCTCCAAATTTTGAGAACTTCTTTATTGTAATATGACAACAATAATTCCAATTTCACATTGAACACAATATAAATTAAACGTTATATAGTATATTTATAAATTATTTTCCAAAGTTGGCCCAAAGTAACCGATAAATGGCTTAATTTGCTCCAGTTTATGGTAAAAGGTTCAGTACAATATTACTTCTTAGCCATAATTTATCAAATAGGAATGATCCTGAATAAGAGTTTAGTGCAGTATTCAAATCTCAAGAGCTAATTTAACGAAAAAATGCCCAGAATGGTTACCACGAATGACGGTATAAACACAATTTCTGATCCCATTAAGGAATTTTTAGCATTAAATCCAGGATGGAAGGAAATAAGATTGGACTGTCCTCCTTCATTCAGTTTTTTGGTGCTTGCACATAACCCTCGGATCTTCCTGACAATGACACTTGTTTCTTGTTTTGCATTCCTTGCAGCGATAGTCTTTGAATATACATAACTTGAAGCCAGTTGGTTAAGAGTTCCCATGTATTCTTTAACAGATTCTGTCTGAGAGCCGAAGCAAGAATAGACTTGATTACTGACGTCACTGAGCTAGTTAGTTGGTACTGCCTTAGATCATTGCTGTCTGCAGTCATTTGTTTAGGAGACCTTAGAATTTGGGATATTCACGAGCTGTTTTTTTAAGGTGTTCACGTTTTAAACATTTAATTATTAATTACTAATAAATGTTTATTACTTTTTAATTTTTAGTACTAATATTCATTGAAATAGCATTAATAAACTTTCTAACTCTATGCATTAAATTATGATTACTTATAACACGATCATATAATGTTTGCTGTAACACTTTGCTGTGATATTTCTCTTAAAATATGGAGAAACAGGAACAAGAATTGGAAAAATTCTGAAGAAAGTACGAAAGAAAAACCGTGTTCACTTTGCCATGACGTCATTCGTTGTTCTAGAAATAACAACTCCACTTTTATCTTACACTCAGAAAAGAACCATGACATGAAATGCATAACATTTGCTAATGTTCTCATGCAATACTTTCTCGTTGAATGACTCGCCTCCTACTGTTATGCTTTATGTTCAGGAAAAACATAAATTCTTCTACAGTAATCAAGAAGTTATTCATGTAAAACAAAAGCATCAAAAATGCTTTCGTATATGTTGACTTTTATTTTGTATGTATGTTTTATCAACTAAATGTAAGTTATTTTCATTTCAGGTAATATATATGCCTATATAGCATCCATCTTTTTTGCAGGCATAATTTCGTATAATTGTTGTTTTTACCTTTACATTGTTTTACCCTGATGTTTCTATTTACCCAGATCCCTTTTTAATGTTTATTTCCTTGGGGTTTAATCTGGAAAGCGAACAACAGCTATTGTCATATATGTTAAAAACCAAAGATAAAGTACACAAATCCTGTGCTCTGTATAATTACACTTACAGATGAGGTTTTGTGTCGTAGCTCAAGTCAGTATTTCTCCGTGCTGACACTTTGTAAACGCCGCTTCATTTTGCGATGACGTATTGACATCTTTCTTCTTTTTTCTCTCTCTCTTTCTAAAAGGTATCGAAATGGTACTCATACCCATTTTTACTTTCTCTATCTACTAAGAAGCTACTGTATTCCACCCAAAATTCGATTAGATAAAGGTTCATGAACGTGTGTGTGTGTGTGGTATCTGAGGACAGCATAGCTCAAAAACGAAAAGATCCTTAAACACTAATTTGACATTTTAGTGTAGTAACTTCCAAGGATGCGACACCAAGATTTCCAAGAAAATCCCCATCCCAAACAAACTTTTACATGGAAAACTTCCGTTTTAAAATGTTTGTTTATCTCAAAAATACCTCTAACAATTAAGATTAAAATATCGCATATTAAAGGAATTTACGCACAAATAAAACTTATACCTTGAATTTTCTGGAAATAGTCTCTGAAGGCGTCTTCATTCTGGATGAATTTTGTATAACTGGTGAACCGTAAGAGATAGACAAAAACGTTTATACAAAACATTTAGGTATCGTAAAACACAACATTTAAAAATCTGCATTTTTTGTGTTTTGTTTTTGGTTTTAGAGTTGACCATTTCCGAGATATTCCTTGTGTGGTTTCAATTTTACACTGCATGACTTTTATCAAACGGAAAGTCACCTATCGAGTTTTGTTGATATCCATGTAAAGCGAACCGAACTTCAGTAGTTCAGATAGTGACCAGCTTTTAAAAGATTTGACTATCTATTTTAGAAGGAAGCAAGTAATTATACTTCTCCTAATGTTTATCTCGATTAGCAGGTAAAAGAATAATATTTTGTAAGAATAGTTGGTTTGCAGAAGTGCTAGAGATAATTATTGAATATAACACATCGGATGCTTTTTAAATAATGTATGAAGAAAAGAATTCTAGGACGATTTTAACACAATATCGCAATTGTTCATACAGCAGACCAATCCAAAGGTAAAATTAATAAGTGTTCAGAGATATGTATTGCTTGAATATATAAGATATACATTTTAGTATAATGTAAATACGCTAAATGTATATTATTCTAACGAAAACGAAAAAAAAAAAACAACAACTTTAGAGCCATTTTTGAGGGGGGGGGGAAGAGGATGTTTCAGTAATTCCTGCATCTTAAAGGTAGTTTTAGGTTTGTAGATTTTCTTGAAAAATATTCATATCTTGTCCTAGTAAGATGCTGAGCCTAAATGCCAAGTTTTGTATCTTTCGAACATTTTGTTTTTGGGTTATACTGTTCAAAGACAGATAAACTCTCGCAAACCTTTTTCTAAAAATGCTTTTTATAGAAACTGGGAACCTCAAAACGTGTATCTCCGGTGAAATCACTAGTAAAAAAATCTAAATGTTTTAAATGTATCTACCTCTTTTTTATTTATATAGGCCCCTTTAACACCTATAGTCTTATCGATGGTTTTGACTTTAAGAAATAATTCATTTGATTTAAGGTCCTTTAACGTTGGATTTTTAAATCATTTTTATTTTATTTCCAACACACGCACATTTAATCTCACATGCATACTTCCAGACTCTGTGAGGAATGGTTTCAGTTAAAGAAAAATTCCCTGCCCAGGCTGGGAATCGAACTCGGGACCTCCGGGTAAGAAATATGCTGACCACTTGACCACGTACCCAGTCTTGTGTCTGTTTTATTTGAATCAGATAATTAACTCCTTTGGTGCATAAAATATTTTCATTCTTTGCGTGATAAAACCCAGTTCCTGAACTTTGTACATGTATGAAAATATTTGCGTTTCCTTATATAGTGTTTTGCAAGTAGATAAAGGTTTTATTTGTTATTTTCTTTGCTTTTAATTAATCTTCCAGGAGTTTGTTTTCCGCATATTTTAGAGCACCTTGGTTCGTAACCTGTACAGAAGCTTAACACAAAAGTTTTTTGTGTGAAACTTAAATTCCTCTTTAGTTCTCAGCCAGTATAAAGGAGCGCTTTGCGTTTCCCTTCACATTTACATTCTTCAAAAATTAAAGCAACGGTCCAAAAATAATTGAAGTGCAATTTATTTTACTTTCATATATTTTTAGTTCTCTACTTGTGATACCTGAAATGAATGTACTGCAATTTCAGTTGTTCAACGAAAACCACTGGGGCCGGAAAAGGTTGTTTAGTTGAGGTCTAAAAACCTAGGAACTAGATTTTTAATTTAGGGATGCAGGGCACCACAGAGCTGTGCGAAGCAATGTCAGTTATCTATTCTTATCTTTTATGTAGTTATACACCTGTTTTTCTGCACGCTTTATCCCGAAGAATCTCTAGATATCCGCTGTAGGTCTTCCCATGCTGCTTTTAACAGTCATTATTTCATTCTTATAATGTGATTATTCCATTTTTCTCTTCTTTTCATATATGTATTAATATCAATTATTTCACACTCATCCCTTACATAAAGGATGTCAAGGTTAATGTCATGAATACAGCTGGTAGCCTACCTAGCACGTTCTGCGGTACAGTAGAAGGGTTAGGCGTTTATTCGAAATGTGCGCAAACTTGCGACCAACTCACATTTTGAAGAAACAGTTCGATGGGCATGCAGTGATCTATAGGCACATATTGGATTAGTTGTATTTGAATGCATTGTAAATGAAAGCAAGCTATTCTATTGCAGTAATGCACATTGTGTTCGTTGTGCGTTAGAAATTCATTATTCATACTTAAAGAGAAAACACTAATCTGAAATAATAAATAGCCTCTGTAGATGAAAACGAGAATAAGAGAGGTACAACTCGTTTGTAAAGGGAAACAGGAATAATACACACACCCACACTACACACATACATAGAATATTTATTTTTCATTAACGCAATTTTGAATAGAAAAGCAAATTACTTCTCATAATTTTAATTTTTATTTATTTATTTATCCTGGTTGGAGATAAGGCCATAAGACCTTCTCTTCCACTCTACCAGACAATACATTAAATTCAATACAGCCGTGATACAATGAATAAAGAACAAAAATATAATTCTATACAACTTAATAAAAACAAATATAAAAGGTACAAGTATATTGAAATTAAAAAAAACTGTAAACAAAATTAGTTTTAGTAAAATATTCATGTAGGTTGAAACGCATATTTGTCATATTTACAATTAAATGCATATTACTTGTCATCCCATAAAATATTAGTAACAATAAATTAAATTGATGAATTGATCATATTAATACAGCAGCAGATTTAGTTTGATTATAAATGTATGCCCTAATTTTCTACTTGAACAGTATAACGTTCCGGCAGTCCCTTACATTTTCAGGTAGGGAATTCCAAGACGAGCTAAATCTGTTGTAAATGATGATGAATAGAAGGTACAGGTATAGCAAGAAGGATAGTGTCGTGAGCGAGTTTCTCGATTATGACAGTCAGAAAGCTATTTGAAGCGAACATTTAGATAGTTTGGAATGCGAGAATGAAGGGTTGACAGAGAAATGATAAAGTATGCAATTTTCTTTTATCCCTAAGCTGGAGCTGTTTAAGTGTTTTGAGTGATGGTGTAACGTGACCAAATCGAATGGAGATTGCATACAAAGCATTCACACGTATTCTGAGCATTTCTTAGAGTCAAATTTTGAGTTTGGTTAGTAAAAAAAAAAGAGAGTGACAATAATCAAATTAATATTAATTAAAATTAATAGTAACATTAAAATTAATATTAATTCATGAAACTGTGTTTTGAAGCTGTTAAAAATGTAAATAGGTAAGTTATTTGTAAAACGGCTATTATTTAATCTTTCTCCATATCGAGTATTTAAAAACTACATACATAAATTGTCTGTTCACACACACATAAGTACTTCAAAACATTGGTAATAACTGTGAAGCAGTTATAAAAATTACTAAATTGCATATTATCAAGTCGATATTGAAATGTTATTAATGTGATCCTTGATTGAGAATTGTTGAACTGTTCACATAGCCGACGATCGCATCGTACTGCAAACCTGCAGTTGAAATTCCTTCAGTGTTTGCCGACAGTGGCGTGCATCCTTGGGCAAAGCTATTTTGGCAGTGCAGGAAGGCCAGTACTTGCACTGGAGAGTCGCTGTGTGTTCCGGCATACTATCGTGGCACGACGCGAGCCACAGCCATTTATAGAACACCTTGACATGCCTGCCTTAATCCTTATTTCTTGTCCTATCCTTCTGATCTTCCCTATTGTAGTCAAAGCATTAATGTATACGGGTTTATATAATTATTTTCTTCGTGACGAGATGGGTTTCGGCTCCACATGTCTCTAAAATATCCTGATATGCGAACTTTTTCATCGCCTGCTCTCTTAATTTATTCATACGTACGACGATCACTTGACATATTCACTCCCAAGTATTGAAACTCCATTATTTGCTGGATTACTTTCTTTTTTATTTCCAACTTACGTCTTACCGGCTCCTTGGATATCATCCTCGCTTTATATTTCTCTGTTGACACTGTCATGCTATATAATTTGGATGGCATCACAAATTTATGCAATTATATCTGCAAATTGTCCTCAGAGTCTTCCTCGAGGATTGCATCGTCTGCATAACCTACTATAGTTTTCTTTTATTACTCATTGCATAGTCTTTCCTTCCTTTAACACTGTCAGTTAATTTATCCATTATTAAGTTTGAAATGATTGGACCTACAGAATTGCCCCTTCCTATTCCACCTTCATGTTTTATATCACCTATAAGCTGCGGCCGTTTCAGTGAAAGTACAAATTACAGGTGAAAAAATTTTAAGAACGTAAAAATGTGTACTCATCCACGTTTCACAAAAGTAACATCGTAAATTTGTAAGTGAAGTAGAAAATACCAGTTTTCCAGGCCATGATTATAGAAATTATAGAAATTCAATTGTTATTTGTTACAACACAGTTGTTACAAATGTAAAAGTTCTGTGTTGTAAATTTACAAATGTTGTAAAACAATTCTTACCCTAATCTTGATGTGGGTAAACAGCTGTACTGGAGGTTTGGATTATTTATGTGATTATAGAAATTCAATTTTTATTTGTTACAAATTTAAACAATTCTGTGATGCAAATTACAATTTTTTTTTATCGAATTCTTCCACTGCTGATGGTGTATACCTATACTTTTGCGTAGTATACTTTTAAGTATACGTTCTCAGCTATTCTACTATATTTCTCCTGAAAACCAGCATTCCCAACTTCCAATTATTCGCAGTAAATAATACATAAAAAAACTTTTTCCTGCATTTAAACTACAGAGAAGTGCATTCTTATATTAAATGCATACTCGTATTATACGTAAATAATTGTGAGTAAGATTTTCTACAAAATACACACCATTAACTTAAGAAAAGAAGTCCTTTACTTTAGTTCCTTTGAGGATCGTTCATGGATTCCTGTTTTTATTCAGTTTTCGTAAGTGAACAATGCAAATGAAGAATTATGTAACACAAAAGCGTATATACAGCGACTGTGTAGTATGTATAGCTTGACTGTGCGTACCTTTCGGAATGACCATAGCTTCCTTATCATACACTTCATTATCTGCCTCGTTCTGTTCGCCGTCAGCTAGGGAGCGTCTTCGATCTTTGCAGAAAATTGCCTTTTATAGGGGTAAACAGACTGCGTGCTGTGAGCAGGAGATTTGAGGGGGCCTAACTTAAGTGAAATAAAATATTTTCGTCACATTAAAATGAATAAAAATTATGGTTGACGGTCTCGGGAATTATCCGCAAGTGAATTATCGAGAATTGTCTGTACCACTTGGATATACTCCTCTTTTATGTACACTATTCTTAACTGCTAACTATTGGCAGCCAGTATGCATGTTATATGATTGTATAAAGCACAACATTGCTAACTGTCCTAACCTTCGCTTCCCTTAACCAAGATTCGGAAGAACAGCTCTTAAGTCACACAGCCTCTGCGACGTCGTCATTTGAAGAAGAGTTACCGTAAGGCTTACTGAAGTGAATACAAGTAGTAACTTTACATTTAAATTTATTTTTTTTAGAAAAACGTGTGCTCTATTGTGTGCTTCTGTATAAAATATCTTAATATTTGATGACAAGCTGTTAGAAATCAGGCAGCTGACACATTATTCGGGAAATCGCCGTTGCTTAACTTTCAAGGATCTCCTATCTACCATAGCCTTAACAATTAATTACATTATTGTATTAAGATTAAGTTTAAACCCATATCGGTTCTTTTTTGAGACAATAGAGTTTTCGTTTATGATTGAAATTAGTCATTCCACAACATTAACCATTTCTTAATCCAGTTCTTATACAGTAGAGCTCCGGTAATTCGAAGTAATTGGGGCTGAGGTTATCTCGAATCGAAAAAAAAAAAACCCTCAGATTATTCGAAAATACCACCAAATCAGTACTTAAATCATGAATACTTAATAAGCACAATGAAACAATATAGTACATATCTGTGTTATATAGTGGGATCACTGTGGTCCAGTATGTACAGGCATATAAATTTACAACGGCCGTCTGTTCTGAATGTGTATCTTAATGACCTTAGTCGATAACTAGAGATTACTGTACCAATATATCATTTTTCCTGAAAGGATGGTTTGCACTGTACAAATTGATTGACGCGCGGTTCCAGTTAGTGAAGGGTCGATAAAGAAAGAGCAAGCGCGCTCCTCCAAACCTTATCCATCTGTAATAAAAATTCATTAGCGATATGTGGCCAAGGCTATTTATGTACATTACAAGGCTTAAGTTAAACTTCTAAGTGACACAATTTTACCTGTATTGTACACAGAAAGCTGAATTGAAGTTTAAAATGTAACACGTTTTCGGAAGTGCGTAAAACGTACATCCCGGGTTTTACTCTAGTTTTATGTTTAATTTTCCTAAGAGCAAATTGTGTTATGAACCCAGAAATACCGGGGCTCTAGTCTAATTCACTGCAGTTCACATTTTTGTAAAGAAATGTTAGAGACGGTACTGCTACATGTCCTTGTTCTCTTGCAGATATTCGTGGCGATCGAGAATGAGAATGACAACACCCCTCTGACGGTGGAGCCCGTCTACTATCCCAGCGTGGCCGAGAACTCACCCGCGGGGAAAGTGGTGTGCGAACTTCAAGATGTGGACCACGACCTGGATCCTGCTCAGCGACTCACGTACCGAATCACGGCAGGCAATCCTGGAGGATTCTTCTCCATCAACTCTGATACAGGCAAGTCAAATGTTACAATCTAACTTCATATACCCCAAGTCGCGGGTTTAAACCCGACGGAGGACGATAGATTTTTTCGGGCGTAAAAATCTTTAGCATGGCTTCCTCCGGAAGGGAAGTGAAGCCATAGATTTACGGTACGTAAAAGATCCTCAACAATAATATAGAGGCCTCTGAGCAAAATTAAGCTGTCTTTCACGTCCGGTATAGAATGGGATGCTGAGAATTACAGTAGTTAAAGAGCGTCCTTAAATAAAACTCCATTTCATTTTTACTTTCTCTACACGTATTATGTACATAGTGTATAGAGAAGGTATTGCATTGCACCCAAAAATTCGATACCGAGATTCACCGGAAATATGTTTTGGATCTACCTGATTCCAAAAAAAGCATTTTCAGAAAAAGGTCCATGTGTGTGTCTGTCTGTCTGTGTGTGTGTCTGTGGACAGCATAGCTCAAAAACGAAAAGATCCTTAAATACGAAACTTGGTATTTAAGATTGGTATCTTCTAAGGATGCGACACGAAGATTTTCAAGAAAATAACCCCACCCCAACTACATGGAACTTTTTTTGAAATTTTTGATTTTCTTAAAAATGGCTAACGATTTTGATTAAAATATCGTACATTAAAGATATTTAACTGACAATTAAAATGTATGTCTTCAATTTTCTAGGAATAGCCTCTGAAGACTACTTTATTCTGGATCAATTTTACTGAATTTTGCTTAACTGCTAAACCCTAAGAGATGGACAAAAACTTACTATACAAAAAATGTAGAGCCCTTTAAAACACACAATTTATGTTATATACATTTTTTTCCTGGAGTTGATCGTGTTTTAGATATTCCTTGTTTTTGGTTTCAGCTTAGAAAAACATAATTTTCTCATACAGGAATTTGTCAACTCCTATCCATACAAACAGAGGAACTTCAGTCAGATAGCAACCAGTTTTTGACTATCACTTTAACCTATGGTACTCCCTTATTTCGCTTCTACTTACAAGGAAGCAAGTAATAAGACTATTTCTGTTATTTTTTTTCTCGATTAGCATGAAGTAAATAGAAGCATACGTTTTTATTTATTGCAGAGATGTAGAGAAAGTCATGTGAATGGAACACATCAGATTTTTTCTTCAAATATAGCAATATAGTGAACATTTATAAATAAATAATCTAAATAAAGATATTTAATGAGACAGAAAAGTTAATAACATATTATATTACATTCGCATGATTTTCTCTACTCACTCTGCTACAGACTATTCTTACAAAGGTTATCTACTTCGTGCTTACGTATTAATTTACATAATTTAATTACACACTTACTCATCTTATTGCATGCATAACAAAAAATAGGCTAAAGTGATAGTCAGGTTTTAAAAAATCTGATGTATTTACATGGTTTTTCTCTAGCTGTTAAACAAACAACTTTCCTCACAAAAGCTTATTCTTTTATCTACGACATGCTTATCAAAGTAAACATTAGCAGAAAGTATATTATTACTGGCTTTTGTAAGAAGAAAGAGCATAAGGGATTACACTAGGCTAAATCGACGGTCAAATATTTTAAAATCTGGTCGCATGTGAAAGAATTGAAATTCGATTCGCTTTGTATGGCTTGCAGTAAAACAAGAGAGATGAAACGAAACGTCACTTCCTGTTCGAGAAAAGTTAAAGTAATTTAAAATTGAAACTAATATCAAGAAGCATCTCGCAAACGGTCAGCTCTACATAAAAATATATGACATAAATTATGTATTTTAACGAGATCAAAGAACATTAACAATTTTCAACTTAATGCATTGTTGTTGGTTTGCTTTTAGCAATAGTGATACATTTTTCAAGTGGTACGTCGCCTTTGGTTTTTTCTCGTGGTCAAGCAAATAGTATAGGGATTAATTTTTATCTTTTTACGCATTGTAGCTCATGTGTACAATGTACATAGTGGACAGAGAAGGTATTGTATTTCACCCAAAACTTTGATGTCGAGATTTCACCGAAATGCTTAGAGGACCCTTGTCTCCGAAACTGGTTCGTACGTGTGTTTCTGTGGACAGCGTAGCCCAAAAACGAAAATCCCTTTAAATATCAAACTTGGTATTCATCTTTAATTTCCAAGGATGTGACATGATTTTCAGGAAAATCCCACCACCCAAAACTACGCTTTACGTGGAAAAATTTAGAAAATATTTAAATTCTGAAAAATGACAAACGATTTTTATTAAAATTCTGTATATTAAAGATATGTACATGATAAATATATATATATATATATATATATATATATATCCTGAATTTTTTGGGAATTGCCCCTAAAGAACTCTTTATTCTGGATGAATTTTGCATAATTGGTAAACCGTTAGAGATAAACCAAAACGTACTACACAAAACTTAAGATCTCATTTTTTCCGTGGAATTGGCCGTTTTCGAAATATTCCTTGTTATTTGATTCAGTTTTATAGTACTTAAAACTTTTCTCATGCGCGATTTTTCAACTTTTGCCTATGCAAGGAAACGGATTTCAATCACATACTAATTGTTTTTAAAAGATTTGACTATCGCTTTATCCTAGTGTATTCCCTTATCTCCTCCTCACTTACAAGAAAGCAATTTATAAGATCATTTCTCATAATGTTAATCTCGATTAGCAAGAATTAGATAGAAGAATAAGATTTTTAACAATGATTTGTTGTCGAGATGTAGAGAAAGTCAAGTGAATGGGACACACTAGATTTTATATATTTTATAATTTTTACTGAAAAGACTTAGCTTTAACACTGACTATTTTGGTTCAGTTGTTACCAAAATCAAACGGGGTTAAGTGTAGTCTACTTATTATTATTATTATTGTTGGAGATGTAAATACGGGAAGTAATATACAAATGCAGCTGAAAATGCGGACTCGTTTATGAAAACTCGAAAAGATTTGTAATGCCCATAAAATGGAAAATGTGAGACCTGTTCAAAGAGAAAAGGCATCTCGAGGAATCAAAACAAAACCAGAAAGAAGAAGAAAAGAAATGAGCTGTAAAAAGGAAACTTTCTCAGAGATAAAACTTGAAAACAAAGAAAGGTACTAAAACCTCAGACAGTTGAAGAAGATACTATAAAAGCAGAGATTCAATGTTGTATAAAAAGAAATTGAATTGGTTTTGCTGATTTGTTTATATTTTGAGTTAGCATATGTTTAAATAGATATGACTCATGAAAACAGTTGTGTTTGTATTGTTCTTAATCTTTAATGTTGATAAATGTTTTGTCAACCATAACTCATTAAGAAAACAAGGTGAACGTTTGACGGCTATGGGGATGGTGCTAAAAATTGAAAAATAAATGCATGAAATAAATTGTACATTTTCATTCAATTAGATTCAATAACTTCTGATTTCATTATATTTGACAATGGTTGGAAAAACAAATCGCAATACAATAAGCAAAAATTTCATTCTCCTGGGAAATTGTCTCAATATGGTCACGGAAATCAGTATATGAAAAATGTGAGGTGTTTCGTTTATATGACTATCTCAAGCTGTTACACTACAAACGTTCCTTATAAAAAACGTATTCTTCTGTCTACTTCATACTAATGTTAGCAGAAATGGTCTTAATACTCTGTTACTTGAAAGTAGAAGGGAAGTAAGAGAACATACTAGGCTAAAGGATAGTCAAATCTTTTAAATGCTATCGCTATGTGAAACAACATTCCCGCTTGAAAAAAGTTTAAATAATTTAAGATTGAAATCAATAACAAGGAAAACTCGGAAACGGTTAACTCTTACCAAAAAACGCATATGACATAAATGGTTTGTCTTAATGAGTGTTACATTTGTTGTACAGTAACTTTTTAATTATATATTACTGTTTGCCAGTTATTTAAAATTTATTAAAATTCATCCAGAAAGAAGAGATCTTCAGAGGCTATTTACAGAAAATTCAAGATATACATTTCATTTTTCATAAAATAGCTTAAAAATTTCATTTTAATCAAAACAGTTAGGGCCATTTTTGAGAGAATCAACCTTTTTAACAAAATGTCTCATGTAAAGGGTAGTTGGGGTTGGGGAGATTTTCTTGTGTCGCATCCTTGGAAGATACTGAACTTAAATATGAAATTTGGTAATACATTTTTACTTTCTCTACACGTACTATGTACATAGTGCAGGTGTTGCATTCCACCCAAAAATTCGATACAGAGATTTCACCGGAAATACATGTTTTGGGTCCCCCTGAATAAAAAAAAACATTTTTACAAAAAGATCCCTGTGTGTGTGTGTGTGTGTGTGTGTGTGTGTGTGTGTGTGTGTGTATGTCTGTGGACAGCATAGCTCAAAAACGAAAAGACCATTGAATACCAAACTTGGTATTTAAGTTTGGTATCTTCCAAGGATGTGATACGAAGATTTTCAAGAAACTCCCCACCCACAACTACCCTTTACGTGGAACTTTTTTCGAAAATTTTGATTTTTACAAAAATGGCTCTAAAGATTTTGATTAAAATGTCGTATATTAAAGATATTTACCTGACAAATAATATGTATATCTTGAATTTTCTGGGATTAGCCTCTGAAGATTACTTTATTCTGGATTTTGCATAACTGCTAAACCGTAAGAGATGGACAAAACTTACTACACGAAAACTGTAGATCATATTAAAACACACAATTTATGTTTTCCGTGGAGTTGATCGTTTTTCAGATATTCCTTGTATTTGGTTTCAGTTTTAAAAAACTTATACTTTTCTCATACGGGAATTTGTCAACTCCTGTCCATACAAACCAAGGAACTTAAGTCACATAGTAACCAGTTTTTGACTATCATGGTACTACCTTATTTCGCTTCTACTTACAAGGAAGCAAGTAATAAGACTGTTTCTGCTAATTGTTTCTGGAATTAGCATGAAGTAAATAGAAGCACAAGCTTTTTAACAATGATTTGTTGCAGAGATGTAGAGAAAGTCATGTGAATGGAACACATTAGATTTTTGTAAAAACGCCTCTTCTTTTTTGGATTCTATATTTCCTGTGAAACCTCGGTATCGAATTTTTGGGTTGATTAAAATACCTTTACCACCTACTATGTAGACAGTACATACGTGCTAAAAGAAGTAAAAACGCTGTGATCCATGTGAAATCCTTAATGCACTTCAATAAAACATACTGAACCTGATAAGGACATTACAACACTACATTTCTGCATAACCGTGATGATCAGGAAGTTTGTATAAACCACCGAGTAGCAGTTTATGAAGCATCTTTTATCCAGTTTATGAGGGCGCTAAAAAGGGGGTTTGGTTATTAAATTCACATGACCTGCTCTGCCATTTATTGCTTATTAGTGGATATAAAAACTATTCCTACGAAAGCTTATTTCTCTATCTACTTTCTTATGATCGAGATAAACCTTTGCAGAAATAGCTCTATGAAACATTTTGTTGTAGTTACAAGGATAACAGCTATAATCAACGGTTAAAGAACTAGTCGCTACACGCTGTTTAAAATTTCAAGTTCTTTTCACTCCACCCAAAAATTCGATACCGAGAATTCACCGGAAATATGTTTTATGGTCGCCTGTAAACAAAAAAAAAAATCATTTTCAGAAAAAGGTTCGCGTGTGTGTGTTCTTGTGTCTGTGAACACGATAAATCAATAAGTGTATCTTCCAGGGGTGCGGCACGAGGATTTTGAGAAAAATCCCCCCATTCCAAACTACCCTTTACATGGAGCTTTTTTCGAAATTTTTTAATTTTCTTAAAAATGGCTCTAACGATTTTGATATGAAATACTGTATATTAAAGATATTTACCTGACAAATAAAATGTTTATCTTGAATTTTCTGGGAATAGTCTCTGAAAACTACTTTATTCTTGATGAATTTTACGGAATTTTGTATAACTGTTAAACGGTAAGAGATGGACAAAAACAAACCACACAAAAAATGTAGAGCACGTTAAAACACACAATTGATGTTATATACATTTTTTTCGTGGAGTTGGTCGTTTTTTGAGATATTCCTTGTTTTTGCTTTCATCTTTAAAAAAACATACTTTTCTCATACAGGAATTTGTCAACTGTCCTTACAAACAAACGGACTTAAGTCACATAGCAACCGGCTTTTGACTATCACTTTAACCTATAGTACTCCCTTACTTCGCTTCTGCTTACAAGGAAACAAGTAATAAAATTTAATTTGTTCTCGAATAGGATGAAGAAAATAGAAGCATCAGCTTTTTAACAATAATTTGTTGCAGAAATGTAAAGGAAGTCATGTGAATGGAACACATCATATTTTTTTTTAGTTGAAAAAAGTTTGATTTGTTCTAATCCAATGAATGTGTACATCTATGTAACAAACTATTGTTAAAAAGCTTACTTTTCTATCTACTTCCTGCTAATCGGCATAAACATTAGCAGAATTATTCGTGTTACTTGATTCCTTGTAAGGAAAGAAGGAAACGAACAAGTCTAAAGCTTTGGTCAACTGCTTTAAAAGCTGATTGCTACATGGTTGAAATCCGTGTCTTTCATGGCTAGCGGTTTACAAATTCTAGAATGAGAAAAGTGTTTCAAAACTAAAAAAAGCAATATCTCGAAAGTGTTCAACTCCAGAAAAAAAATGTGCATGCCATAATTGGTGAGTTTTAATGAGATCTACATTTTTTGTTCAGTAAGTTTTTGCATATCACTTGTAGTTTACCAGCTATGCAAAATTCGGCAAAATTCATTCAGAATAAAGAGATCTTCAGAAGCCATTCCCAGAAAATTCAGGATATGCATTTTATTTTGCATGTGAATATTATTAATATACAGTATTGTAATCAAAGTCGCTAGAGCTATTTTTGAGAAAATCAAGTTTTTGGAAATTTTTTCCATGTAAAGGATAGTTTGGGGTGTTTTTTCATCCCAAAATCTTGCTGTCCCATTCCGGGATATACTGAACTTAAATGTTAAGTTTGATATGTTACTGGCTTTTCGTTTTGGAGTTATCGTGTTCACAGACACACACACACACACATACACACACATATGCGCCATTTTCTAACAATGCTTTTTTGGATACAGGGGACCCTAAACATGTATTACCGGTGAAATCTTGACATCAAAATTTTGGCTGGAATGCAAAGCCTTCTCTATTCACTATGTACATACGTGTAGAGAAAGCAATTAGAACCATAAACGTTAACGGAAATGGCTTATTCTACAAAAGAGTTAATTGACATAGATAAATGTTGTGTTTTTGAAGAGATTTACGTTTCTGTGCAGTACGTTTTTGTATATCGCTTAACGTTTACTATTTATACAAGAGTTTGCAAAATTTCTTACTTTGCAGGTTATTTACAGAAAACTCTTAGTAACATCTACATTTATTTGTCATATAAGATACTTGTTTAATATATTGTATTTGTGGACAAAATCGTTGAAGCCAAAAAAAGCCAAAAATTCGGAAAAAATGTTCCATATATATGTGGTGAAATCTTCAAGCTACATTAGTCAGCATCGCAACCTAGAATAACACTGCAACAATTCAAGTTGCCTGTTTTACAGCCATTTTTTGGTTCATGGAACAATTCTCTACCGAAAATGAAAACCCTTGAATCGGCTAAGATCAGAAGCTGCTTGAGATGTATCGAATATTATTTTAATCTTACCACTCAACATTTTCAATTGTACTTATCTCAAAACTTTGCCTTGAGTTGTGATATGTTTTAAAACGAAATTCCAAATTTTGCATTTAACCAACCTTAGGTTATATTTATGCTGTTCACAGACAGTTGGAGAGACACTTGCGAGTGGTATCTTTTTGTAAATATGCCTATTTTTATTTTGGAAGCCATCGTCTTCTGTAGTCATAAATCTTAGTTTCCAGCGCTTCTCCATTCTGGTCTCTTTACCTTTTTTTATAGGTTCCACAGTTTCAGTCGATTTTAATTAGTTGCCTGTGTTGTAGTATTAATCTACCTTTGTTATTCTTGCCTTCACTTATACCTTCGATTTTAAATTCAACATATTTTCTGGTCTTAATAAATGCCGTATAAATTTTATTCTTGTTTTTCTTTTTAGGTTCGAATTTTTTTGTTTTGTTTTCTCATAAACCTCCTCATTGGTAATGTTATCAAAACAACTAATTTTCAGCAATTTCATATTGCACTATGTTTCAAATGTTTATATTCTTCTTTCTGACTTTATATCCAAGTTTCACATTCAAGTACAAATTATAGGCGACGCCGAACCACACTGGTCGGACAGCTTACCTCCCATCTGGGCGGCCCGGGTTCGATCCCAAGCGCCCGCACGTAGGATTTGTGGTGGACGAAACGACATCTGAGCGAGTTTTCTTCGGGTCCTCCGGTTTCCCCCGCCACTCATTTCACCAATTGCTCCATCATCCATTTCGCTTTCATCTCATATAACTTCCTCACACTCATGTCTGGTTACGGGCCGACCACTCGTTCCAGGTTTTTCATTCTGTGATTTCATGCCATAGGCTCCCCGACCGGCTTGTGATCCCTAGGCATCAGCTTGTAACTACTGGGGTGGGGGGGTCAGTCCTACATAGGGAAGATAAGCCGACTACGTAACGCAAAAATAAAAATTATGCATTTCTTCCTCTATATCTAAACCAGTAAGTATCCGATTTAAGTAATGTACTTTTCTTACAGAAGGCAAGTTTTGCTTCACCTATACTGTTTATTTATACATACATACATACATATATTATTATTATTATTATTATTATTATTATTATTATTATTATTATTTCCCATAAGATGATTTGTTGCTATATAGGTACTGAAATTCTTCTTCGTCTAATAATAAGGTTCCGTTTAATATAATTTGTGTTTTATGATTTTCTTTTTTCCTATAAGACAAGCATTTTGTTTTCTATTTGTTAATATTTTAGTGGTAATTATTTATTACTCAATTTTCCAGTTTATTAATAAACATTTCGAAATCTACTGTTTCAATTTTTGGTGAATGCAATACCTTCTGTAACTACTGCATCCGTCGTAGAGAAAGTAAACAGAACAGAAAGTCTGGTGGTGTGTGTTGTTATGCATTAATATAAAACAAGTAGAAACCTAGGTAGTGTGGTGGTAGCGTGTCTGCCTCCCATTCAAAAGGTCGTGTGTTAGAAACTCGCTTAGGGTGAGTTATACGGATAAGGTTTTTTCGGGGTTTTTCCTTATCCTGAGAAGACGAATGTCGAGTAACTTTAAGCTCCATGGACCCCGAGATCATTTTAGCATCATTTCACCAATGTCATTCATCGTCCGATATGACCAACCAGGTTAAAGGACGTTGAACTACAAAAAAAAAGAAGAAGAAGAAGAAGAAGAAGAAAAAGAAGTAAAAGCAAAAGAAGAGTGTTTGTTTGTCATTTCCATCAGTAATGGCAGTAAATGAAATGGGAATCTACACGGAGAAAACGAAATCTTCAAAAGTAGTTTTGCATAATGACAGTGTTCTGCCCATTCCTAAGTATTTAGAAGGGTAGATGCCGCTCTAGATAAAGGGAGAGGTCCGGAATCACGTATCTACAGAATGCAGTGTGAATTCTAATTTGGATGGAATTAAGTTCAATTCTTGGCGAGGCAAAGGTTTCGTGAATAACCAAATCGTTGTGAAATCTGTTCCATGAAGCGGGATGGAAAATCGGGGCCGCTTTTCCGCAACATTAGACGCTAAAGTGGAATTAACATGTTAATGGTGCCAGCAGAATTCTAAGGAGCCAATGACATTATCGCTGTATGGGGCGTGTCTGGCTTGGTGGTACATAATCCAGGGCTGTACAATCAACCCCCACTGGAGTTACATCGCTAAACATCCGGAGATCCAACTAGCATTCTGCTTACTGAGAATAAGGGCATTATTTATAATTTAATTATTTTTTTCACACAAGCCGTGGGTAGAACAGGAGTTGCATAAGATGAATATCACAAGCCGTGTGTGTAGGACAGGAGTTGGATAGGATGGATATCACAAGTTCGTGTGTAGGACAGGAATTGGATAGGATAGATATCACAAGCCGTGTGTAAGACAGGAGTTGGATAGGTTGGATATCACAAGTGCGTGTGTAAGACAGGAGTTGGATAGGTTGGATATCACAAGCCGTGTGTAAGACAGGAGTTGGATAGGTTCGATATCACAAGTTCGTGTGTAGGACAGGAGTTGGATAGGTTGGATATCACAAGTTCGTGTGTAGGACAGGAGTTAAACAGGCTGAATATGACAAGCCGTGTGTAGGGCTGGAGTTGGACAAGTTGGATATCATAAGCCGTGCGTAGGACAGAAGTTGTATAGGATGGATATCACAAGTTCATGTGTAGGATAGGAGTTTGATAAGATGGATATCACAAGAATTGTGTAGGACAGGATTTGGATAGGATGGATATCGCAAGTTCATGTGTAGGACAGGAGTTGGATAGGATAGATATCACAAGCCGTGTGTAGGACAGGAGTTGGATAGGTTAGATATCGCAAACCGTGTGTAGAAAAGAAGTTGGATAGGTTGGATTTCGCAAGCCGTGCGTAAGATACGAGTTGGATAGGTTAGGTATCACAAGCCGTGTGTAGGACAGGAGTTGGATAGGATAGATATCACAAGGCGTGTGTAGGACAGGAGTTGGATAGGATAGGTATCACAAGCCGTGTGTAGGACAGGAGTTAGATAGGTTGGATATCACAACTTCGTGTGTAGGACAGGAGTTGGACAGGTTGGATATCACAAACCGTGTGTAGGATAGGAGTTGGGCAGGTTGGATATCACAAGCCGTGCGTAGGATACCAGTTAGATAGGTTGGATATCACAACTTCGTGTGTAGGACAGGAGTTGGATAGGATAGGTATCACAAGCCGTGTGTAGGACAGGAGTTGGATAGGATAGGTATCACAAGCCGTGTGTAGGACAGGAGTTGGATAGGATAGGTATCACAAGCCGTGTGTAGGACAGGAGTTGGATAGGATAGATATCACAAGCCGTGTGTAGGACAGGAGTTGGATAGGATAGGTATCACAAGCCGTGTGTAGGACAGGAGTTGGATAGATTGGATATCACAACTTCGTGTGTAGGACAGGAGTTGGATAGGATAGGTATCACAAGCTGTGTGTAGGACAGGAGTTGGATAGGTTGGATATCACAACTTCGTGTGTAGGGCAGGAGTTGGACAGGTTGGATATCACAAGCCGTGTGTAGGATAGGAGTTGGGCAGGTTGGATATCACAAACCGTGCGTAGGATACCAGTTAGATAGGTTGGAAATCACAACTTCGTGTGTAGGACAGGAGTTGGACAGGTTGGATATCATAAGCCGTATGTAGGACAGAGTTGGGCAGGTTGGATATCACAAGCCATGCGTAGGATACCAGTTAGATAGGTTGGATTTCGCAAGTCGTGCATAAAACCGGAGTTGTATAGGATGGATATCACAAAAGTTCATGTTAGGATAGGAGTTGGATAAGATGGATATCACAAACATTGTGTAGGACAGGATTTGGAATAGGATGGTTGCAGACATGACAAGAATTATAGGAGCCGTAAATTTTATTAGGGGCTACAAGCATTATAATTGCATTAATCGGATTCATTAAATTTTCCTATGAATTTAATGAAAAACTTAAACGGTGAAAGAATGACAGCACTGATGGCAGAGCCTCGGAAGTGTTTCCGAGTAGTGTAGCAAATGGCTGCACTGTTATATCAACATTTTATATTATATTAATATAAACACATCATATATAAACATTATATAAACCATAACACAAGAGTGACCCAAGTATGACATAAAATATATGTATGTAAAACTTTGTAGTCACTTTTGTTTTGTTCTTAACCTTCCCCGCCCCCTTCTTCACTATTGGCAGCCTTTCAGATCTCAGCTGACTTGCTTAAAGTATATATTTACCTAACCCTTTCACGTCTTCCGTGCCTGCCAGTAGCATCCAACATGCTTCTAGCTCTACATTCACGTTGGTAAAGAATCGCGGTAAATATTTTTTCCGCCATTCCTCCGCACCCCCCCCCATATCTTGCAAAGACCTTCCTTCAATTATAGTACATTGCGCAATGTGATTATAATGGTTGTTTTATACTTATTTTAATACAGGTGTATTAATTACCATTATAGTTAAGTTGCATAAGACTGGTTTGGTCGACTTTACAATAAATTCAAAACTTTTCCAATAATCGGATTCATTAAATTTTCCTATGAATTTAATGAAAAACTTGTATTTATAGGTAATTTTAACATTTGTTATTATTCAATGATGTTGATTTAATTGGCGGCCCCATCTCGTTTGGTATCTAAGAGCAGCCGAGTAGTTTCACTTAAATCATAATGACTGAGAGACTTAAAGAAAGAAACTCTCTTTAGTTTACAACACTGCGGAAAGACAGCAGGTCTAACTCTCTCTTCTTCCCCCTCTCCGGCGGCTCTCATTTTCCCGCTAAAATAACGCTTAAGAAAAGGTACGTGCATAATACATTCCAGCGGCGCCACCTCGCTCGGATGTTGTTCATTTACAAGCGCGTGACAATGGGGCATGCGCAGTGGTATTTACTGGGTTCTTAAAGTGAGAGGGAACACAGTAATGCAATTATCTCAATAAAGTGGATAATGTTGTAACGTACCGAGTTTAGTCTGGGTATGTACACGTCAAGAATACGGTTTAATTAAATTCGACGTCTGATGATAATGATGGATTCGGGAACAGAAAATGGAAAAAGTCGGTGTTCCGTGACAGCGAACAGGCAAACGCGAGTAAAAGTGGGATTCTCTGTTGAAACCGCCCGACCGTAAACAGCAAGAGCCTGCCGTCAGCCGTTCCTCATTTGTTACTGCAGTAGTCAAGGATGGTAGCAGTCTTTTATCTCTGGTGGTATGTGGAATTATTCATTCATTGTCATGACTCTGCGGGTGTGTTTCCCCACATTATTACAGCCAAGGTTTCATGGTGCCATAGTTTTTTTTTTTTTTTTTTTTCAACTGGAGGCGGTGAAGCAAAATGTCAGTTTCGACTGTTTTATAGTAGAATAGTGCGTTCTTCTCTTTCTTTATTCACACTCTGTGTAAATATTGATTTGTTTTTAGGACTTTTTAAGACTGTGCAGTAGCGTACAAAAAAGCTTGCCCGCCTCGAAACACGGTAAACACAGCCTACATGAGAATATCAAAACAACTGTTTTGAAACTGTTGGTGCTTATAAGTTTTATTGTTTATAACTTTAACGTGATTAGATTCGTAGTTGGACTGTTTCGTTCATCATATTTATTGCTCATTGCACTTATTCCAACATTATTTTGTACACATATTTTACTCTGCTACCGATAATACCCTTTTGCAGAGGAATGCATACATACATACATACATACATACATACATACATGCATGCATACATGCATACATACATACATACATACTGCAAAAAATGTCTTTATTGACTTAAAAGTGTTTTCAAATACAGACTTTGATCCACTGCTGCAAATAATTCACTTGATGTTTCGACGCGTAGATAGTTTATGCCTGTACGCCATCCATGGTTCGCGCACCACTGCATACTAACACTCCAGTCATTCATGACTCAGTACAATTCCCAATACAACAACCACATGGTTTGCAATTTTTTCTCTTTTTATAGCTAGAAAGTAACATTACAAAACTTCCTGGAAGCTTCTGGAAGCCAAGAAGCCTCGGGAATCGCGTTCCCAAAGAATCTGCTTTCCGTCGCTTCGCTCTTCATATTGTTTAAGCATCCAAATACGAAGCCTCATATTTCAGTTCTACCTCCGCATACCAGAGTGAACATGTGAGAGAGATCACATACACGTACGACATTGTCACAATACATACATGCACACATGCATACATACATACATACATACATACATACATACATACATACATACATACATATATACATACATACATGCATACATACATACATACATACATACATACATACATACATACATAATTTCAGTCAATCAATTTTATTTCAGTTAAAGCACCGTCGAAGTAGAATTGGCACAACATATTAAACATTTTACAACAATAATTGAATGGAAACTTTCGCCAATGAAATAAATAGAATTTAAACTTAAACAATTATAAATAACAGCTTTGAGTCTAGATTAAACGTACATGGACGGCCGCAAGGGGTAATTTATTAAATAACAGCCTCTGTGTATGGAACCACGGGGACTAAGTAAGTATTCCTAGTTGGCTAACTATAGCAATTGTTGCATTTGCATAGTCGACTTTTTTTCACGGTTCCACTGCCACTGTCGCAAATTTTAGAGAAATTAACACGTGAAGAGTCTTGGAATACGACTCCTGGGCGCAATGGTCACGTGCGAGAATGTTCGCTACTTCTAGAAATTTCTTTTGAGTCATAGACAGTTATAAAAGGAAGAACTACAATCCAGGCAAGTCAGTTTTTGAATGGAGTTCTGAGGGTGCGGTTGCGAGAGACTGTCTACCGTCGAAGCGACGAGATAAAACATGCACTGCAGAATTGGTATTCAAGCAAGTAATAAAGTAATAAAATCGATATTTGTTACACACACACACACACACACACACACACACACACACACACAACAATTCTGCGACTGTGTTATAACCTCTTAGGAATGCTAGAGGAGACCATTATGAATAACTTTCATGTAAGAATCCATGTGCGGATAGAGTTTATGGCACTTGCACTCCGGTACGATTTAGTGACATTTGCATTCAGGAATTTGGCTGTGGCTAATATTATTGCTTGGAGCTAAATTAGGACTAACCTAACCTAACATAATAATGTGTTCAGATATAAGGATGAGTGAGCTTAAGACAAGAGTCATGTGTGCAAGTGCCTTCACCCGTCCGAAAATGTTTCATTTGATAGGTATACACATTAGTATGTTGTCAGAATGTTTCCTGTAATAGATCGTTGGAGTGAAGCTTGGCATTCTAAAGTAATTAGAAATTATAAACCTAAAGAGTAGCGTGTTCTTCAATGTTGCCTTACTGATATTTAGATGTTGATGTTATCATTTTTGTAACTGTGGAGAGATTCACATTAAAAGAACTTTCTGATATGCATTTTTTTACGGAAAACCAGACGATAATGTAAGATATGTCTCATGGCTTTATTGTTTGATAAATTATACCTAAATTGAGGAACAGATGTTGTGCGTTATAAGTCAGCACGGCATTTGAGTCCCCGAAAGACTGCAATGATTCTTTACAATCTTTCATGGCCAGGATCTGAGCTCAGCTGATTATCATCATAATGTGAACCTCTCCATGATTACAACAATGCTTACGTACCAACATGTAAACATCACTAATGCAACATCTTGACCTGCTATAAAGAACACACTACGATTTACTAGCCCCTTTAGTATATTGATAGCATTGTTATAAAACACACATACCGTATCTATCAAACGACACATTTTCGGACATGAGTTTCTATATGAAAGTTGTTCATAATTGTCATCTCCTCTATCACTCCTGAAAGTTTGTAATATAGTCACAGAATCATGCTGTGTATGTAGTTTGACTACGCCTTTACTCGCACGTGTGTCAACGGCTGAATTTTCTTTGTAAAGTAGTTATTGCACGTGCATGATAGGCTTCTTTTCATACTTCTAGCGACATTGTCGCACGTGTGGTAAATTTAGCACGTTAGCGAGCGGCAGCAGTGCCTCAAAGGCTTAGAATGCTTTGTCTGCACGCAATGGAAACATGCTAGAACGTTCTGGAAGTTTTTTGCTGCATCTAGAAACTTCGAAAACTATAAAAGGGAGAGCACAAGTCAGGCGAGTCAGTTTTCATTGTGGGTTCTAAAGGCACAGTTGCGTGAGAGGGAGCAGTCCACTGTCTACGCGTTGAAGCAACGAGAAAAGAAAAGAAAGAAAAAAAAAAACACTTGCAGTTCAGAATTGAAGGGAATTCGCTATTTTTTAAAGTTATGTTCATGAGGAAATTTTCACGATGTTTTTATGATGGTTATTTTTCCCTATCTCAGACATTCTGTGTCTACGTAACAGGCCACACGGTTGACCCTCCTTTGCCCTCTGCCCGACACAGCATGGGGTGTTCAAAACATTGCCCCTGAAATGTGTGCTTCATTCATGCTATTAGTAGTCGAAAACGATGTATTACTTATCATTTTCTCTACACATACTATGTACATAGTCTATAGAGAAGATATATTGTATTCCACCCAAAAATTTGATACCGAGATTTCACCTGATATATATGTGTATATAGATACAGGCTTACTACAAAAGAAATAGAGAACTTCAACTGCCTGTAAAGCAAAAACTATTAGAGATAGCAACCTAATTATTTTCGAGGTATGTTGAGAAACTCTCAAAGTTTCGTTTGTTACTATTGGTAACGCTGTAGTGTTTTGTTTGTTGTTGCAGAAGCTGAAATGGCGGAAAATCCTGTGGAAAAGGCATATTGCGTGTTGGAATTTGCTAGAACGCAATCAGCAACTGTTGTCCAACGACATTTTAGAACACGTTACAACAGAACGCCACCGACTAGACAGTCAATCTACGACTGGTATAGAAAATTCGAGACAACGGGATGTTTGTGCAAAGGGAAGAGCTCGGGAAGACCAAGAGTTTCGGAAGAAAACGTTGAACGTGTTCGTGCTGCCTACATAAGAAGCCCACAGAAATCGACATCTAGGACAAGCATGCAATTACAAATTCCACAGCAAACTGTATGGAAAATCCTGCGGAAGCGACTGCACATGATGCCTTACAGATTACAGATGTTGCAGTTTGTGAGTGAAGAAGATAAGGTCATACGGCGTGACTTTTGTATCGACATGTTGCGACATGATGAAGACGATGCTGGTTTTTGTGAGCGCATCATTTCATTTTTGTGGTAACGTGTTCTAAAATGTCGTTGGACAACAGTTGCTGATTGCGTTCTAGCAAATTCCAACACGCAATATGCCTTTTCCACAGGATTTTCCGCCATTTCAGCTTCTGCAACAACAAGCAAAACACTACAGCGTTACCAATAGTAACAGACGAAACTTTGAGAGTTTCTCAACATACCTCCAAAATAATTAGGTTGCTATCTCTAATAGTTTTTGTTTTACAGGCAGTTGAAGTTGTCTATTTCTTTTGTAGTAACCTGTATATATATATATATATATATATATACAGAGAGAGAAAGAGAGAGAGAGAGAGAGAGGTCCCTTGAGTCCAATAAAAAGCATTTTTAGAAAAAGGTCTACGCGAGCACGTGTGTCCGTGAATAGCATTGCTAAAAACGAAAAGACCGTTAAATACCAAACTTAGTATTTAAGTTTAGTATCTTCCAAGGATGCGACATGGAAGATTTTCAAGAAAATAGCCTCCCCCAACTACATTTTACATAATATGTTTATTACAAAATATCTTGCATTTTCTGGGAATAGCCTCTAAAGAACCCTCTTTTCCTTCTGGATGACTTTTGTATAACTGGTAAACCGCAAGATATGCACAAAAACACTACACAAAGAGGTAGATTTCGTTAAAACATGCCATTTATGTCATATACATTTTTTTTTGCATAAAAAGGTATCCGGGATATTTGTTGTTGTTCGTTTCCTGTTAAAGTCACCTGTCGTTTGATTGCTCTTTTCTTTTATCCCTGTCCATGCTCAAAGAGGACCGAATTTCAATTGTTTCCCATAGCGATCAGCTTTCCAATTACTTTCTTATCGATGCCTATATTTCCCTTCTTCTAGAAAGGAAGCAAGTACTATGACAATTTCTAAATAGGTTTATTTCGAATATCATAATGTAGAAAAAAGAATGATATATAAAATTTGTTTGTGGAACAGCTAGATGTCATATGAGTGGGACACATTCGATGTTTTACTTTCTCTACACGTACTATGTACATAGTGTATAGAAGTATTGTATTCCGCCTAAAAATGTGATGCCGAGATTTCACTGGAGGTCCCCTGAGTCGAAAAAAAAATTAGAAAAAGGTACTTCTGTGTGTATGTGTGTTTTAAAAATGTCTGATTTTAATAAAAATAGCGTATATTAGAGTTATTTACTCACAAATAAAATGTATATCTTGTATTTTCTGTAAATAGCTTCTGAAGTCCTGTTCATTCTAGATGAATTTTGCATAACTGGTAAACTGTAAGAGATACACAAAAACTTACTACACAAAAAATGTAGAGCTCATTAAAACACCCAATATATCTATATAAATATATACATATATAATACCTATATAATTTAAGTACACATTAAACTATATTTTTTGTAGAGTTGACCCTTTCCGAGATACCCCTTGATTTAGGTTTTAATTTTATTCTACGTATCTTCTCAAACGAAGTTACCTTTCGTTTTATCTCTCTTTAGTTTTTCTAAAAATACAAAGCGAACCGAACTTCAATTGTTCACATATCGATCGGCTTTTGAAATATATCGCTTTAGCCTTCTGCCCTATAAGGAACTAAATAGTAAATCCAATTTTGTAATGTTTATATCGTTTAGCATGATGTATAGAAGCATAATCTTTTGTAAGGATAGTTTGTTTGCAGAACAGGTATAGAAAGCCATATAAATACAACTCATTAAATGTTTGTTGTTTTACTATTATGCTATGCCAAATCGTGTTTACTTCCTAGAACTACTTTTATAATTAAAGAATCCTCACCCCAATTTGGGGGGCACGGGCATGACAATATCCAAAAGTTAGGCACAAGACATAAAAGTGTTATTGGAACTATATCTGTGTTTTCTCTCTTTTCTGATATTCGAAATATTTAGTGCGTTTAAATAGAATTCTGAACTCGACCTGAGCCCACTTCCCGTAACATGTAGATGGATATTTACAATAGAACTAGACTGCAAATCCGATCCTGCTAGGAGAGACGATGGAATCGAGTTGCGTATCACATACTGACGTAACCACGGTTGCAACCGGATGATATTGAAATCATATAACCACAGTATGCAGTAAAACACACTTAAATGTTAATTAATTGCGTTGGTACAGGATATTTTCAGAATATATGGTAGCGGGAGCCACGCATTCTTTATAATGTTTCTGAAAAGTATTTACCCTGATGAACACAGGTGAAGCCGGGCCCACAACACTCAAATTCTGACTTCAGCTTATTGAATTTAACCTGTTAATATTGTTACAAAAACTCTCATTTTACTACAACAAACCGCTCTTTATTTAGATAGGTAGAGTCAGACTTAAAAATTTAATACCATATCCGGATGCTCTACCAATGAGCTACCATAGCAACATGCCGGCATAGCATTGAATTTCTCAACTGAGTTGTTCAGCCTGACTCAACCTATCCATCTCCTGTCTACACATGACTTGTGTTAAAACAACAATTACATCAATACTAATTGACCATAATAGTTGGCTATACTATGACTCCTGGGACTTAAGAGTGCTCGCAACATTGTAAGTCGCCATTGGGGTTGTCATCTCAAAATAATTTGAGATCACCTTGTGGTTTACCGGGAAACATGCAAGTCAGTTTAGAAATTCAATGCTATACCGGCATGTTGCCATGTTAGCTCAGTGGTAGAGCAACGGGCTAGAGACTAGGAAATCTGTGGTTCAATTCCCGGCCATGCTATTGCATTTTACCTATCCAACTCCTGTCCTATACACGGCTTGTGTGAAAAAATAATTAAACCAACTCTTTATTTCTTCCAAAAACTGATTACAACCAGAATCTGCTCTCAAATAATTATCTGTCTTAAATGATTTCCTAACAGTTCTGCTGAATAGTTTCCTTTCGGCGTAACAGTTCACTATAGTTTGCAAGTTGAAACTGACCTCTGTGCTTTTTTTCTTCTTCCCAAGTGGAGGGGAAAACTGCATTAATACATTTAATCCCCAGTCGGGACAGGCTGGGAGGATATGAGGGGCTCTCCGCTGGAGAGCGGCATACCCACTAGAAAACCTCTCCACCAGTATTGGAAGGAAAAGAGGAGAGGCGGTACCGATTATTGCACCCGCGGATTCAAAGGTGAAAAATGTCGGAACCGGAAATAGCGGCCAGAGGAGCAATAATGGAGGGCGGGAAACAGACTTGACCGAGGCCCAGACTGCCCCCAATGCAGATTCAGGGTGAAGAATGTGGGATTAAAGGCGTGGATGTGAAGGAATTATCGAAAGTGTCGTAGGCGGCCTCTCCGACTTGAATATGGCCGCCCCGACGAAGTTACTCGTTCCTCCGGCATCTCCAAGAGGACTCTTCCTTGAAGATTGCTCGGATCAGTCGGTTGTGTCATCTGACGTTGGCGTCAATAAAAGTCTCGCTTGGCAGTTGTTCAAGAAGTGCTTGGAGATTTGGGAGAGATGAGTCTGTTGCATCCTGGTGTTCCTGCAGCCCATGCTCCAGGCTGCCAGCTTAACTCAGTGTCAGTAACTCCGAATGGAGGACCTGAATGTCCTCACGTAGGCCCTGGATTTGTTGCGGCAAGGTGTCTGAGGTTGGAGATGTATGTGGTGACTTCGCTGCTGTGGAGGTAATGCTCGGGCTGCTACGGTGTTGGTTCATTCTCATGGGTTAGCTGGGGCACTGGACTTGCACTGTAAAGTGTCCCGTGCTGAGACAGGTGGCACAGAACCGGCGGGGGCGTCGGCAGAGGTCGTGCTCAAGACACACTGAAGTGAAAGCGTTAGTGCCACAGTAGTGACATCTCAGCGGGGAAGAGCATGTGTCCTGGCTGTGCCCGAAGGCACAGCAGCGGCGATGGGGCCTGTTTGCCAGCCTCGATGTGCAAATGTCCCACTAATAAGGACAACCCGGTCGCCAAGGCAGCAACCAGACCCGCGCACACCTTAGCTTCACTCTTACGAGAGGTGTTGGGCCCTGGTCGCAGTTAATCCTAGTGGTCCTCAAGCAAGAGGCCCCTGAGACTTCTCAGTGGCGAGGAGGTGCCTGGTGGAAAGATCATGAGGGACCCCTCCCCCTCGAACCGCGGAACTGTATACGCATCGTCGGCCTCGAGCGGAGTGGTGGCGGCAAATACGACTGCATCCGCGGTGAAGTAGTTGCGCTCGCTGACGGTGAAATAGTGGCGGCAGTGGTTATGACGAGGTCTCCCCATCGGAGAATGCCGGGTGAGCGGTGGAGGCTGAAGAAACAGCGGGTCTGCGATGGTGTTTCGTCCTCGGTATCTCGAGCAGAAGTCCCTCTGGGCACGCTTTTTGTACATTTCGGTCATGTGACTGGAAACCTCCATAAACTTTCGCATGTGCAAAATCACCGCAGTTGTCACAAACTCACCCAGGTATAACAATGGGGGTTTCGACGTCAAAGAACCCTCCGACACAATATGTTCACTATTACAGGGGAAATCACAGCTGCGATATCAAAAGTACTTGCCGATGCCAGATTTCCACTAATGTATGTCCACTAATGTACGTGAAACAATTGATGTCAACAATTAGCAATGAATTACGAAGCAAGTCGTACACACCTGCCCGGAGTTAACATGCCCGATGACTTAATATGTTCATTGCACGTATTGCAATATCAGTGTTGGGTCCGAAACTAATTTCTCGGCTGGAGGAAAACTTCTTTATTGCATGATATTTCGTTGGTCGCAGCGGTAGATCGGAATCCTCCGTGTGATCGGTTGTTTCTTCTTCACTCGCTGTGTAATCGCCTTTGCTTTTGTGTTTAACTAAGGTATTGCGAATGTGGAAATGTAGTATTCAAACCTAGAGCCTGTACTGCATAGTGTTGTTTGTAGACAAAGATGTTCAGTAAATGTTTTAGAATATATGTTATGCTACTTTTATATTATACTAAATTTTAAGAAGAAAATAGTGTATTTGTAGTTATTTTACATTATAAGTGAATTACTTTATTTCAAATATTATTCGGGCGTTTGGGGGGAGGGACAAAAATGAGTCATACATCTGCAGTCAAATGAAACTCCGTATCAACATACCAATTTTACGTGGGTCCTCCCCATCCTTTACTGCAGATACATTTGAATGCAGCCACTGAGATTGGAACTCTTATGTCCGGCTTTGAATGGATGATCAGTTCATTGCGTATCGCCGTGGGATCAGAGCTACTCGAACGACCTACGTTAAGGTGTCTGTGATGGGTTTAAGAATTGGAGAAAGAGCAGTAGAGGTAGTAAATGTGCTAAAATGGCCTCTCTCAATGATTCTCAAAATAAGCCCAACTTATCTCAATTTTGATGTGCTGATTGGCCAGGTACGGTCTTATCCACATTCCTATTCCTCATAATGTACCAAGAGATACAAATAGCAATAGCTAAACCCTCATCGCGGACTTCTGCATTTGTTTTTAATTCAAAATGATGCAGTCAGCCTTAGGTAAGAAAAGAACCAAATAGCTCCTAGTTTACGGCGATGCTGGGATTTTATATAATTCATTTTAGAGAAATCGTGTGATGCCAATAATTCCAATTTGGAAAATGCAAGATTGGTCAATGATTTAAATAACTCCCAGCCTTTTTTTTTTTTTTTCAAACATTTTTATTCGTACAGTTTTATAGCACAAGTAATTCCATATGCATTTCAGTATGAAGCCTCTGGAAATGTTGTGCAAATTATACTTTCAGCAAACATTCTATTTATGTTTGCTTAAGTCAGCAAATGACGTATGACAGAATGTGTGAATCAACAGCATTTCCCTACCTTGTTTAGAGTCGGGGGAAACGAATTCTGACTTCCTCGGTAGAACTTTCAGATTTTGCACAGTAATTTCTTTGTTTGCTAGTATTTCGTGCGTTTGAAGTAACTAGCTTTAAAAGTAAACAAAATGTTAGAAAAATCAGGGCTAGTGTTCCATTAAATGACTAAATGGAGCATACCATTATGGTAAATAGATGGTGTTAAAGCCTCCCATCGCAACCGTGTGCTGTTCAGTAGCTGGCAATATGTGAAAGGGAGAGGGGGTAAAATGCGGAGAAAAAACGCAAGCGCAAAGTTTAGAGCATATATTACGTGGCAGATTACGTAATTATCCGACTTCATTAAATAACATGGATGCAATCTTGCGTTTATACTGCGTCTGTGTTTTCTTAACTCTCCAAATCTGCATCCATTAACCGACCGGCATAAATGTTTTACTTGGCACAATGAAAACAAAAGGTATCTTTAATCTGCCTTGTGTTGACTTTACATTAGATTACATTCTACGAGCTAGTGACAGAAGTTGAATTTGCAACAGCTTTAAAACTTACTGAACACTTACATTTTAGCCAAACAAATACTACAGCTTTTAGAAAAGGTTGGGAATTTCAGGGCTTTTAAGGCCTCTCTTAAGAGGTACCTTTGCAATAAATCATTTTACTCTGTAGATGAATATTTAAGTGACAAATCTGTCTGAAAATACTGTCAACAATCATTGTATTTATAAGTATTATAATGTATTTGCATTTTATGTATATTAGTGTGTGTGTTTTATATTCAAATTAAACTGATGTATACTTTGACTTGCAGGAATGTGTCAAATGAATTTTTTAGTATTTAGTAATGACACAAGGTCTGTAAAGCCTAATGCTTTGATATTTTACACTGTAGTGCATAATTGTAAATTTTTGCATTGGAAATATGTATTGCAATTTGTTGACTTTTATGAAGAGTACATAATACAATAATTATATTTTAGTTTTATATAATTACTAGTAGTAACTATTATGTCGATAATTAGAAAACTCTCATCTGACATTACATCAGTGCTACATATAATGAAATAATATTTATTTATACAATTTAACATTAATTTTTGATACTCTTTGTTTTTATGTGATTGAAAAAAAAAGAAAAGGAAGTCCATGTGCTTTTATAGAGCAAATTAAGTATAGTAGAGGCCTCAAATACAAATGGTGTGATTATATGTCTATTCTGCTGTTTTTGTAACCCAAGCTTTAAGCACAAGCTTTACAGAATGCTTTCTAATCTAATCTATCCCTCGAGATTAAGGTGTTGAGACAATTGTGGCAGCTTTATGGATGATTGATTGGGTTGACAAGATTTATTGTACGGAACTGTACGTGCGTTTCTTCCCTTTGCTTTTGAAATGCAATCCTCTAAGATCCAAAAGGATCACTGATCCAGTGCCATGGAAGGGGCTTCCTTTGCTGCAGGCCAGACTGTGGCTTCTTACTAATCTCGTGCTGTCAGTTTTAATGCTGGTTCTTTGGCTAAGGGTAACATAACATTTTGATAGCGGACTTTTCTGTAAGAGCTTTCCAGTGATTCCAACTATAATATAAAAGCTCGTATTTTATTACTCTCTCTACTATTTTCCTATAGTAAGTAAAGTATTGCATTCCGTCCAAAATAGATTCGGTGACTAAATCAAAAATACACCGTTTGAGTCTCCGCAAGCCTCCTAGAATTAATTTTAGAAGAAAACAAATTGTATGGTATGCGTATATATGAAATAACTCACAAATGCATTGTTAGTTCAATAACGAAACTTAGTCAAAGGTTCAACATCTTCCAAAGATAGAATATTTGCGAATCTAAACCACGCTTTTGGAAAACCTTTCGTTAATTTTAGTTTTTCTCAGAAATATCTTGTGCTTTTATATAAAATACCATTGCTAAACCTAAGAGACAGCGAAAATGCTCAGTAGATCTAGTTATTTATGTGTCTTGTCGTTTCTGAGGCATTCTGGGTTATTGATTTGCAGTTTTCAATATTTTTCTCAAATACTTTAGATGCTCTACGTCAGGCTGTTCCATCTTGGATGTGCGCCAAAAAACCCACCGTCTAAATCGCGACTGACAAGAGCACCTGCATCATGTAATACAGCACAGCATTGAGGGCAAGCTATTGTCTTGGCTGAATCATATGTTGGAAATGAAGTGGCAGGGCACAAATATTTGCCCAGTCACACATTGGCTACCAAGCTCCATCTCTACTCCGAGTATTGTAGCTGAGTATGCGCGTGTACTTTTCTTCAGATGAGTCGAGTTGGGACAGCCTGTTCTATGTTATTAGTTTGTTTTTTTTCAAAACACCTCTTTTTAGGTTACTGTATTCTTCTTATACCTATAATCGATTAACAAAAAGTAGATAGAAAACAAATGTTTCTAAGAATAGTTAGTAGGTTATGTCATAACAGTATTTTTACTTTCTCTACACGTACTACGTAAATAGTATATAGAGAAGGTATTGCACTCCAAATAAAAATACGATACCGAGATTTCACTGGAAGTAGACGTTTTAGGGTCCTCTGTATCCAAAAAAAGCACTTTTGGAAAATGGTCCGCGTTTGTCCGTGTGTTTGTTAATACGATAGCTCAAAAACTAAAAGTTGGTAAAATACCAAACTTGATATATACGTTTAGTATCTACCAAGGGTGCGACACGAAGATGCCTCTGAGGACTACACTACACAAAATATGTAGATTTCGCCCCATGACAACCAGCTTTTAAAAGACTTGACTGTCGTTTTAGCCCAGTGTATTCCATGATTTCCTTCTACCCACAAGAAAGCATTTCTACTAATGTTTACCTCGATTAGCATGAAGTGGATAGAAGAGTAGATTACAGGTTGTTACAGAGATGTAAAGAAAGTCATGTGAATGGAACATATCAGATTTTTTCAAGTAGTAACTCACTATTTTTCTTTTTTCTTTTCCTCGCGTTCATATAAAACATATGGAATTGCATAGCCATCTCACGAAAGGACTGCTTTTCTTGAGCTAAGCGGTGTATGTGATATGTCTAGTTCCTTAAAACTATGAATATTGCAATGCAAAGAGTAGGTACATTAAGAATTTTCTAGCAAATCTTCATATTGTATCTTTGAAAGCGTTTGAAACTAAATTAAAAGTTTCATATTTATTGGATATTTCAATTTTAGTTTCTCTAACACGTATGTATAATGTACATAGTAGGTAGCGAAGGTATTTTATTCCAGCCAAAAATTCGACACCGAGATTTTATTGGGTAAATAAAAAAAAAAGAATTTTAGAAAAATTCCCCGCGCGCGCAGACCTTTGCTGTTTTTGGACTCAGGTCCCCAAAATGCATATTTGCAGTGAAATCTCCGTATCGAATTTTTGGGTGGAATACAATACCTGTTCTTTCCACTATGTACATTGTGCATACGGGCTAGAGAAAGCATAAAAAACGTTGGTTCCAATTTCCCTCGATTTCATTCTTTGGCTTTCGATGATCATCTATTCTTTGCATGTTCTACTTTCTACTCACGAATAAAATTACACACAGAAAGTTAACAAAAGGGTACGCCTTTACCTGTATAAAACCTAAGGACTGTCTCTGGTGAAATAAGAATCTTCGCATTGACAAAACTCACAGACGCTGATCGATCTTGCTTGAACAACTTTAGTTCTATTCCTCCGCTCAGAAGAAAGGTTTAATTAGAGAAAACAATTCACTGTCGGCACAGTTTATTTTGCTCTCTGTTACCATGACAACGTCCCGCTTGAAATTCCATTTCATAAAGTAATTTTATGTTTCTATTGCATAGTTTTCCTTCTCGTTGCATTTTCCGTCACGAAAGAAATAACAATGAAGTAAACGCAGTAAGGGTCATTTCCTTTTTCACTTTTTTTATTGCTTACCTACTAAGTAGAAGTATAACTTTTCAGGCAAAATGCGATACCCGGTTTTACCGAAAATGCAAGTTTGAGAACTCCTTGAATCCAAAAGCATTTTAAGAACGGTCCGTGTATGTTTGTTTCTGTTCTCTCTCTCTCTCACTCACTGTGTGTATTTGTGTATGTATCTGTGAAAAGTGTACCTCAAAAACGTAGTGGTATTTTAATTCAGCATCTTCCAAATATGCGACACGAGTATTTTTAAGATTTTTCCTCAACCGACATTACTCTTTGCGTGGAAAATCTTTATCAGATGTTCTCAAAAATGCGGCTAAGACATTGTAATGAAATGTATGTCTTGCATTTTCTAGGAATAGTTGCGGAAGTCCTTTTCGTTCTGAAGACTTTTTGTAATTGGTAACCTGGAAGAGACACACAACATTTTAATATACAACAAATCTAATGTGAAATCTTCTCGGGCTTCTAGCCAGGTATGTTTTATGCATTAACCTGGCTAGAAGCCCGAGAAGATTTTGAATTAACACGTCGCCAGGAAAGCTTTAGTTCTTATTTTAAAATCTAATGTGTTCCATTCGCATGGTTCTGCAACAAGCTTTTATTACAAATGGGAATTCTTTTATCTACGTATGCTAATTCAGATAAACATTATTTAAAATGGCGCTTTGTTGCTTCCTTGTAAGTAGAAGGTAAATAAGGGAATACACTAGGCTAAAGCGTTAGCATAAACTGTTAAAGACTGTCGCTATGAGATGAAATTGAAATTCGGTTCTCTTTGCATGACCAGGACTAAAACAAAATATGTATAAAACGAATGACGACTTCCTTTGAGAGAAGTTTAAGTATTTTAAAAGTCAGACCAATAACAAGGATCTCCACAAAAACTTGTATTTATTCTAAATTGTGCTTTTTAAGTGATCACAGTTTTTCTGAAATACCCTACACTAACGACGGCTTCCACTTTTGTATTATTAATGTGAATGTACTTATTTAATTATCTCTATTCTTCTATAAAATTTTAATATTGATATTATTAGTAAAAGGCAGCACTAATATTATTATGTAATAAACTGATAATTAATGTTATTAGTAGATGTATAAACAGAATGCCATATATTATTAGTTAATATGATTTGTTTGTACTAAAAATATCAGCGTTAAACAGGCCGCAAGAAGAAGGAATGAAGCCAAGAAACCACAGGTTGCAAGTAAGCCATAGAGGCGCGCGGAAGTCCTTAACATTTGAGAGTTCGATGATACGTCCGGCTGCTGGAGCAGGCTAGTTATGTCATGTATTTGTGATGGATTTAGCTATTTACGATATATTCTTTGTTATTGGTTTGAATTTCCAAATACATTTTCTCAACTGAGATTCCTCTTTTCTCCCCCCCCCCCCCCCTTGTGATCATACAAAGAATATAAAATATCCAAGCTGCGATATAGCAACCAGCTATGATTTGACTATCGCTTAAGCTTCTGTATGCCCTTATTCCTATTGTACCTATAACAAATGAGTAATACCTACAACTATTTCTGCAAATGTTTTATGCATTAACATGAATAGATGGGAAAATAGTTTGTTAAAACATTGGTATTTTCATCGTGATTATGCAAAGAGCATTGTATATCAACGCCATCGCATACCACTCTGGCTATCGCTACTGTATGCTAAAATAAATGTGCAAATGTTAATTGATCTGTATTAACAAGAAGTAGATAAAGTAATAGGTATTTATAAGACCATCAGGTTCTGTTTCTCCAGATTTTTCTCTTGGTTTATGCACATAGTCAATGGTATGCAAAATGGTAGTTGCGTAGTCGCCTTCCTGTTATTTTCTTTGTAATTGGCTGGCACACTTGTAATCGTTGATGGTGGTGGCTGGTGTTTTAGGTACATAAATTTCAAATTAATAAATTTGTAGCCCTCCCCGAAATGTTAGGATGGTTTTAGGTTTGGTGTTGAAGCTTTGTTTTGAGGGTGTTAAGGAGGTAGCGCTACAGCGTAGGATGCACAACGTCTGCTGTTCCGCCGGGATATTAATTCTTAAAGTTTGGTTGATGGATTTTTTTGGTGGAGGGGGGAGTACTTCAGCTTTTTAGCTGTTGACTGATTAATGCATTCGTTATTGAAGGTTGCACAAGCCATGAGAGGAACTCGGAACTGCCTGCAGCGGCAGTGGGTGAGTAATCCACCAGAGATCTGACAAGGGCTTTCTAATGATGGGCCAATGTAGTGTACACATTTTGAGCCCGGCGCCTAATCACATGATTCTATGCAAGCCTCTAATAGCCAAAATAGGAGGTTGAACCCAGCAAAGGGTTTCGGACGTAGATAACCTTAGCATGGCTTCCTTCGGAAGGGAAGTAAAGTCTTGGTCCCATGTAATGTTTGCACATAAAAGAACGAGAAGGAAAGGTACCTGGGCTAAATGCGCCCTGTTTCACGTTCACAAGTGGTGATTTGGTCCTCTTATGCCATCTACAGATATGAGTCTTCTCACGTCCACATAGTGGTGAACTCGCAAACTGGAAATTCCTTAATCAAACAACCACTAATGGCAACCCAATGTAAGCCAACATGGCGTGATGGAACTTAAATTTAATATAAATGTATACACACCTTTGAATGTAGTCCGTATTGATATTTGTTATACGTTTAATAGGAAGTAGCTGTAAGATAAACAGAACAAGACTGTAAAAGACCTCATATCCTAAGGCATGCGGTATTAATACTTGTTCGACAGTGCTTTCTGCAATATGCGAGAAACTCAGCTTTTGTTTCACTAGCTTTGGATTAAAACCGGAAGTATATTTAGAGGGAGAAGAGATGCGTGCTACCCGGTTTTTGGGTGGGGTTCCGGTGCATGGAAGTTTTGCTAGATTTCAGCATAACATCCTTCCTGAGTACCCTCATTATAGTCTATACCTTAGTAAAATATTTTGCTAATACATCCTTACACCGTTCTTTGAATCTACGCGTCACACCAGTGAGGAGATTGTGCAACCTCTTACCCAGCTTATAGCAGGAATGTGGTTTCATTTATTAAGTAAAGAATTCGAATGGAGGTAAAGCAGTAAATACTAAAGCATATGTTTGGAGGTATTCTAGTTGATATTTCACATTTTATTTACTTCCGTTCATTGTTGTTTTAGGAAGAATTATATTTAAATATAGACTAAATTATAATTCTCTTCATAGTACATGATACGCAGATACAGAAGGTACTGCACTGCACCCAAACATTCGATACCAAGATTTCACGGGAAATACACGTTTAAGGGTCCCCTGTTTCCAAAAACGGCATGTCAACTTTCTTTGGTCCGTATGTACAATGCAAATAGTTGATAGAGAAGGCACTGTATTCCATCCAAAAATTCGATATCGAGATTTCACGGAAAAATGTTTTGAAGTCCCCTGAGTCCAAAAAAAACATTTGTTAGAAAATTATCCGTGTGTCTATGGACAGCATAGCTTAAAAACGAAAATACAATTAAATGGCAAACTTAGTATTTACGTTTAGTATCTTCCAAGGATGCGTCACAAAGATTTTATGAGGAAATCCACTCCACCTTAAACTACGCTTTACATGGGAAAATTTTCGAAAATTTTGACTTTCTTAAAAAAATGGCCTGTCTTCCTTTCTCTTACTGTTCGTTCAACTCATACCATTCTTCTGGAATAAGTTAGCCACAATAAACCGCATTGCGCGAGGTTGAGGCAGTACTAATGAATACAAGGTGTAAATAATGAATAAACAAGGTAATGTAAATGTAGAAATAAGATTATATTATTAGATGCTATTAGCATAAGCGTATTTACAAGAGGGACGAGGTAGCTCAAATAGTACAAGAGTCATAAAAAGATAAATATTTCGCAAGGTTTTTGAGGACAATAGCTAAGGTGTTGGGGTAAGATTATAAAGGAACGTCCTTAAGCAAAGAAAAAAAAAAAAAACAGTCTACCCAAGCTTTAAGGTTTGAGAGATTGTGAAAATTATTGGAAAGTTACTACCAGCCAAAGTGAAACAGTAAGACAGTTGCTATTGGCTCATGAAAACAGGTGCTCTTGTGAGCGGAAAAGAACGCCAATTAGAGCATTTTAATCCTTAGGCAGACAAAGGTGTTCAAATATATTTATAGCGACGCAGCTCTCGACACACTTCGTTCTCATTTACTGTATAGTGCAGTCGGTTTAGGTGGAAGTGCATTTAGTTAGTTCTCCAGTATTTTGGTATTACAGATTACTTACGTAAGGAATGTAATACACGAAATAAGTTTCACGTGCAATTAAACGCGTAATACATTGGTAACAGTTTAAATAAATTGCTTAAATTAAAAGTTACAAATGTGTTATCTCTCCTTTTACCGCTCACGTTCTGTTAAGAGATACTTGCTCGACCGAGGAACCCAACTAGACGGAGCAAATATAAATAATATATGAAAAACTTTATTTACAATATAAAAAATCTGATGTGTTCCATTCTCATGACTTTCTCAACATCGTTGTAAAAGATTATTGTTAAAAAGAATATTCCTCTATCTACTTTATAATAATCGGGATAAACACTAGCAGAAATCGTCTTATATCACTTGTTTCCTGGTAAATGGAATTTAAATAAGAGAATACACTAGGCTAAAATGATAGTCAAATCTTTTAAAAGCCGGCTGCCATGTGGTTGAAATGCGCTTCTATACAGGGCCAAGATTTTATAGCTTTCCCTGTCAGAAAACTAAGTATTTTAATCTGAAACAAATAACAATAAATATCTCAGAAATGGTCAATTCCACGAAAAAAATTTATGTAACAAAAATTGTGTGTTTTAACGAGCTCTACATTTTTTGTGAAGTAAGTTTTTGTTTATCTCTTACGGTTTACCAGCTGGGCAAAATTTCGCAAACTTCATCCAGAATAAAGTTGTCTTCAGAGGCTATTCCCAGAAAATTCAAGATATACATTTTACTTGCCATATAACTATCTTTAATATACGGTATTTTAATCCAAATCGCTATAGCCATTTTTGAGATAATCAACAATTTCCAAAATTTTCCCATGTAAAGGGTAGTTGGGGGTAGGGGGATTTTCTTGAAAATCTTCGTCTCGCATCCCTGAAGATACTGAACTTAAATACCAAGTTTGGTATTTACAGACTTTTGGTTTTTGAGTTATAGTGTTCTCAAACACACGGACTTACACACAGACCTTTTTCTAAAAATACTTTTTTTTTATACAGGGGACCCCAAAACTCTATTTCCGGTGAAATCTCGGTATCGAATTATTGGGTTGAATGCAATGCCTTCTCTATACACTATGTACATAGTACGTGTAGAGAAAGTAAAAAAAATACGAGATATCGAGGTGTAGGTGCCGCCATCCGTTGTCTACCGTTTACCTTTAGATGTCAAAAATAGTTAACTGCTGAAGAATCATTTTCGTTCTAACAATTATCATCAAATGCTCAAAAGAGATAACAAAAGGAGTGCTTTGTAAAGACAGTATTCGTTATTTTAACATCTCAGAATATAATGCACAAGGGCTCCAGGAGCTTAAAATAATATCTGGAAACACAGCAGATAAAACAAAAAATGTTGACCCATTCGACAAAGTTGTTTGATGTGCTCTTGTAGCACATTTGGACATGATACTCTCGATGTGATGCGTATATACCAGTTTGAAGTGCAGAATAAATAAGGAGTAAGCCAAAGAATATTCGAGTGAAAGATGCAGAGCAGAGATCACATCCTTTCTCTATGTTAATGCTTAGTGTGAAGATCCACAAAAAGTTCTAAGAAAACAATTGAATGTATATGTTTTGTTAAATAGAAGAAAAGAAAATTGAGAAGAATTCTGACTTTCTCTATCCATCGCTACCAATTGTTCTTAACAAAGATTAGGTTTCAATTTCATTTTAATCCTGATAAGTATTTACAGAAATGCCTTTATTACTTATTTTCTTGTAGATACAAAGGGAGTAGAGAAATTGCTAGGCAATTAGAACATATCGTAAGGCTGGTCGCTATGTGCCTAATATCTTTGAAATTTAATTCTCTTCGCTTGCCCAGGAGAAAGAAAACTAATAAAGACTTCCCATTTAAGAGTAGTATAAGTATTTTAAAATTGAAACCAAAACACCAGAAAATGAGTAATTTCATAATAAAAATACGTTTGACAAAAATAATGAGCTTTAACGAAATCTAAATTTTCTGTTGAGTAAGATTTTGTCTTTGACCAGTTATATAAAAATCATTCAGAATGAACATGATTTCAGAAGCTATTCTCAGAAAATTAAAAATTTACATTTTATGTTTCGTAATGAATATTTTTAATATGTATGACACATAATCAAATTCTTAAGAAAATCGAACAGTTCGAAAGATTTTAAAAATACGTTATTTGAATCATGTTAGTCATTTTTGATAAAATAACAATTTTCGAAAAATTATGCATGTAAAATATAATTGCCGTTGGTCGATTCCTTGGAAGATGCCGGTCTTGAACACCAAGATTGGTATTTAGTCAACTTTTTCTTTTGATTGTTCATATTTATATATTTACATTATACACTCGCGCACGCAGACACACTTTTATGAAGTCTTATTTTATGAATTCATGGCTCCAAAACGTGTATTTTAGTGAAATCTTGATAAAATAGGCCTTAGAGCAAAATTAAACGGTCTTTCACGCCCAGTATAGAATGGGACGTTGTGAACCACAGCAGTTAAAGAGTGTTCATAAATAAAACTCCATTTAATTCCCCCTGGAGACATGTTCAGATTCTTGCGTATGAGACACCGGTTATTAGTGAAGATTAGTTAATTGCTGATGACCCAAGTTCTTTGCAACACTTAAGCTATTCATCTTATGTCATATATTTTTTAAAGAACGGGGCAATCGTTACGTTTATCAACAATGCTCCCTAGTCCAAGGTCGACATTTTGAACATATTTTATTAACATTGTGAACTTGTTGAATTGTTGCTTTTTCTTATTCATTTTACTATATTCAATGCCTTTTAAGATCTGCATCATTTAACATTATTTTAACTTCTCTGAAATAGTTTGTATAATATTGGAGAAAATTTGATCAGTAATGGTAGTATTTACATTTGTTATTGACAATAACATGTATTGTAGATGTGTGAAGCGATTCGTTCTTCTACAGACCACAGATTTAGTTCATATAATTAAATCAAGATTTACAAGATGGTTTGTACTTTTGTTTTCGTTTTATATAAAATTAAAGATACGTGGCTACTGGTATTTAAACTCTCCTAAAGTCCTGTAGCAAAACTGCATAGCGACAACTTTGGCGGAATTTCACCTAACCCGAAACGGCGTTTAAGAAAGGCAATGCCCTCTAGCCTGATAACAAGCCAATAAAATAAGAAAATACTAAATTATAACGCCTAAATCAGGCCTTAAAATGTCGGTGTTATTCTGACACTCTGTATAAGCATCCATTATGCGGAAATAACTATGCGAAAATAGGCAGAAATTGTTGCAAGGGGCAGTTTATTTTTAATGTCGGTTTTTGCTTTTAAACTAACTTGGTTTGGAAACATACAGTTGCACTTGCAGTGCAATTTCCTCATAAACATTCTCATGACATGCATCTGGGGTCACTAGCTCAGAATTGTAAAAACATGTCATATTTAGACGTTACACCATTGAGCGCTGAAAGTCACAAAAGGTTTTGGTTTCAATGAGAGGAGACATTTGGTGGCCTAAGAGAGAGAACTCTGGTAACTAAAGCTTCTTTGAATAAATCTCGCCCGCCTGAATACGCGGTTGCCGACTCTTAACTTACACAGCGGGTAAATAACTTTCGCGCTATTCAGCACATCTTTTTCAATGCCCTTTTCAGTCTAGGTGTTGCATTCGGTGATCTCCTTTGTCTGCCTTACCTTCTGCACTTAAAGAGAAAACTAAACGAAACCACCAACTTTGGGTTCATTTGACGCTGTTTTATGAATTGAAGGCTGGACGACGTTCTACAGTATATCTGGGTTATCTTGAAGCATGACCTACTTCTAGCTACCTCGTTCTGTAAGAGAGGAGGATTAGCGAAGGTCATGCGCAGCTATCCGCTACTGCTAGTCCAAGCAAGACAGCGAAGCATGTTGTAATCATTTAAAGGTCTGCTGATTTAGATACAGGTTTTATTACAAGGAAAGATGGAAATGTTTATCATATGTTTGGTCCTCTTTATTTTGTTGGCTTTCATATTCCAAGCTGGATTTGAAAGACATTGTTGCAATCTGATGCAAGGAAAATGATATATATGATACAGAAGTTCTTCGCTGATTATCTGTAAACCTTGAAATCTCAAAACCAACAATACCCATACACAGGACCCGCAGCCTCCAGGTATCTCACACTTCAAACTAAAAATAATCTGATATTTCTGTTCACATTACTTTCTCTAGCTGTTTCATATAAAGCTACTCTTACAAACGATTCTTACAAAAGAATCTATCTTATTTTATCTACATCATGCTAATCGAGATAAACATTAGCAGAATTAACTTATTACTTGCTTCCTTGTAAGTAGAAGGAAAATAAGGGAATATATTAGGCTTAAGTGATAGTCACTACTTTTAAAAGCTGGTGTTCTCTATGTGAAACAATTCGCTTTGCATGGTCCCTTTGAGAAAAGTTAATTGACTTAAAAATGAAACTAATTACAAGGAATATCACGAAAACAGTCAACTGTACAGAAAAAACATATATGACCGTGTTTGATCATATATGGCATAAATTAAGTGTTTGATCAAGATTTATATTTTTTGTCTATCTCTTATGGTTTAACCATTATGCAAATTCAGCAAAACTCATCCCAAATAAAGAGGTCTTCCGAGGCTATTTTTAGAAAATTCAAGATATACATTTTATTTGTGAATATCTTTAATGCAGGTTGTTTTAATAAAAAATTACAGCCATTTTTGAGAAAAACAACGTTTTCAAAAATTATTGCATGTAAAGGATAGTTTGCGGTGGGGGATAAACTTGAAAAGCTTCGTATCGCATTCTTGATAGATGATAACATAAATACCAATCTTGGTATTTAACAGTATATTTCATTTTTGAGCTGTTCTGTCCACATAGGCACACACGCGCGCGCGGACCTTTTTCTAAAATTGCTGTTTTCGCACCCAGGGCACCGGTGAAATCTCGACATCTTAAATCGGGACTTAATAGTACTTACTATATTGTCATCCCAAAATAATTTGAGATCACCTTGTGTTTGCCGGGAAACATGAGAGTCAGTTGAGGAATTTAATGCCATGCCATAGTAGCTCAGTGGTTGGAGCAACCGGCTAGAAACCGGTAGATCTGGTTCAAATCCCAGCTAAAGCACTGCTTTTTTTAGTCTGATTCTTACATATCCAACTCTTGTACTACACAGACTCTTGTGAAAAAAAATATATTCAATTAAGTTGATAGTTATTATGAAGTTATGCTTTTACTTTGCTTACTAAAACTCCTTTCTTGAGAAAAACTGCCGAGTAATGCTGCTGCTTCAACCTTGTCTTGTATTCTGCTTCCGTCAGTAAACACACATTTCGATGTGATATGTATATTTTCGTTTACAGCTTCTAGCCTTACTTTGTCACTGGGGTGGATCCATTTCTGTATTTTCAGCTGTGCATCGCAAAGTCTTGAGTTAGGGTGCATCTGCACTTACTCTTTTTTGAATGAGGCTTAAACTAAACTGTATACCTCTGACGAGAAAACGTGTACGAGGTGTTCTGTTTTCCGATGGAGTGACGGGGGACAGTAGCACATGGCAGCCCACGATGATGTCATAAATGGGTCTACTACCTACATTAAATACAGCGCGCAACATGAGTAACCATCAGCATTACTAGCACATTGTTTTTTCTAAGAGTAGTAGATCTTCTTTATAGTTTGAAAGTAAGACCATATTCTTTTTCAGACAGCGTTATGGTTGATGCCCGTAAACAGCCACATTCTCCTTGTAGAACACAGTATCAGCTGTTTCTTCTAAATCTTCCAATGGTGGTATGGATGATCGCTGATTAGCCTGACACAGGGATGAAGGTCAAGATGGAAATGACATGAAACAACGAATGACAGGAAAATATAACGAAAATAAATTAAACAAACCATCATTTGCCTAGAAACTTGTTAGTGTGCCTACCTCAAAAGTTTTGAACTTGGTACTTCGCAATGTGAACCACAAGCGTTACTGTCTCGGAACAGAACATCTTCGTATCGCATCCTTGGAAGATTCTAAACACAAATACCAAGCTTGTCTTTGGTCTTTCTTTCTTTGGTTTTCCAAAATATTTGAACTTGGAAAGGAATAATCATTTTATTAGACTGCAAATGTAATTCTTCAACAATATGGAGCCGAAAACCTAGGTTTTAAATGAGGCTATTTTAAAATTGTGTTGATAATGACGTATAGAAACTGAAGCACAAGGCAACAGACATTTGAGCATCGTGTAACGTTCTACTGAAGCTGGAAAGCTTTATCAGCTTCTTGTTTGACATCTTGGTCCTTGTATAACGTAGACGTGCACTCGCCGTAAAATGTAAACCACAAAAAGCCGATAATAAATCAAGCCCCAACAATGAGCTGACAACCACCAATAATAAACTTGTCACCAGGAGCATGTAGTGTATTTGCTAACGCACACTTCTCGCCGAACAATGCGCTCAGATTGTGCTGGTTTGCGTTCACAGAGTGTGCGCTTTCAAGCTCCCTTGTTGCAGTTCAACGTTCTTTGTTGCGTCATTTAAATACTGTATATACTGTACATACGTTGGGCTGCACAAATATTTAAACCATAAATACAATCACTAAAGAAAATTAACATTCCTGAATGAGGTACAACCAACAAATATATAATTAAAAGCCTTTCTAGGCAACTCCTGAATAATGAGAACGTTACACACAAATGGTGGGGTAACAGGGAATTGTTAACAAGATTGTCGACCTCCATAGGTCATTCAATCCTTCTTCTTTAATCTAATCAACTGTTGGATAAATACAGAGTAGTTATACGAAATACCTATACCACTAAACCCCAAATAATCTGTCGAAAAATGTTATATATGTTTAATTCACACCTTATTCTCTAAACAGTATAATTTAGTTTCACTTAATCTGCAAATTGCTTGTAAAATACTGTTTAAAGTCCATCAGAACGTGGACGTGAATGACTGCTTAATTTTGCTCAGAGGCAAAGATTCTTTTGCGTGTCATAAATCTGCGAAACGGGACCAACGGCTTTAAGTTGTCTTCCGAAGGAAGCTATGCTAAGGGTTTTTGCGCCCGAAAAAATGCATCGCTCTCCGCGGCCGAGGGAATCAGAGGTTAGCATGTTTCCCAAAAATCACGGTTTAAGATGAAAGCTCCCCAATTCATTAAGCTTCCTAAAAGGCGATTTGATTTTTTGTTTGTTTACCTTTATGTAATGCTGCATTTGTATAAATTAGATTAAACAAAATTGATTAGGTACCTTTCCGAAGACAAAAACAATTGCAGATAGCGATAACAGAATGGACGCAGGAGTTAATCAGAAAAGGTTAGAATAATTGAATACAGATAATAGTAAAATAATACATTGGGAAATGAGGATAAAGAAGTCAAATACCATATATGTAATGGCGAGAATTTGTTACAGATGGATATTTATGAATATTTGGGGAGTGCTAATACGTGAAGATGAACAAATAGGCAACAAATACTTAAACAAAACTCTCCATATACTATATATATATATATATATATTTATTTATTGAATATACAAGTACATAAAGCCCTGTTTCACCTGCGGTTTCTTAGTGTTATAGTTAAAATACAAACATATATTTAATATTATTACGTTAATTAGCCATAGATGGATACAAGTCATGCTGGTGAAAGAAAACAAGACAGATAATGCATATGATATAACGAATACTATACGTGTTATAAATAAACATAAACACTTTTGGAATTCCATATGAGAGCATTTTTTTTCCTAAATGTCATATATAAGGGTTTGTCAAATCTAATGTTATATCAATTTAAATTTGTATCGAAGATTCTCCTTGTACGCTCTAGGACTGGGCAGTGAAATAAAGTTTGCTGTTCAGTAATATACATTGATATCCGTTCCATCTTTTTATATTAAATCTTTCAAAATAAAAGCCACATTTACATGTCCTGACAAAAATTGAAAAATGGTATATTTTATAGTGTAGACGACATTCAACTATTGGAAAGAAGATTTCTGTTGCGGTTGTTCCTTTAGAGCTGGACATCCACTGCTCGTTGCAATGTGTTCTAATATTATACTCTTTAAGTTTATTTCTAGCATAAAATAGAGGACATAAATTGAAGCTAAAGTTTAAATTAGAGGTAGCAGCATTTTTTGCTAATTTATCAGCCCTTTCGTTTCCGTCGGCGACGCTATAGCCAAGTACTCATACTAAACAAAATATATTTCTCTGTTATTTTATGATAGATCTAATTTCCACTGCCAAATTATATACATTTTATTATTTACATGATATTATTGTGCAGTTTGTGAAGCACTGAAATCAGTATTTTGATCTTTGGACCAAATGACAGCTTCCTTAATAGCAAAGAACTCTGCTTGAACAGTTGAGACTCTAGCCATTTGTGGATGAATTTCACTGCCATTACTGAACCAAAAAAGCGCATCCGACTTTATCCACCATTCCTTCTCTTATTATATATTTAATAATATAATAGTAGGAAAAAGGAGTTATCCAGTAACACAAAGATGTATTTTTTAAAACAATAATATTACCAATTTTATTTTTGGAGCAGATAATTGGACTAGTCTACAAAAAAAATCTGATGTGTACCATTCACATGACTTTCCCTATATCCCTGCAACAAATTATTCTTAAAAAGCTTATACTTCTATTTACATTATGCTAATCAGAAAAAATTAGCAGAAATAGTCTTATTACTTACTTCCTTGTAAGTAGAAGCGAAATAAGGGACAACCTTAGGTTAAAGTGATAATCAAAAGCTGGTTGCTATGTCAATGAAGTTCCTTTGTTTATATGGATAGGAGTTGACAAGTTCCTGTATGAAAAAAGTATACGTTTTTCATAGCAGAAAGCAAAAATAAGGAATGTCTCAAAAACGACGAACTCCACGAACAAATGTATATAACGTGAATTGTGTGTTTTAATGTGCTCTGTATTTTTGGTGAAGTAAGTTTTTGTCCATCTCTTACGGTTTAGCAGTTATTCAAAATTCAGTAAAATTCATCCAGAATAAACTACTCTTCAGAGGCTATTCCCAGAAAATTCATGATATACATTTTATTTGTCAGGTAAATATCTTTAATATACGAAATTTTAATCAAAATCGTTAGAGCCATTTTTGAGAAAATCAAAATTTTCGAAAAAAGTTCCATATAAAGGGTAGTTGGGGGTGGGGGGATTTTTCTCAAAATCTTCGTGTCGCATCCCTGGAAGATATGAAACTTAAACACCAAATTTGGTATTTTACCAACTTTTCGTTTTCACAGACACACGGACACACACACATACACACACACGCGGACCTTTTTGTGAAAATGCTTTTTATGGATATTGGGGACCCTAAAACATATATTTCCGGTGAAAAATCGGTATCGAATTTTTGGGTGGAGTGCAATACCTTCTCTATACACTATGTACATAGTGCGTATAGAGAAAGTAATATGAAAGTAAAATATCAGAAATGAACTATTTGAGACGAATTGTGGGGAAACTAGAAGAAATGTGGTCACGTGGTCAGATGTGTGAGAGAGTTGGATATCCTATCTACAATACAAATAATGTAATCAAATTGTAAAGGATCAAGTAGAGTGGGAAATGGATCGAGGCTACTCCTCCACGCTTAACAGCACGAAGGAGTTAGAGAAGGATAAAACTATCTTTCCAACATTGCTTTATCATTCTGGTAAGAAAAAGTTATTTCGTTTTGGAATGGTTTGGCTGCGAGATCTATCCTCATGTGCTGCCACTGTATAGAAGTGTAGAGTTTCTGAGTGTGCTAGAAGTGTACAGTTCTCCAACTTTTCCTACCTGCACTTGCTATCCCAGTAGGTAGGTTTACCGCAGTCCAACCTGCTCAGAGGCAAGCAATTTGCTGGGAGGGTCAAGAAAAACTTGGCTTGTGCTACTGAAGCCAGTTTTTGGAAATACTTCCTGGGTTTCGCTCTTCACACAAACACAAAACCAGCATTTTGTTTGTGTTGGCTGGTTATCAACTATCCCAATATGGTCACTGATTTTCGGGGGTTCTCCAATTCCACCAAGAAATGGCGCACGCGCTTAGAGGTGAAGGCGGAGTCCATTGCCTCCGATGGTAAAGTTGCGATGAGGATGTTGCTGGGATGAGAGGACACAATTTTTGACTTGGACTTCGAACCACGTCGGTCCTTGGGAATAATCCACTTGAGCTTAGTTGGAGGCGAAGGTTTGGATAGGACTGACTTAAAATCTGTATCCTAGAGCCTGGAATCGAACCACTGACCATCAGCAAGAGAGCCGCATTATTTATCAAGAGAATGCCACTACTTACAATCCTAAAGACTTACGTAAACTCACGCAAAAAGATTACGTAATTCAACTTCATTAAATTCTATTCACTATTTTTGCAGATTAAAAGCCAAACTTCAAACTTTGAATTAAAAAAATCAGTTTAATATGACAAAATTATGAAGATTCAACACCGTTATTTCAGCCCAACGTTCGACACACTTTTCTTATTTTAGGTGCCATAAGGTTATATACCTGAAGATCCCTTCTGAAGCTTTTGACTTAGGTTTTTAACTTAAAATGTCAGTGCAATTGTCAAAACAATAGATTTTGATGCTCTCTAGTTGTAATACCTGAACACTCTAATTCAATAGGCGATCATTAAGGACTATCAAAATAACACTAAGAAGATGCGTAAAGAAGCAATTGTAACATTTTATGAATTCTGGCGATTCCAGTCCTGCTATATGAAACTGAAGTATGGATCCTCATAAATAAATACAAACAAAATGAAGTTGCTGCGTCCAATGGCTGGATACACTCTGCTGGATGATCAAAAGAATGAAGCTATAATGAAAGAAACAGAAACTACAGGTATAGTAGAAACTATGGAAAACAAAATATGAATGGAATATTCACTTTTGTGGAATGGACTCACACTGTAGTCCTCTCCAATGTTATTAAAAGTGTAGGAACACCAAAAAAATCAATGGAGAGATCAGCTATATACTCTGTGTAGCCGGAACGGATCTTGATGTCCAAACCGTGATGTTGAAAATGATGATCTGGAGGATTTTAAGATAATTTACATCATGAATTTAGATAACCGCTAAAGAAGAAACAAAACCAAATATTGATAAACATCAATATACATAATTAGAAAATATATGAATATGTTTTGTAAGATAATAATTAGCAATACTAAATAATGTGGTGATATTTAGCGCAACAACGGGAGTTCCTTTAATGATATTAACATTTGAGTGCTTAATACAGCACCGAGGAGCTGAGTAAACGGAGGGGCAGCGTGTTCGACATGTAAAGTACAACAGTGGCGGAGCTAGCTAATTGTTAAGGTGATTGGCTGTATACCAAAATATGTCTTGCAGTCTTTCTTCCTGAACTGAGGCTTTACAAATCTTTTTTCGAGGTATAGTAGAAAGCTGTCATCTTTTCTCGACATCAGTGTATCAATGCCAGTCTATCTAATTGACAGAAGAGCATCTTCATTGAAATTGCAGCGTTATCACTCTCAGTAGGCATAGTTCAATTTTTTATACTTATACCTGAAAGTGTCGCTTTTCCATTGATAGCTTGTGCAGAATTAAAATGTCGTCCGATGTTATTATTTTTTACGTACTACAACAGTTTAGAACACAATAAATATTCTGCATTTTTACCATTCTAATTGCAGAAATAAACCATTGTATATCTAGACATCGCCAATGAAACGTCACCGTCTGTTGTTATTCGTCATGTACACAGCAGCTAAGCAGGCACGGTGGAGTGTTTTAAGAAGGATGGGAATCTGTGCACAAATATGAGCGAGCTCGACCTCTAAATAAGTTTCAAATATATTTTTACATCTGCTAGCTTTCAAATATTATAGGAAGCTATAATTTCCCCACAAGAAGTGAGAATTTTCTTTAGATGTTCTAAAAAGTTCCGGATAAAAACAATTACTTAGCTCTATTTTACGGAGCTTAAAAACATCTCATAATTGCTAACAATTTCACATTTTCAAGTTTACTACATTCATATTTTGTCATACCCTTCAAACATTGAATACTTTAAAAAAATTGTTTTTGCTTTGAATGATACGAATGTCAATGAAAATCATTTGTTATATTGCACAGTCTGAAGGTAATTTTACTGAAGTCAATAGATTAAACACTTCAATATTTCAAAAACTATCAAATTAATTCTTTATTAAATTCGATGGTGGAATATCAATAACTAGAAGTTATCAAAAATAATATTTTAGTCTCTAGCCTAAAAATATGGAAAATAGACATTACACTCGTTATTCCCCTTAAGATGTCTTAAAAAATCAGCTACTCTTTCTATGGAGAATCTATACGTTCTGCCGCTCCATTATTTCTGCTGTGATTCTTCTCGGCTAATGAACGTATTCTTGGAATCATTTTATAAAAATATCAGACTTGAACTGTAAACAAAGGAAAGCAGTCTGCGTTTTGAACATTTCTTCTCGGTACTTTTTTTTATTTACTTTCTTATTTCTTTCCTTTTTACTTTTCTTAGAAAATTGCCTTCATTACAAAAAGGAGAGGACAGAATCCTTTGTGGACTGTATTGATTGTAATGCAGCATGCAAACGAAGATGGAAAGCTTATTGCGAAATTCCAAAAGAGAGAAAGAAGAATTTTTTATATAACAAACTTGCCCAAGAACTCTTACCGGAATAGAATAGCGGAAAATTAACAAAGTCAATAAGGAGTAACTATATATTTGTAGAAGGTTGAAAGTTAAAAAAAAAAAAAAAAAAGAAGAAATATGAGTCGTTTTGCTATGGTCTTTGCTTTCTGCTTTGGAGACTTTGGGTATTATTTGTAGAAAAAAAAACTAAAATGGTAAAAGAGCTAGAGGTAAACGATTGGCTTATCTCGCCAGGGAAAGACTTGTGAGAGAAAGGTACCTTTATTAAGTCGTATACCTATTTTCACAGAACTGGACGCAATTCCTCACGAGACCTGTGTTATTCGGTAATGTGTGAGGTGCTGTCTTCCAGTGGAAGGGAGTTCTTTAGCAGGTAGGCCCAACCGTAACCCTGAGCTCTGAACACCTTCACCTTCTTGACGCGAAAAGGTCCAACGGACATGCTAGCCTGCTAGCTGTTCTATGTCGTATTTACACCACTCAGTGCCGGTTGTACGAGCTCGGAATAAACCTCTGTTAGACGCTATTCCATGGTTATGTGCTAAATTGTGTTGTACGACAACGGAATAGAGACTATCAAGGGAATAAACATGGAATAACTTATTGCGTGATTTCTTGCGGGGATAAGCCGTTATTCCGAGAATAGAGTACAAAAAGGAAAATGGCTGCTTGTGTTCTGGACACAATTTTGACCCATATTTGACCGATAAAAACGATTAATTTCTTTATAATATGTTTTTAAGGACATATAGCTCAATACAATATGTTATAGAGGTAGCCCGATAAATGAAGACTGCTATAAAGAGATTAGATTTAGACAACTTGGCGGCTATAAGGCATAAGACAAGAAGTTAAAGTAAAGTTGCATTTATAAAACAGTAAAACCTACCTATTGCCATCAAAATACCGCTATTTTTATGGAAACAATTAAATGTTATTCAACCCAAGATAAATATAAATTAGTGTATAGCAATTCACCAGTACAATGCTTAGCGTTGTAAAGAACGAGGTTATGTTTTATTGACGAGATACAAAGAATTGGTTACTTCGAGGGCGATATGTTTCAAAACGTAACATAGCCACAAGTGTTAATGTTAGCGACATTCTGTGCTATAATCAGATTTTGGAGGTTAGGTGCAAGTTTAACAAAAATAACGTTATAAGCTTTTTGATAAAGGGAGGAGATGCCCAGATTAAAAGACGCCTTCAGAGCTCGCAAATATATATTATTATTTTACAATAAATTAATACTTTTTCGTATTATATGCTGCGGGTTTAATATATTAGAAGCAATTTTGATTGAATAGACGATACCTTCCGTAAGATAAAATGCTCTTAGTTTTATTAGTTTGGTTGACCATTTCAAACTGTTGTATTAAATATTGCCATCAGCAAAGTGCGAGCTGTAATGGGAACGGTTTAATGCACTATTCGACATAGCTCTTAATTTTTCTGTTGGTTAATAATACCTGTATAGCAAATTACTTATGTACTTGATCTTGGTGCAACGATTCTATTATGCATATCTTAAGTTGATAGTAGAATTGGCAATAGGTAAAATCTAATTTTCAAAATTCGATTACTAAATATTTTACTGAATACAATTACAGAATCCAGGTTAAGTACGTTAGCTGTTTTGAGGACAGAAACGGAAAGCTGTCATATATCAGTACAAGATACAACTTTACAATACGGTAAGGTTTCATTCCCATACTCCTAACCTATGCAGGAAGTCACAATATATGTGTTTTTGTTTTGTAAAGTTTATAGCAATTCTACATCCGAACACGCTAGTGAACATTTATTATTATTTCATAGTACATACAGTAAGTAGTTAAAATAGGAAAATAATACATAGTTTAAGAACAGCTGATTGCGAAAATAATGCAAATTTTCAGCAAAATAAAGCAGTAATTACGAATCAAGTTGACCATGAATGACTTGCAGCATAGCCAACATTAGTTTTAAATCTGCAAACAGTCGAATAGATATCTAAGGAATAAAATTGCCTCGTACAACTCGTCACCATATTTATACCGCGAATAGTGTATTCCAAGAATAACTATTCTAAGATTTATTCCGAGTTCGTATAACCGGCCCTCAGTCGTATTGGCGTTATACAGTCCATTCGTATTCTCTTCGGCTAGGGCTTCTAGGAGCGGGAAGGGTGCCGCTTGTTGCAGGAACCGTTCTTTCCTCCTCTTGCCCACCTGCTGGCCCAAAAAATACGAATACACTATACAGCAATTATATGCAACATTTTCGACCTGAAATACTGAATTGGAAAATTCGAAAGTTAACAACAGTATGAATTTTCCTTGCATTGAAGCTCACCATAGTATCCCAATGGAACTCGAATTAAAAATATCTCTAAAATTAAATATTCTAATAAATAAAGGTAGAAACTGTTCATCGCCCTGTGATAAATCCTCACAATTACGTGTGTTTACACTAAATGAAATGGCAATTTTCGGAAACGCAAACTTTCCCTAAAATGAATTACATTAAAAGTCAATGTCATAGTAGGATAAGCAACGGTCACTTGGTTAGTCTTCGATCTTTCTAGGCAATAATTGGTGTCACATACTAATAGCCTTATTAAAAATAAGGTGTACGGAAAAGTCTCTAAGAGAAATGTAACGTACAAGCGGTACGATATCCTGGTGTATTATAAAATACCGCCGTACACCTTATTTTTAATATATATATATATATATATATATATATATATATATATATATATATATATATATATATATTTAAAGAATTCAAGATATCAGGAAACAATTCTTTTTTTCTTTTTTTTTAAGCGTTACGTCCTTTAATCTGGTTGGTCATATCGGACGATGAATGAAATTGGTGAAATGATGCTCAGATGACCTCGGGGTCAATGGAGCTTAAAGTTACTCGACATTCGTCTTCTCAGGATAAGGGAAACCCCGAAAAAAACCTTACCCGGGTAACTCACCCTAAGCGAGATTCGAACTCACGAAGCAGACACGCTACCACCACACTACCCAGGCGGGCTTTAGGAAACTTGGCAAACATAGACCATAAGTATGATTAGAACCAGTTGAAAAATGCAATGCCACAGCCGGGATTTGAACACGGTTCTCTTGTGCGGTTCCTCTAACCATTATTGAACTACTCTATGACAAGATGCCGGTATGCCATTCAATTTTCCAACTGATTATATGTTATTTTTCCTATATGTGGGAGGAGTATTACCATTATAATAAAATAGCCTGGATAGCTGGTCAATAACATGTTAACATTCCAGGGAATACTATGTTACTTACGAAGTCGCCATTAAGGCAAAACAAAACAAAAAAAAAAAAACAAAAAAACGAGCAACCGAACGGAGAATGGGAGAAACGTGTTCAAATCCCGGCTGTGGCATTGGATTTTTCACCTGGTTCCAATAATAAAACATTATTACCCAGTTTAATTTTCAATACACATAAGAGAGGAGTATTACCATCATAAGGATAAGTTTATCACAAATTCTATTTTGGTTTAAAAAATGGAGACATTTCTGAGGCATTACATTTTCATGTTTGTTTTTAAGGTTTATAAAGTGAATGTTTAAAGAATTATATAAATACAGAAGGTTAGTAACAACCAAGATTGATTATTAGCTAGTTATATTATTTCCAGTTGAGTTAGGAAGTTTAAGCTTGACTATTTTTACAGAGTGTGAAGTTTAAAATTATAATGAAATATCTCATCTAGAATTAAACTAACATTTTGAAGGCTTTTAGCTTTGGTTTATATTTAGATGTTATTGTGTTTGAAAGATGATAAATATAATAACGATAGCTACAAAACTGTTATTTGGTCAATAATACCTAACCTAAGAACTAAAGCTTTCCTGGCGACGTGTTAATTCAAGATTTTGAATTAATACCTAACCTATTCATTTATTGCAATATACATCCACATGGAACTCTGGGTTACTTCCAGAATGATCTAAATCTCTGTCATGTAATCCCAATTTTACAATTCTTACAACTCGGTGATTTTCTCACATATATAGATGAATTTGCAAGTATTACAGAAATGCACACTTATGAGTAACTTCCTCAGGGCTGATTACGTCTTGTCTAGCCGGCATTCCTCCAATGGCAACACAGGAGGGTGGTACTTGGCATGTCGCAACCACAGTATAAAAGAAGGAATGCCAGCTAGATAAGACGCAGTTAGCCCTGAGGAAGCTGCATTATAAGATGGGCGAAACGTTGGCGGATTTTAGTCTCAAGACGCGGTCTACACCGAAAACACTCGACCAAGATAAACACTTCTGTGTTCGCAAGAATGGCTGACCCTTTCTAATGAGAAATGTTCGCATACTTATAGAAACTTGTTATAGTGAAAACGTATTTTTGGCAAATTTACTTTTTACAATGACTGATTCATTACAGCAGATGCCCGATTTATTGTTTAGCTGTATTTCAAAATCAAGCTACTTAGTCTAAAAAATATGTTTCTATTTCAGGTGTGATAAAAACAACAGGGAGGAAGTTGGACAGAGAAAATCAGGCGGAACATATCTTAGAGGTAAGTACAAAATACCATTTTCTGTGTTCGGCATGGCTTAGGAAAGTTGCATAATCAACTGCTGCATCTCCAGGTCGTTAGTAGCACTTTGACCTTCAGGTAGAGCGAAACTAAAGCTCCGGGAAGTTGTTTGTCTTGGTGCCCGAAGTCCGGCCCGGAAACTCCAAGCCCCCTCACTTCATTCGACGAGGGTAAGCTATTCATTTCTTGCGAATATGACTCACTCATGCAGGGTGGCCTTTTCATCCCATAATCGACCTGCCGTAACGCAGAAATACTCTCTGAATACCAGAGTGTGTTTAGGGTTCATCTGCAAGGGGCTGCCAGAGAAATGAATACATATAGAACGTTTATAAACGGAAGCGGTCGCTAGAAAAAAAAAAGACAAGAGCACTTATGTGAAAAGTCCTCTTTAGAAAGTTACAGCTTTGAAATATTTCCTACTTGAAAATTTAACTTATTCGTTTAGCCGGTAATATGCCTCAAACTTCAAGCACTGAAGAGTGAGTGTATTTGTCACAGATATGGTTTACAGGTACAGAGCACATAATATGGAGTACGTAAATACTGCATCTTTACTTGTACACGCAAGCAGCACGTGCTATGAACTGATTTTTGAACGGCGAAGACAAAGCAAAGATGAAATGCTGTTTATATGTCTGTTTATAATGCATGTAACCAATGATATTACTGTATTACGAGGTAACATATATTAATACATATTCATATTTACAAAATGTGTACGCAAATTTGTGATTTGTAGATATATTAGTTAATATATTGTAGATATACCTCGCCGGTCCCTAATCGCCGCACGTGTGTTAGCGATTTGCTTTGCAAAGCTTATAGCCGATTGTTGAACGTGTTCTGAAGGCTTACTTTAATCAGCAGCACTCATTGTCACATTGGATCCAGAAATTAACACGTGAAGAGCGACTTCGCTATATATATGCGATAATGTTCGTCACTTCGACGAGTAGGTAGTTGACTCTCTCTCTGCACGTTCTGAACTCTGTTGAAACTGACTTGCCTAGCTCTCAGCTTCTCCTTTTATAGCTGTTGATAACGACAACAGAAATTTCCAGAAAAGTGGAAAATTTGCGCACGTGTCCGTAGCGCCCAGGTGTTGCATTCCAAGGCTTTGAGGTAGTGCAGCTGCTCTTCATAGTCACCCTCCGTGGTCTGGTCTTGGTTCCAAATGTCGCGGGTTCATATCCACGAAGGACAATAGATTTTTTCCGAGCGTAAAAATCCCTATAATGGGAGGGGAGGGTAACTGTTTGTCCCGTGTCGTAGATTCGCGTAAAAGAACCTCAACCGTGATAAAGAGACATCTGAACAAAATTAAGCGGCCTTTCACGCCCAATTTAGAATAGAATGCTAAGAACCGCAGCAATTAAAGAGCATCCATAATTAAAACTCAGTTCAATTTTCCTTCTTCGCTTTTTAATTTCTCAATTCTGTGTGACAGGGAGTGCTTAAAGGAAGCCGACCAAACATGTGCAACAATCAGCTATATATAAGCTTTCCGAGCCAAACCGCTAGTACACGTGCGGTAATTACGGGCCGGCAAAGCGTAGTAGTCACTTCAGTAGTAGTACTACTCAAGTAATAATAATAATAATAATAATAATATCTATGGTTAATTTTATGTTATACTGATCTTCAGTATAAAATACAAAAAATTAAGATTGTGTTATATTATAAAATCGGTATTAAATTTTTGCAATAAAATTGTATTATAATTTTTTTTAAAAAAAAAGAAGAGAAAAACGCACATAACTACAGAAAAATGTAACTCCAGCTTCAAGCATGCCAATACAACGGCTATTTTAAGTGGGACCTCCCCATCCTTTGCTACAGGCACATTTTACTGTAGTTGCTGGGATTCGAAATCGCGCTTTAAATGGATGTCCAGACTACACCTTAACGCTCACGGACATTCAAGCTGCTTCGTTGATGGTGCTTTTGGCAGCGTTATGAAAGCCGATTTGAGAATTGGAAGAAAAACAGCATATATAACAAACTAATGCAGGCAGCTAAGGGTTAAGTAACACTATGCATATAACTCCAATACAAGGTGCTTATGACAGCAAACCGCTAGATGATGTGTATTTTGTGCCACACACAACAAATCTTTGTTGGATTACATCTGCCTCATTTTTTTGGCGTAGCCAAGAGCCATTTCTTAGCAAGTTGCAGATCCGAGAGTTTGTACGTGAGTTGGTCTGTGATGTAGCAGAACATTACAACCTTCATCGCCCTACCCTCACTTCCTCCACGTGTATATGGCGAGTTCCTGACCATGCAAGGTCTGACGGACAGAGGCCATTTCCATGCAAATGCGGTGCAGAACTGGCCGTTCTTCGCAGCCAGCTGAATATATATGAGAAACGGGTCTCTGGGTTTTTGCTTGCAACTTACCGGAAGAGGCAGCTGCCATCGTCTCAACGTTTATTGTCATTCCTTGCTACCTGGTATTGTCCCCCGTGTCAGGAAGTATTTCTTTCTGCCCCAAACTGGTAGAGGAAGTCTAGATTTAGCCCGCAACAATTTAATGCCTCGTAGACCATAAAGAACTCATGTTAATGTATGTTATGTTTTTCTTATATTGTCTTAAGGTGGTGCAAATGTGAAATTTGACCAAAGGTTGTGAAATATTAATTAATTACTTTCTCTAGCCCCGTATGTACAACGCACATAGTGGATAGAGACGGTATTGTATTCCACCCAAAAATTCGATGTCAGATTTCACCGGAAATATATGTTTTCGGGTCAACCTGATTTCGAAAAGAGCATTTTTAAAATAATGCTGTGTGTGTGGACAGCATAGCTCAAAAACGAAAAGACGTTAAATACCAAACTTCGAAGGATGCGACAAGAAAATCCCCCAATACAATTTTTTTTTAAAATGGCTCTAACGATTTTGATTAAAACCCCGCACATTAAAGCTATTTACATCCCAAATAAAATGAATATCTTGAATTTTCTGGGAATAATATTTGAAGACCTCTTTATGCTGGATGAATTTTGCCGAATTCTACTTAACTGTTAAACCGTAAGAGGTAGACATAAAATTACTACACAAAAAGTGTAGATCTCGTCAAAATACACAATTTATATCCTTTATGTTTTTGTTGTGGAGGTAACCCTTTCCGAAATATTCCTGTTATTGGTTTCAATTGTGAAGTACTTATCTTTTCTCAGACAGGAAGTGTCCGTTTTTCTTTTGTTCTATACCTGGCCAAGCAAAGAAACGATTTGCAGTGATAATCGCATAACGACAGCTTTTAAAACATTTGACTATCACTTTAGCCCAGTGCATTCCCTTGGTTCCCTTCTACTTATAAGGAACTAAGTAATAAAAACATTCTGTTGATGTTTGTATGGATTAGCATTGTCTTTTGCAAGAAGTTTTTAGGAGAAGCTAGTCATGTGAGTGTACCACATTATATTTTTATTAAATAAAATAACGTGAACTTTTAACTTTAAGAAAACTTTTTCCCACTTGGCGCAGTTTGAAGTAATAGCAGAAAAATAATAGGTGAAAAATAATTCATTTTATTGTTTCAGAAGTATTCTTCGTGTCATTCTTTTTGAAATTTTACCGTAAAAGTCTTGCACCACTTAATCGATGTACTTGTTTAAATTTAATATTTGTATTGTCAATATTTTTTTTTTAAATTATTAATCCAATTAACTGAAACTTTACTGTTTTCTGCAAAATATAATAGCCCTCAATCGCACCGCTTTCCCTGCCAATGAGCAATAACCATTAGCAAACAAAAGGCGACCCTCTACTAAAGGCGAGAGGCAACGTAGTACATTCTTTGGTTCCAGACTCTGTAGGCAGTTCAGTTTCGTATTTCGTGTTAGTACGTCCAAACCAGTGGTTACTGCACATGTTAAGCGAACAGTAAGTGGAAGACTTGGCAACTGCGAGGATTGGTTTCCTGCCGCACACTTTGTAATCCTAAACTTTAAAGTCACACCGCCATTGGTAGAGGTGCGGGGTTGGGTTATCATGTTCTGAAAATTACTCTAAATGTGTAGGAGCATGTATATTAGGTGGTCCCAAGTTTAAACCTTGCTTTCTTACAAACGTTTTCCAAAACTTTTCCATACTCAGTTTGCTCCACACGATTCAATTTTTACTCTCTCTATACGTACTATGTGCATAGTGCATAAAGAACGTGCTGTAATGCACCCAAAAATTCGATACCGAGATTTAACTGCAAATACCAAATTTGGTATTTAAGTTTGGTATCTTCCAAGAATGCGACACGAAGATTTTCAAGAAAATCCCCCCCCCCCCATTACCCTTTACATGGAATTTTTTTTTAACATTTTGATTTTCTCAAAAATGACTGTAACGATTTTTATTAAAATATCATATATTAAAGATATTTAATAAACGATTTAATACAAATAAAATGTACATATTGAATTTTCTGGGAATAGCTTCTGAAGACTACTTTATGCTGGATGAATTTTACGGAATTTTGCATAACTGCTAAACCGTAAATACAATACAAAAAATGTAGAGCACGTTAAAACGCACAAGTTATGTTATTTACATGTTTTCGTGGAGTTGATCGTTTTTTAGATATTCCTTATTTTTGCTTTCTGCTTTAAAAAAACTTATAATTTTCTCATACAGGAATTTGTCAACACCTGTTCATACAAACAAAGGAACTTCAGTGCATAACAAGCTTTTGAATATCACTTTAACGCATGCTACTCCCTTATTTCCTTTCTATTTACAAGGAAGCAAATAATAAGACTATTTCTGTTAATTTTTTCTCGATTAGCGTGAATTAAATAAAAGTATAAGCTTTTTAACAATAATTTGTTGTAGAGATATAGAGAACAGTCATGTGAATGGAATACATCAGATTTTTAACTAATTTGTTTCAAAATGTTTATACTGCCTCTCAAAAGTGCATTAAAGAAACTGATCAATTAGTTTTCTGAAATATTGTTCCAATTTTCAGTTTTGGAGAGTACGAAAAATAAAAATATAACGTGTTCCATTCAAATTACTTTCTCTAGCTGTTCCATATACAAACTATTCATACAAAAGACTATTAATTTATCTACGTCATGCTAATCGAGATAAACATTAGCAGAACATTGCTATTGCTTGCTTCCTTGTAAATAGAAGGGAAATAAGGGAATGCATTAGGCTAAAGCTAATAGTCAAATCTTTCAAAAGTTGCTCACTATGTGAAACAGTAGGTATAGGTTCGGTTCGCTTTGCATGGTCCGTTTGAGAAAAGTTTGGTAGTTTAAAATTGAAACCAATAACAAGGAATATCTAGAAAATGGTCAACACTACATGCAAAACGTATATGACAAAAATTATGTTTTAACGAAATCTACATTTTTTCTCTTACAGTTTGATCGTTATGCAAAATTCTGCAAACCTCATCTAGAGTAAAAGGCTCTTCAGAGGCTATTCCCGGAGAATTCAAAATATACTTGTTATGATGATCTTTAATGTATGTATTTTAATAAAATTTATTAGAGCCATTTTCGAGAATTTCAGAATTGTTTTCCACGTAAAGAGAAGTTCGCGTTGGTGGGATTTTCTTGAAAATCTTCCTGTCGCATCTTAGAAAGATGTTAAGCATAATACCAAGTTTAGTATTTAACAGATTTTACATTTTTGAGCTGTGCTGTCCACAGACTCTCACAGGGACCTTTTTCTAAAAATTATTTTGCGGACTTAGAGGACCACAAAACATATATTTCCGGTGAAATCACGACATCTAATTTTTGGGTGGAATACAATACCTTCTCTACTGCTTCCAATCGTCATAAGTACACTTAGCATTCCTGTATAGTTATTTATAGCGGCTAGGGATATTATAGTGCTTTAGTATTTAATTATTTGCCGAGCAGAATGGTTCAGGAGGTCGCGAGTTCGATTCCCGGCCAGTCGGAGATTTCCCCGGATCGCCAGGCGAATGCGGTAGGATCATTACACCCCCAGAATATTCCGGTCTACCGTTTCCTGTTCCCATCATTTTCCTGGTCATCTCTTTCACGGTTTGGTGAAGAAAGAGGAATGGCGCTGTAATTTAATGCTTGCAAATGTCAAGAATAGAGTTTTGCATTCGCGATGTGGTGATGGTCAATAGAACGCATTATACACTGTGATATGGCACGATGGAGGATCATGACAGTTGGTAAATAATCATATAAAGAGTAGGAAACACCGCGAAAGCAGAGCAGTCTACGTGAGGGAAATAGGACATTCGTGGTCGACTGTAAATGGGCTACGGGAGTTTACAGTGAACTCTGTAATTTAATAATGTGTTGATGGAGGGCAAGTAACTCGGTGATAACCTACAGGGCCTTCTTAAATTAGATTTTGGACGAAATGACTCTACTACCAAAGCGAATCATTTGGCTGGCAGCCAGAGGTAGCGGTTAGAATGTGTCTGTCTGTATTAGCAGCACGATAACACCGACCTTGTTAACTCGGAGGTATTTTTCGAGTTTGTACTGCCACTTAGGCGCTGTATCGGATACTTTGTAGAAGATAGCACGACATCAGTGAGACATGCATGTCCTCATCATCACACCGTTCAGCTCAAGGGTGAAGCGGTTAACTTTTAAAGTAATCAGGACTTGTTTGCCAAAATGGAGTGGAAGCTTCGTAACTAGAAGCATAACACTACATGGCAAAAATGGCAAAGGAAGGGAAGAAGGAGAGAGTGCGAACTGAGCGGGAAGACTCAACCCACACAGAAACTTACATTCATAGTTACGGAAAAGCGTCCACAGAATTCTGTGAATTGTTACAAACATAAAAGTTTCGTCTTCCCTCGGATACCTTTTGGGGGAGAAAATAACAAGATTAAAAAAAAAGCAAACAACCGAATGTGTTCCAAACACATGAGTGAAATTATCTACCCAATCTTCCTCAAACCATTCTTTCAAAAACTTATTCTTCTATTTCTTATTAATCCCGGTCAAATGAACTGTATACTTTGAATTATTTGAAAGTAACTTCTGAAGTCCTCTTCGTTCTGGAGACTTTTTCATTACCGGTACATTGGAAGAGATAGACAATATCCATCTTCTTCTACACATCTTGAGCTGAATGCACATTTCTTTTAAAATTGTATTCCTTAGTAACAAATTGTTAGTTTGGAATTTTCCTAAAGAGGATAGTAGTTAAAAAAAAATCTGATGTGTTCAATTCGCATGACTTTCTCTACATCTCTGCAACAAATTATAGTTAAGAATCTTATGCTTCTATTTACCTCATGCTAATCGAGAAAAAATTAGCAGAAATAGTCTTATTACTTGCTTCCTTGTAAGTAGAAGGGAAATAAGGGAGCACCATAGGTTAAAGTGATAGTCAAAAGCTGGTTGCATTGTGACTGAAGTTCCTTTGTTTGTATGGACAGCAGTTGTTAAATTCCTGTATTTGAAAAGTATAAGTTTTTCAAAGCAGAAACCAAAAACAAGGAATATCTCAAAAACGATCAACTCCACGAAATAAAAGTGTATAACATAATTTGTGTGTTTTAACCTGTTGTATATTTTTTTTGTGTGGTAAGTTTCTGTCCATCTCTTACGGTTTAGCAGTTATGCAAAATTCCGTAAATGCATCCAGAATAAAGTTATCTTCAGAGGCTATTCCCATAAAATTCAAAATATACATTTTATTTCTGAGGTAAATATCTTTAATATCCGATATTTTAATTAAAATCGGTAATAGTCATTTTTTAAGAAAATCAACATTTTCGAAAAAAGTTGCATATAAAGGGTAGTTGGGGGTGGGGGGATTTTTTTCAAAATCTTCAAGTTTGGTATTTTACAGACTTTTCGTTTTTGAGTTATCATGGACACACACGCACACGGACCTTTTTCTGAAAATGTTTGTTTTAGATAAAGAAGACCCTAAAACATATATTTCCGATGAAATCTCGGGATCAAATTTTTGGGTAGAGTACAATACCTTCTCTATACACCATTTACATAATACGTATAGAGAAAGTAAAAAGCAAACAACCGAATATCTTCTATACACATGAGTGAAATTATCTACCCAGTCTTCTGCAAATCATTCTTTCAAAAACTTATTCTTCTATTTCTTATTAATCCCAGTCAAATGAACTGTATATCTTGAATTATTTGGAAGTACCTTCTGAGGTCCTCTTCGTTCTGGAAACTTTTTCATTACTGTTAAATCGTAAGAGATAGACAATATCAATCTTCTTATACACATCTTGAGCTGAATGCACATTTCTTTTAAAATTACATTCCTTAGTGTCTTTGTAACCAATTGTTAGTTTGAAATTTTCCTAAAGAGGATAGTGTTTTAAAAACAACTAAGTCACAAAGTGGAAAAAACTGCAAAATAGCGTATAATTATAATCAATTTTTAAAACTGATATATAATACAAATAGACACGTAAAGGAATAATCAAACTACATCAACGAAATGTCAATATCAGACTGCTGCTTCAAAATCAAAGTGGTGATTTGATGTAAAGTGTATTGAATAATATTCGGCATAAACATGTAATCAGATATCAAAATTCCCAACAATTGTATTACAAACGATCTGATAGGGCTTTGGGAAAATTGTTCAGGAGCTGTATCTTTGTGGGAAGAAGATAGATTATGAATATGGGAAAATAACAAATTTGAACCTGAGAAAAACTGTTTTTAAGTTTCATACAGTCATTTAAACAGCGCAAGCTTTAAAATACCCCCCAAAAGCATGTGTTAAATCTGTTATAGGGAGAAAGAGACAAGAATGTTTTTGTGCCAAAAACAATAATCGACAGTTTTGACCAAAATCGTATCTACTAAGCATGTATATACGTGCTAGAGAAAGTAATTAAAGCTCTAGCTAAAATTACTTTTAACACTTCGTTGTTTCTTTAAACATACGAAAACTCAAGACAGCAGGAATGTATACAAATGCTCTTGCAAAAAAGTATTTATGGGGAATGCTGATATTATAGTCATTGATAAAAAAAATTAAAAATCTATTGTGTTCCATTGACATTACTTTCTGTACATCTCTAACAAATTATTGTTAGTAGGCTTATTCTTTTATCTATTTCATTCTAATCGAGATAAATATTAGCAGAAATGCTTTCTTGTAAGCAGAAAGGAAATAAGGGAATATGCTTAAACGACATTAAAAGTTGGTTGCCATATGGATGAAATTCGTTTCTATGCATTGTTAGGAGTTCACAAATTCCCGTAAGTGAAAAGTTTTAAGTATTTTAAAACTGAAACAAATAACAAGCAAAATCTAAACAATGGCCAGCTCTACGAAAAGAGTGAATTTGACATAAATTGTGTGTTTTAACGAGATCTACATTTCTTCTTTTAAGTTACGTGTTACTGTTAATGGAAAACCCAGCAAAATTCATTCAGAATAAACAGGTCTTTAGAGGCTATTCCCAGAAAATTCAAGATAATAGTTTTATTTGCCGTGTAAATAAATGTCTTTAATATAAGGCACTTTTATCAAAATCGTTAGAGAAAATCAAAATTTTCGAAAATCTTTCCATGTAAAGAGTAGTTTGCAGCGGGGAATTTTCTTCAAAATCTTTGGAAGATACTAAACTTGTATACCAAGTTTGGTATTTTACCGACTTTTCGTTTTTGAGTTATCGTGTTCCCAGACACACGGACACACACGGACCTTTTTTCTAGAAATGCTTTTTTGGATACCCTAAAACGTATATTTCGGGCGAAATCACGGTATCAAATTGTTGGGTGGAATACAATACCTTTTTTATACCTATGTATATAGTACGTGTAGAGAAAGTAAAAAAGAGGCCAACGTTCAACTTGGAAATTTTAAACTAAAGGGGGTATGGGTTAAGGGACGACCAAAATAACATGGAGTCGTAACCGGGATAATCGTGCATAAGAAGTTGGTATTTTACTACCCTTATGTATGACTTATCTCGACTTCTGCTGTTCTTTATGCGCTCATTTGTATGCAGTGCTTCGGAAGTATAAATGAATCAGAGCCAGAGATCGTAGAACTGTCGTGAGGTTTTTGTGAAGGTTTCTGGAACAAACTTTTACGGCACACGACGGTCCATTTATCCCGCGTATATCCCAGTGGGACTCTGTGCCAGCCTCTAACTTCACCTTTCGAACCCCCTCCCCTTTGCCTTAGGGGCCTCAGGAGAGCTTCCAGCTAGTCTTAGTCTTTAATCAAGCATGTCTCCATCCGGAGGGAGGTAAATCCCAAATATCGCTCCTCCTCACCCAGATGTCTGCCAATATTTTCCAAGAGGTTCTCTCTCTGATTCACAGACCCTTAACATTTAAATCGGTTCGAATTTCTCATGAAAGAGGAAAGAAAGAAGCATTTGGAAATTATGGAATAGTTTGAGCCATATTAGCTATTGGTTTCTGTTTAAATAGAAATATCGATAAAATTCCCTTTCATCCTTATTTCACATTTAAAGACATTCTAGGATTTATTATATTATTTATTATTTTATCTTTATTATCTTTATTGATTCAATCTTCCCATTTTATCAAAATATAATATAAATTTTGAGCACCAAAAAATTCTCTTAAATAAAATAATAGAAAAAATGTAAATAAAATGAAAGTGGGTTCTTTCTTATTTTTTTCCTATTAAAAGTTTAAATTCTTCATGTAATTTATTAAGTATTAAATTTCATATTACTGTTCTTCGGGAGGGGATGAGTCATATTGAGGTTGGGATTAATATGAGTCCAATAAAGGTTCTTAATCAGTTAATTGATAAATTTATAATATTTGATGAAGGGTCAAAAACTGAAAATAGGTTAGTTATCATTTTCCAGCTGAAAGAGATTTAAAACATCCAACATATGACTATCACCCAATGGAAGATGAACAAAACATAGTATTGTTACATTAATATGATTTTCTTTACCTATTCTTAAACAAACTATTCTTACAAAAGCGATATTCTATCTACCAGGGGCGTTCAGTTAGTCCAATCCAAGAAACTACACTCGTAGCATCGAAAAAAGTTTGTATTTAGTAACCGTCGTCTCTTGGCAGTTAAAGTTTCTGCCATATCCAACACGTGGTTCCGTTGTCATAAGCGATCAATCAACAATCTTGTGCTTCTTTAGAAAACTAGAAGAAGAAGAAGAAGAAGAAGAAGAAAAGAGTTTCCGGGGATTGCACCTTTCTATTTAAAAGGCTTAACACCGAAAAACATAAAAGCTGAGTTGAATAAAATTCATTGCTGACCTGCTCCTACGTTTGCAACAATTTACATTTAGATAAATGAATTCAAACGTGGCCGTTCATCTACACATGATGAATATCGCTCCGGAAATCCAGTAGAAGTGACTTCCTCCGAAATGGTTGACAAAATCCAGGATATGGTTTATAATGATCGTTAAATCAAAGTTCGCGAAATAGTAGAAGCCACATGTATATCACAAGATGCAGTGTTCTTCTGTTAGGTCTGACAACGTTCTAGGAAAATGACTGCCGCGCTTGCTCTCAAAGGAGAATAAATGTAATCGTGTGACCGATTCTGAAGTTGGTTTGTCCCTTTTCCGTCGCAATCCTGATAAGTTTCTGCGTCGATACATAACTGTGGACGAAACATGAACACTCCAGAGATTAAACTGTAATTGATAAAGTGGGTCTTTAAAGCTGAAGTGGCTCCGAAGAACGCAAAGGTGGTGAAATCTGCAGACAAGGTGAGGGCCTTGGGTTTTTGAAATGCACGCGGCATCATTTACATTGGTTACTTGCAGAAAGGAGGAAGGATAAATGGAGAATAGTATATATCGCTATTGCACCAGTTGAACGGAGAAATAAGAAAATATGCCTTCATCTGGCAAAAAAAAAAAAAAAAAAAAGGATTCTGTAACATCAAGACAATGCAAGGGTGCTCACCTCCGCAAATTTGATGCGTAAATTGCAAAATAAAGGTTCGAATTACTACAACATCCACTATATTCGCCAGATTTGGCTCCCAATGACTATTTTTTCAAACGTGAAAAAGTGGTTCAGCGGAAAACGATTCACGTCTAACGAAAAGGTCATCTTCCAAATAGATGCCTATTTTGACGAGATTTGGAAATCTTAATTTTTGGCAGCTTAAACAGCGGGAAAAGTGTATCGAGCTAAAAGGAGATTATGTTGAAAAAATATGCCTAAAATAATTTGTTTTTCTAACTTTTTCTAAGGACTTATTAACGCCCCTCGTATTTCATGCTAATCGAGATAAATATTAACAGAAATGGCCTCTTACTTGCTTCTTCGTAGTAGAAGCGAAATAGGATGGTACACTAGATTAAAGCGATGGTGAAATCGTTTAAAAGCTGCCGCTATGTGATAAAATACTCTTTGCATGCCAAGAATAAAAGAAAAAAAATGAAGGCGACTTCCAGTTTGAGAAAAGCACAAGTATTTTGAAATTGAAAGAAATATCTCATAAATGCTTAAATCCACAAAAACTATGTCTGACATAAATTGTGTGTTTTAAAGACATCTACTTTTTACTTTCTCTAGCCTGTATGTACAATATACATATTGGATAGAGAATGTATTGTATTCCATCCAAAAATCGATACCGAGGTTTCACCGAAAAAGCATTTTTAGAAAAAGGTCCGCGTGCGTGTGTCTGTCAGTCTGTGTCTGTGGACCGCGTAGCTCAAAAACAAAAAGTCGGTTAAATACCAAACTTGCTATTTAAATTCATCACAAATAAATATAATTTGAGTTTTTTGGGAATATCCTCTGAAGAGCTGTTTATTCTGATCGAATTTTGCATAACGTTTAAACCGAAAGTGTGTGATACAACCTTACAATGCAAAAAATGTGGACCTCACTAAAACATATAATTATGTCATACACGTTTTTTCTTGTAGAATTGACCGTTTTCGAGATATTCATTGTTATTGATTTCAGTATTTAACTAAACTTTTCTCAAACGGAAGAATGCAAAGTGAAACGTGTCGCAATTGTTTCACATAACGACCAGTTTTTAAGTGATTTGACCGTTGCTTTAGCCTAATGAATTCCCTTACTTCCCCTCTATTAATTAGGAAGTAAGTAATAAGATCAATTCTGCAAATGTGTAGCCAGGTTAGCATGGCGTAGATATAAGAATACTCTTTTGTAAGAAAAAATTGTTTATGGAACAGCTAGAGAAAGTTATATGAATGGAACAGTCAGATTTTTTCTTCCTTTTTTTAGTAAGATTTTGTCCATCTCTTATGGTTTGCGGTTATGTAAGCCTCCTCTAGAATGAAGAGTGTTTCTGAGGCCATTCCTAAAAAGTACAAGATATACATTTTATTTGCCAAGAAAATAACTTAAATATGGCATTTTATTCAAAATCGCCTATGGGATTTTACAGAAAAGCCGAACATATCGGGGGGAGGGGAAGGGTTCTATGTAAATGGTATCTTGGCTAGTGGTTTTCTTGAAAATCATGTCGCATACTTGGAGGATGCTGAATTTAAATTTTTACTTTTAATTTTTGATTTATGATGTTCATACACTCACACACACACAAACACGAGCGCGCGCGTACTACTTCGTACGTATTACGTAGGTAGAGAAATATTACATTCCACTAAAAAGTTTCATACTGAGATTTCTGGAAATACATGTTTTAGGGTCCCCTGTAAAAAAAAAAAAAAAAAAAAAACTTTTTAGAAAAAAAGGTCCGTTTGCGTATCTAAGTATTTCTCAAGTTTAGTATTGTAAGTTCGACAGTTAAGAGAGGTCTACGTATACTTTTGTATAGTAAGCCTTTGTGTATCCAGTATGATTTACCAGTTATATAAAATGATTTATAATGTTCCGAATTAAGACTTCGCAACGTATTCTCATGCAAATATACAAAATATATGTTGTTTTAATCAAAATCGTTACGCGGAGTGCAGCTTTTTTATTTATTTTCATTTTTTTTATTTTTTAAGTACCTACTTGCCTTATGATTTCAGGATATCTAAACTAATATATCAAATTCAATATTTATGATCATTTGGTTTTTAGAGTTAAAATAACACACACGGTTATTCTTTTATGTCTTTCCTTTACCATTATTATAATATTTTGAGATGCCTCAGCACATATTCTGATGATATCGTAGAATTTTGGAATCGAATACAGTACTTTCTGTATTATATGCAAATGGTAGAGAAGGTAATAATAGTGTGGTCTCTTGTGGCCTAGAATCTAAAGCCTCACTTATTACTTTGAAAACTCTTCAACTACGAGCATGCAGTACTCTAAATGTTTGCAGGCAGTTTCACATGGCCAAGCTGCAGTGAAATAAAACCTCTATGCGGGGTACACATAGAGATGTTTTGATCCTCAAATTGGGCGTGGCTTCGAGCTGAAACTCTATGCCCCGCCATTCTCTGCTGCGTGCAACAAACACAGGACCAGAACACTAAAAATCTGACGTGTTCCATTCACATGACTTTCCCTACCACTCTGAAACAAATTATTGTTAAACAACCTATAATTCTATCGACTTCTTGCTAATCGAGAAATATATTATCAGAAAGTTTTTCTTTTAAGTGCAGGATGATTTATATAGAGCTGACACATTTCTTTCATTGTTTCAAAACGAATTGTGCTACCGAAAACTTATTATACCTAAATTGTAGAGGAATTTTTGGGAGATTATTTACCTCTATAGCAAAAATAAATGTCCTCCATCCTGCATAAGGCACAACTCTACGCGTCGCTCCATGTTACTGGCCACTCGTTGGAGGACTCTGTTGTCAATAGCTTGAAATCACCTTTGTGATGTTGTGCTTCAGATCGTCCATTGTCCGGTGAGGTGTTGCGTAAAACCCGTCTTTTAAGTAATCCCATAGAAAGAAGTCCGGTAATGTCAAATCCGGAGATCTCGGTGGCCACAGGTTCCTGGAAATTATCCGAAATTATCAATGAAACTTGCAATTAGTTTCATGGATTATTTGATGTATGGCAGGTAGCGCCATCTTGCTGAAAAAATCGTTGACTCAGCTCTACATTGTACTGTATTTTCACGTTGACTACAAAAACAAAATGTCGAAAGGGCTGCCAACAATGCAATTAGGAATAAAACATAAACATCTGCGCAACTAGTGACAAGGAATCAAAACTCCAGAACATTCTGCATAATTGGTGCTAAATTTGGGTCATTAAATGAATTTCCAACGAAATAATTAAAGAAAGAAATGTGTCAGTTCTACATAAATCACTCTGTAGAAGGGAAATAATGGAATACACTAGGGTAAAACGATAGTCAAATCTATTAAGCTGGTTACTATGTGAATGAAATCTGTTGCCAAGCGTTGACAAATTCCCGTTTGTGAAACTTTTTTTAAGTATTTTAAAACTGAAACCAGTAACATAGAATATCTAAAAAATGGTCAACTCTACGGAAAAAATGTGTGTTTCAGAGCTCTACATATTTTGTGAGTAAGTGTTGTCTATCTCTTACGGTTTACTAGTTATGTAAAATCCCGCAAAATTCATCAGGAATGAAGATCTTCAAAGGCTATTCCCAGAAAATTCAAGACACATATTTTACTTATCGTGTAAATATGTTTAATATACGGTATTTTAATCAAAATCGTTTGAGCCATTTTTGAAAAAAATCAAAATATTTGAAAATTCTTCCATGTAAAGAATAGTTTGGGGCGGGGGGAATTTTCCTCAGAATCTTCTTATCGCATCCTTGGAAAGTACTAAACTTAAATTCAAAGTTTGGTATTTTACGACTTTTCGTTTTTGAGTTATCGTGTTCACAAACACATGAACATACTGGCACATGGACGCATACTCGGACCTTTTTCTAATAAAAATGCTTTTTCTGGATACAGGGCACCCTAAAACGTCTATTTTCGGTGAAATTTTGGTGTCGAATTGTTGGGTATAATGCAATACCATCTCTAATACTATGTACATATTACGTGTAGAGAAAGTAGAAAAGAACCAGGGATTAATATAAAGAGTATTGATAATAAGAAAATAACTTAGGAATCACTAATGCAACACTATCTAGGAATTAAAACATATGTTCTAAATCGGGAGCTTGGTGATTGAATCGATCTTTGACGAGCTCCGGGTCAGAGCTCCGGGGAACCGAACCGGGGTATTTTCCGGTGGATGCCCACAAATGTTTTCTCTCACACGCCTGCAGTGGTGCACAATTTCCATAATTTTGCATATATAGATTGCATCACCGAATAAGTTACATTTAAATGGCCGGCTTCTAGCCACACACATAAAAATTATATACTTCCCATGATTTAGGTCATATTGAAAACAGATCCATTTTGAAATCAAACCTTTTTCTAGCAATATTTTCTCTTCCCCTCGGTGTTAATGAATATAAATTATAAGTTTGTGCATGTCCAGCGATTTGCATATGCGCCTCTGTTTCTCCCGCACTCTGTTGGAGGGAAAACCAATTAAAACTAAATTAAACATCAGGCTTGTATATCGAAATAACAAATAAAAAGGGAAGGGGAAATCTTCTACAGAGTTCCCAGTAGATAAAAAAAAAAAAAAAAAACTACTCCCACATGCAGACACAACGTGGCACAGAAATCAATGAAAATGATTTGAAATGAATCCACATATATGTTTGTTAACATGCAAATGTATTCAAATGCGGCGCTTCTTTCATTTTGCTGATGTAAGCATTTTTGTTTGTTTTTGACAGGTATTGGCAGGTAGCAGCAGGTTTTTGGGTGACGGCTCATTAAAATCCTTTTCGAAAAGCTGTGTGTATAGATTTAATAATGACAACGAATCATACGCAACTAAGGATTAACGACATCTTGTATACGAATATGGGAACTAACGAAGAGAGGCTTGTTTTACAAATCGTTGAATAACAAATGATATTCAAATGACTCCGTTTTAGATAACATTACCTTAACTTTAGAGTGGTTTACATACTCCCAATAAGCACTGATCAAAGCGCTTCAACACTTAATACTGTATGTAACGTTTCAAAGCAGAAAATTCACATAAGCTCTTAGATTTCCACATATTTTAACCTGCCACGTATTAGACTAATTTGAACGCATGACAAATTAAAAATCTTCAGAAGAATTTTGTTATATCTCGAATCTAAAAATCCTTTTACTCTGGAAAAGTCACGATAATTCTTGAATTTACATAATATTACCGTGTAGGATCTGTGTACTGAATAATATTTTGTAAACAACTGTATTAATTTGTAATCCCTTATGTAGGGTAGAGGACGTATTGTTTTGATTTATCAACTTAATGGAAATACGCCTGTTTACGCGTTTAGAATAAGTTTTTTTAATAAGTTTCCATCTATTTGCAGAGGGTGTAAATTAGCTATTTTCCAAAGATGCGGAATGAATATTTAACAGAAGCTTACTTGTGAAGGGTGCTCTCAGTTCTCTCTATCTCTCAAAAATATATTTAATTTGGTTATGCTGTGAATTCTTGAAAAGTGTGTACGTACAAGCCATTGTTGAATTTACGTCAGCAAGGATCCATAAAAACAAAACTTACTGCAGAATTTGAATCTCGTTAAAAACCTCCGGGAAAAACGAATTGTTTGTTAACCTTTCCACAACTTTACAAATTTTCGCAACTTTTAAAATTATACAGCATCATTTTTTACTTTCTCTACTTAGTAGACAGTAGGTAGGTAGAGAAGGCATTGAATTTCATCCAGAAATTCGGTACCGATATTTCATTGTAAATACAAGTTCCAGCATCCCCTGTATCCAGAAAAAAAGGTACTTTTTGAAAAATAGCCGTGTGTATGTGTGTTTGTGTGTGTATAGCATTACTCAAAAACGAAAACTTGTTTAAATACCAAATTGATAATTAAGTTCAACATCACAAGGATCCGACACGAAGACTTTCAATAAAATCTCCCCACTCAAACTACCCTTTACATAGAAAAACATCTGAAAATTTTGATTTGCTCAACAATAACCAATAATTTTGATTAAAATACCCCAATAGGGCATTATGTATATTTTGAATTTTCTGGAAATATCCACTGAAGATTTCTTTATTCTAGATGACATTTTTATAGTGATAAACCGTAGCAGACAGACAAAACTTATTACGCAGAAAATGTAGATCTCATTTAAACACACAATTTATGCCATATACATTTTTTTTGTAGAGTTGACGTTTCCGAGATATTCCTTGTTTTTGTTTTCGACTTAAAATAGTTGTACTTTACTCATTCGTTTCATATCTCTTTTGTTTTACTCTTGACCATTGCAATTATACCATATAAAGAATCTGGCTTTCGCTTTAGTCTAGTGTATTACTATTCTCCATTACACTTACAAGGACACAAATAGATCATTTCTGCTCATGTTTATCTCATTAACATGTCGATAAAAGTATAAACTATTGTAAGAATCGTTAGAGCAGAACAGGTAGAGCAATTAATATGTATGGAACTCATCAGAGTTTTCTTCTTTACCGATACTTTCGTGCTTCAGAACCCCTCTTAATTTTGAAATCACCAACCGCGTCTGATTATGATCATCAGATGTCATGGTCCAATAGAGCCAATAGACGCGTTCGAAGCACTTTGTACATTTATCGGAGTTGCAGTTGTAGTTTAAAGTCTGAGCTATCAATGTGACCAAACTGATTTTGTTCCTCCATTGCAATAACTTGTAGACAAACAAATGGTTAAGATTTCTACAAAGTTGTCCACCTGGCTTTCATTAATAACGAATGTAGCTAACTACCGCGAGCTCAAAGCAGACAAAGTGAAAATTTATTTCTGCGTCGGGCTTCGTATGTAGCATTTGCAGTTTTAGCTCAATTTTGCAATATTTTGTTAATACTTGATCCTGTTAAAGTTGCACTTTCTCCAAACACAAGCAAGCTTCAAAATTACTTCTACTGAACCATCTTGGACTAAGATTTTTTTTATATGACATACAAATTGTAGATATAGAAGTATTATTTCAAGAAGTAAATAATGTAAGGGATATGTAAACTATTTCAAGGAATGAGAATACATTTAAGGAGAGATAATGGTTTATTTTGCATAAAAACCATAGTCTTTTAAAAGTCCTCTGATTCAACACCATTTCCGCTCTGAATGAATGTACGTTTTATATTTAAAAGAATATAACTAACAGTATTATAATTGATCTTAACACTATTTTGGTTCTAGATGAATGTATTTGTTTTATATCCTTTTTTAAAAATACCTTATAATCCCGACCATATGTTGTTTAACCACTTCGCTTTGATTACCTGTTTCATTATCTTAAAAATGTATATTTTTGAAGTTCTCAAATGGAGAGTTTGTTAGTCTTGTACATAGCAAAATGTCTTCAAGAGCACTATTATTTCGTGCAATAATTTAGTAGGAAGTCCCTTGAGTCTTTCTACCAGCAGACTCTTCTTTTATCTGAGGTACTTTAAGAACTTTATCCATTTCATTTTCATTGCATACGTAGTTTTCTTGAAAATGTTTCTTTTTTGAGGTTCACAAGTGTAGGAGAGTTTGTTGGTGTTGTAGACAGATAAAGGTCTTCAGGGGTACTATTGATTTCGTGCAGTAATTTCGTAGGAGAGTTTCGTTTCTTTTATTTGAAGTACTTTAAGAAGAATTTTATCCATTTCATTTTTATTACATGCGGAATAAAATGTTTCTTTTTGAGGTTCTCAAATGGAGGAGAGTTTGTTGCTCTGGTAGATAGTAAAAGGTCTTTAGAGGCAACATTGATTCCGTGCACTAATTTTATAGGAATGCCTCTCGTGACTTTCTCTTCTTTTGTCTGAAGTACTTTTAATTTTTATTACATTCGAAATTTTCTTAAAAATGTTTCTTTTTGAAATCATTTCTCAAATTAATGAGAGATATTTGATCTTGAGGATAACAAAATGTCTTCAAGAACACTACTGATTTCGTGCATTAATTTCGTAAGAATTTTATACCAGTAGGCCCTTCTTTAATCTGAAGATTTTTAAGAAGTACTTTATCCATTTAATTTTTTCATAATAGGGCATTTTCTTATAAAAATTATTACTTTCTCTAGCCCCATATGTACAATGTACATAGGGATAGAGAAGTATTGTATTCCACCCAAAAATTCGATACCGAGATTTCACCGGAAATACATGTTTTAGGACCCCCTGTAAAAAAAAAACATTTTCAGAAAAAGGTCCGTGTGTGTATGTGTGTGTGTGTCCGTGTGTCTGTGAACACGATAACTCAAAAACGAAAAGTCGGTAAAATACCCAACTTTGTATTTAAGTTTAGTATCTTCCAGGGATGCAACACGAAGATTTTGAGAAAAATCCCCCACCCCAAACTACCCTTTACATGAAACTTTTTTCGAAAATTTTAATTTTCTTAAAAATGGCTCTAACGATTTTGATTAAAATATCATATATTAGATATTTACCTAACAAATAAAATGTATATCTTGAATTTTCTGGGAATAGCTTCTGAAGACCTGTTTATTCTGGATGAATTTTGCTTAATTTGACATAACTAGTAAACCGTAAGAGATAGACAAAACTTACTATACAAAAAATGTAGGTCTTGTTAAAATACACAAGTTATGTCATATACATTTTTCTCGTGGAGCTTACCGTTTTCGAGGCATTCATTGTTATTTGTTTCAGTTGTGAAGTACTTATACTTTTCTCAGACGGGAGTGTCCGTTTTTCTTTTGGCTCCTGGCCAAGAAAAGAAGCGATTTGTAATGACAATCGCATAACGACAGCTTTTAAAACATTTGACTATTGGTTTAGCCTAGTGTATTCCCTTATTTTCTTCCTACTTATACGGAACTAAATAATAAGAGCATTGTGCTAATGAGTACCTCCATTAGCAAGGTGCAGAAAGAAGAAGAATCGTGTGTATGAAGTTTGTAGAACAGCTAGAGAAAGTCATGCGAGTGTAACACATCAGATTTTTTTTTGAGATCGGTTCTAAAACTGTTTGTTGGTCTTGTAGATAGCAAAAGGTCTTCAGAAGCACTATTGATTTCTATGTACTAATTTAATAGAACTTCTCCTCCTGCTTTAAGAAAATATACGTAAAGACAACAGTTGGTATCGCTAGAGCTGTATAAAGTCATGTTAACTTATGAAAGGACCATCTAGTGAACAAATGATTAATCTGACAAACTGATACGCCACACTCGGCTGTTCCACATACTAAGGAAAGAAAAGACAATTTTCATGCCTCAAGAAGTTTCTCTTTGGAGATCGTTAAAATGTTGTGCTTGTATTCGTGACAAGTTGAAGTATAACAGCAGTACTAGCTTTTGACACGCAATTACCGGCCGTCTATCAGAACAAGCAAAAGTTTTAAGATTCAGAAATGTTGGGGAAGAAGAAAAGTAGACGATAATTAAAATTGGAAAGTCGTTTTAATTCCTTTCCCAATTTATTTTTAATTGACAGTTGTATGTTTAATAATACGTTCTGTCGTTGAATATTTTTATTGTGTTCTTAAAACTTGTCATGTAATATGCGTAGGCATCTCATTAAAACTATGGTCGTTATAAAGTCTTTCTTTTATCATAAATATGCCTGGTGTATGCGAATTTCTTTTCTATCTATTCCTAGATGCGGTGAAGTTCTCGTAAGCTGTTGTGCGTAAATTCTGGCTCCTAGAGAACGTTCCATCTGCTTCAACGATCATTCCTAATCTAAGGGAAACACCCAATACACAATTTTTCTAAATTAATACATTTTTTTTTTCTGGCAACCAGTAGATATTGCCTCCAAATCGCATATGAACCATTTTCGGATAGATCGCCCATTTCATTCTACAGAAAAATAAAACTATAAAATGCATTTAAAGATACATTTTTTGCTTACCATACAAGGCTTGATGTTGGCATATTGCATATCATTATGTCTTCTAATATGCAAATAAACTACCTGGAATAATGAGATATTCTTTGTGTATGATATTGGCCTGTTTTTAAATTTTAATCTGAGAAGTTGTTACGTTTAAAAGTATAACAATTGTTTTTTTACTTTCTCTACTTCTTACATAGAACATAGTTAGAGAATACATTGCATTCTACCCAAATATTCAATATAAAGATTAAAAAATAATGTCAGTGTTTGTATGAGTGTGTACAGTATTATCAAATTCTTGCGAAATAGCATCTTTCAGTGCTGTCTTGTGTTTGATAAAAACGCGTTCTTTGAGGTGACCCCACAACCAACAGTAGTTCGGATTAAAGTCTGGGGATCGCGGCGGCCACTTCATTGGAACATTACGAATGGAAAATGGGCGTAATCTTTAATTGTTAAGAACTTTACATTGTCTCAGATATTAAGAAAAAATCTCTTGATTTCATAATAGCATTGAATGAGCTATAGTCTAACATGTAGTACCTATAGAGCCATGATTTGTAACTTACAAATTCTTATAGTAGTATGAATAAAATTAATAAATGTTTTATTCAGTAAAATTGTACCCATGGTAAGGATGGACTGCAAAAAAAAAAAAAAAGATAACGAAACCCTATTGGTTATCCAAGATGTGACTTCTTTCGTTGTTATCCTATCTCAAAAGCAATATTTATAGCGGCAATACTAATATAGATATTTTGGAGGGGAAGAAAGCTATTTTGTAATTTTCATGGTATTAGGAAGCAAAAGGGTGATTTGTGTAAAAATGCTCGGCCCAATTGAATTCGATAATGTTGAAGAAGGGGTTACACAAAATGCCGTAACAGCAAATACTGAATAAAGTTTGAATTGACTTCTGAAAGACCCTTTAGCGGTTTTAGTGTATGTGGTATGGCTATTTAATATGGCTTCTATATGCTCTGTGGTGCTAAAATGTGTTTGAAGTGGTATACATGATAGGACCTACTTCAATATTGATCACTGCTGATAGTTCCTCTTTTAAGTGTGAAGGGCTTTAACTGTCATCAGAAACCTAGCCGCGCAGTCAGCGGTAGCCAAAAGCACTTCACAGTGCTGACGAGGACAAACGTTTTTGGAACGCACAGTAGCTTCAGTGTAGAGGTGAAAATAAATATAAGCCCGCTCTGAATTAACGCTGTATTGACTGGCTATTGCGCACGCGCAGTCGCGATGGACCAGCCTTGCTCATACGAATCAATTTGCAAAGGTAGCTAGCAAGAAAAGCTGAAATTAACCCTTACATTATGTGTTTAAAAATATATTCGAGTTCTTATTACTTTATTCTAATTTTACTACTCTTTTACACGCCATCTTTTATCATATAACACAAATGGGATAATTAGAACCATTTCGAAAGCGTTGTCGTTTCTAACGCTCCCCTTCTTTAATTCTCTTATTCCATCAAGAGAACCACATATCTCTGAGGCGGGGGCAGCCAATGGGTTACCTCCATTGATGGTAAGTATAGTGGTAGAATGAGAGTACCTACGGCGTTTACCACGTTGAGCCTTAGCGATACATCACATGAGCTAGTCAGAGAGACGGTTTTAATAAGACCGACTTAAAATCGCCACCGCAGAGTCGGGACTCGAGCCACGGACCGTGAACCAAACCCCTCAGGTATTATAGCGCCCCAATCTGAAGGAATTAAATTTCCTAAACATTAACATATACAGGTAACTAAAACTACCGCATTATTTATATTTTTGTGTAGTTTCATGCTTTGTTTACCTTCTCCGATTATCTCGGCTAAAAGGAGTTACGTGTTCCTTATACATGTATTCCGTTTGCGATTTCACCTGAAATGCCGGTTTTGATATCCCTGAAAATATATACTTTATATTATATAGGTTAATTAATGTATAAGTATAAAGAAAAGGCAAATTGTATTTCAATTGGGTAAAATTAAACAATTATATTATAAAAGAAATTCTTTGTTTATAAATTTGAAGGATATCATTGTATTTTAACTTAAGTCTTTAATATATTAAGATATATGTATATTAATAAAATTAAAGTGCAATAAATGTAGAAAGCATAATTATAAGTTGAATAAAATAATTGCTAGTTAATATTGGGAAATTAACATTAATGGAGTCATTTTTTTGATTAGTAAAATAGTAAACCTTAAAAGAAAGCTCTTATAAAAATATTTTAGTACACCATAATTCGAAAACTAAAAGTTCACTACGTACCATTAATTTTATTCTTAAGAGATTACATGCAACACAAATCAGTTTATGCAATGTTTTCACATTGCTTCTATCTGACACTGTTGTAGCTATGGAATGTAAAATTTTTGGGTTACCAGATGTATTGCTTATCTACTAGAGGCGAGCAACTTGTGCCTTGCTGCATATGCAACCATCAAACCCTATGAGTGGAGCAGGTAATCTAAAATAATCCAGTAAGGTCAATTTTTTTCGAAGGGCCTTGTTATAAGCGATATTTTTCTGACTGATATTGCTGGATTTGCTGACGTTACAAGCGATATAATTCATTCAGTTGCTTATTATTTATAAAATGTAGAAAAAGTGGATAATTCATAAAAGGATGATGGATTGGTTTTACCAAGACTAAGTCAGCTATTTTGTTTATTAATTCGTTGCAATTTGGAGACTAAAAAAATATGACGTATTCTGTTTACATAACTTTCTCTGCAAATAAAATATTCTTACAAAAGATTATAATTCTGTATTCTTCATGCTAATCAAGAAAAACATTAGCAGAATGGGTCTTATTAGTTACTGCCTTGTAAGTGGATGGGAAATAAGGGAATACCCTAGGCTTAATGTTTTAAAAAGTCGTTTTCTGTTCTGTTTGCATGGTAAGGAGTAAAACAAAAGAGACATGTTACGAAAAATGACTTCTCGTTTGAGAAAAGTAAGCAGTTTGAAAATGAAACTCGGAAACGGTTAAGCCCCCGTCCTCAAGGCGCTGGTATGCATCCCACCTTACTCTCTCTTCTCTCACTGACACACACGCACACTAGGTACTTTTTTGAAGGGCGCTACAACTATTTTATTTCGGTGAAATCACGACAACGACACGAGTGACAACTTAATATAAGAGCATTTAATGATGTAGGATTTTTTAACCAAATTGTAACTATACTATTCATATCTCGTTACAGTGATGTAATTGCGGAATCAACTCCAGCGCTATAAATGTAGTTCTGCTGTTTTATTCCTTCAGGCTGTATCGGTTTCCAATTGTCAGTTATTTTATGTAGTTATAAAATTGATAGGTATTTGTGAGAGAAATCACACAGGTGCTGGAGTGTATGGCATAAAACATAAAAGGCTAAGGCTGTCTGTGGTTGTTTTAGCGTTGGTTTAATTCTCATAAATCCCTACGCAATCATAACCTCATATTTTTAAGTTTAAAAGAGCACAAAGCTATGGAATGCGTTTTAATTAAACTGTTTTATTTTTCTGCGCGTCATAGTAAATTATACCACAAGTTGGCCATTCAGTTCAATTCAACCTTATTCGATGTGAATTTCAAGTCTCTTTCGACACAGTTTTAATATCTGTATACTTTTAAATTGCATTCCACCCAAAATTTTGATACTGAGATTTCACCGGAAATGCTTTAGGGTTCCCTGTATCCAAAAAAAGAATTTTTAGAAAAAGGTCCGTGTGTCTGTGAACACGATAACTCAAAAACGAAAAGTCAGTAAAACACCAAACTTGGTATTTAAGTTATTTCCAGGGATGCGGTACGAAGATTTTGAAAAAAAATTCCCCACCCCCAACTTTTGATTTTCTCAAAAATTACCCTACGGATTTTGCTTAAAATACCCACTGTATATTAAAGTTATTTATATGATAAATAAAATGTATATCTTGAATTTTCTGGAAACGTACTCTAAATACTTCTTTAATTAGAACGAAGTTTGCGTAATTGGTAAACCGTAAGAGATGGACAAAAAATTACAACACAAAAATGTAGATCACGTTAAAACACACAATAAAGTTGCTCTCTTACTTTATACAAACGGCAACCGGTGGCTTAAACCGTGGTGAAGAAGTACGAGTAAGTATTTGAGAAGCTTTAAGGCTTTTCTAATTCGAGGGCCATCCAGAAAATAAATAAGGATTTGTTATAACTATATAATAACGAAACATATCAACAAAACTTTATTTACAAAGTTACAGTAACTCACTCTAGCGCCTTTGTGTCAAGACATTCAGTCTGACTCTACCTATCCAACTCCGGTCCTACACACGACTTGAAAAAACAATTAAATCAAGACATTTATTGTCACGTGATACCACTTTTTAATGCTGTTATACTTTTCTACCGCCAAAGAACTTATTCGTTTTTATGAATGCATAAAATCTTCAGCCAATCAAACTGTATAGGCAAATAACGCAAGTGTATTGTGATAATGCAATGAACGAGTCTTCAGTGAGGAAATGGTGTATACTTTAGGAGTAATCAAGGAAGAACCAGTGTGTCCAACAAAGACCAGAGTGGAAGTTCATCAATCGTTATGAAGGAATTAAAAGCAAATGTTGATGAAAGAATTCAGAAAAACCAGTATTTCACTTTGGTCACCATACATGACTTTTTTGGTGGAAAAGATTTCGCAACTGGTGAGAACCTCAACATCTTGCCTAGGTAGAGTATAACATAGGCATTGAAAACACCGGTACCTCGTGACAATAAATACCTTGATAGCAATAACGATTACCTTGAGAAATAGAGTAAGGTACTGTAACTTTGTAAATAAAGTTTTTGTGTTCATGTCTTTCGTTATTATTTAGTTATGCCGAAATGTTCGTTATTTTCTGGATCGCCCTCGTATTTAAATGCATCTTCTTAGCTTTAAGTAATATGATCATTTGTTAAGTTTGTTTGTCAAATACTTCTGCTAGAGTAGTTGGAGATGGAATTTCTACAGCACAGTAATGGCCGGTGTCATTATCTTGGTAACCATTAAAAATAACTCGACAAGAATGCTGTACCGGCACAGAGGTAGTAAATTGGGAGGAGGGGACAAAATGAGGAAAAACGGAATAATAAACGTTCAAACTTCGGAAATCGATATATCACTCTCTCCTATCGATCAGACTGGGTCCTTATTCATTTTTTTTTTCTACTTCAATATTTTCTTTCGTATCTGCCGTTTGCATTCTGGGTTCGCTGGAGGGGGAAATCGAAGTTCGGAATACAATATTATAAATTGTGCAGAGGTGATGACTTCCGAATAATTCCCGGATAGGAAGCAGAAGCGTGTACAACCTCCCCCCCCCCCCCCATCCCCAAATGAGAACTGTGCGAGTGAAATTCGATTTAAGGATAAGGATGGTGTTTCCAAAGGTATCGCCTAGCTCTTCTGCTGCTCATTTTCATCATATTATCTTGGTTATCTCCTTCAGCTTCCAATTTTATTTTTATTTTTTTATACTTTTAATAAGTGAAGGAAACACTGCATTCCACCAAAAAGTTCGCATTTATTTTTACAGGAAATACAGGTTTTGAAGCTTCCTGAATAACAGTTTACAAGTGGTAAACATGGTGTTTTATATTGTGAGTAGGAAGCTCAGGAAGCTTGCGAAAAGAGGCCGTGGGCCGAGTTTCATAATCTACGAGCAATATAAAATAATTTTAACACGTGCATCATACACTATGCTTAGACAGTTCTGAATATTTATAGACATGTGAGTATTATAATTATAAAGCGATTGTTTTACCTTTTTCACAGAGTTGATGCTTGATGGTCTGCGATATTCAGTTTTTGCCTTGCTTAGCTTCAGTGCTGACATGATGAATTACTCGTACAGAACGAACATATTCTATACAACGGAGGCAGTGTAGCAGTTGTAATTTTGCTCTCTCCGCTGCTTGCATAATTTCGTCTGGTTCAGCAGATTCCATGTTCCTGACATTTAAATCATCCGCCATCGATACGAGCTTTAGAGTCATAGCCTACTTGAATGAGGCCGTGAATGGATAAACCAAAGTTGGCTACATTGAAGTATTATAATTTTATAACACCGAGTGATAGAATTTTCTACTTTTCACACTACTGACATCCGGTAAAAGACCTACTTGTATCATCAACTTTCTAAAAAAGAACTTATAGATCCATGTAAATGTGTGTTTACCAAGTGGCGTATGCAGATATCCCTTCGTGCGTTAAAGAGTTGTATAGTTCACCAGCAATATTAGAGTTAAAACCGGTCACGGTGGACTGAATGATCGCCTTTGTTTTCTTTCTCTTGCTTATCAGCGAAAACGGCCACGCTTATTGTGAGGGCCAGTTCCTCGCTGGCTTATTTAAACTTGATATGACCCCGTTGAGTTCTGCAGCTCTTTTAACACACAAAGGTATATTCGCACACGTAAAATATGATGCAGTTGGGCCACCTGGTACGTGTGAATGGCATAACTAAAAACATGAATACCGTTCCAATTGGTCTGTCTGAGCCAGAGTAAATTTGCATACTCAACTTCAAAACTTGGAGCAGAACTGGAGAGAGAGTGTGATTAACAACAAATGCATCACTTGCCAAAGGTGATTAATACTTGCGTCCAGCCACTTCATTTCCAACACTTCATTCAGTCGTGACGATAGCTTCACCTCAATGCTGCGCTGTATTGCATGTTGCAGATATATCATTGTGAGTCACGAGTTACCCGCTACTCCTTGGCGCGCACCCAAGCTGGAACAGCCTGATTTTTTTTTCGTATTTAGATTTAGGACTGAACCCCCCCCCCCCGCTACCGTAGGACTTACAAATGAATGCCCAAGGATCAGAAGCCTATCGGGGTGCCAACGGCACGAAACACAGAATGGAGAATCTGGAACGAGATGTCGGCCCATAGCCAGGCATGAGTGTGAGGAAGTGGATGATATGGTAATGATGAACAAAGGTCTAAAAGTCTAAAACCACTCGCCCACGGCGCCGCCACAACTGATTTAATCTGTTAAATGTCAAATTTAACATCATGAAGATTTTCAAGAAAAACTCTACCACAACCATCTTTACATTGAAAAATGTTCGCTGATTTTTAATGCCGCTAACGATTTTGAATAATACCAAGAATACCATATATTTAAAATGCTTTCTTGACAAATAAAATGCACATACAATTTTCTTGGAATAGCATGTGCAATCCTCTTTGCTGTGAAGTTATTGGGAAACTTAAGAGATAAGGAAAAAATCTTACTATTAAAAAAAAAAAAAGATCTTACTATGCACACAATTTATTTCAAACAAAAATGTTTACTGCATTAACCATTCTCGTATTCTTTGTTATAGCTTTGATTTTCAAATACTAATACTTAAGTCAAGTGGTAAGTCATTATTCAATCATGAAATTGCAAAGGCAATACATAGCAGTTCCATTCTTAAAAATCTGATGTGCTCTATTCACGTGAATTTCTCTACATTTCTGTAACAAATTATTCTTAATAAGCTTTTCTCCTATTTATTTAATGTTTAAGCACTAGCAGAAACAGTCTTATTACTTAGTACCTTTATAAGTAGAAGGGAAATAAATGAATACACTAGGCTAAACCAACAATCAAATGTTTTAAAATATGGTTGCTATGAAATTGAAATCCATTTCTTTGCGTGACCAGGAGTTAACAAGTTCCCGTATGAGAAAAGTATTTAAAGCTGAAATCAATAACAAGGAATATCTCTAAAACGGCCAACTCCACGAAAAAGTATATATGACACAAATTGTGTGTTTTATCGTGATCTACATTTTTTGTGCAACAGGTTTTATGTCTATCTCTTACGGTTCACCAATCGTGCAAAATTTCGTAAAATTCACCTAGATAAACATGTATTCAGAGACTATTCCCAGAAAATTCAAGATATACATTTACTTTGCCATGTAAATATCTTATATATAAGAGATTTTAATCAAAATTGTTAGATTTATTTTTGAGAAATTAAAATGTTCAACATTTTTTCCATGTAAAGGGTAGTTGGGGGTGGGGGAATTTTCTTGAAAATCTTCGTGTCGCATCCTTGGAAGTTTGGTATTTAATGTTCTTTTCGTTTTTGACCTATGCTGTCCACAGATACACACATACACAGACACTCACACATACGCACAAACACACGGACCTTTTTCTGAAAATGCTTTTTTTTATTCAGGGAGACCCAAAACATGTATTTCCGGTGAAATCTCGGTATCAAATTTTTGGGTGGAATGCAATACCTTCTCTATACACTATGTACATTGTACGTGTAGAGAAAGTAAACGTCTAAAAATGGCTTTGGCCTAGAATGTTTCTTATATCAAGAAGAAGTAGAAAGAAGAGAAAACTTTTGTAAGAATAGTATAAAAGCAAGGAAAACTCTCCGAATGTAACATCAGATTTTTCCACTCGTTTGTGACTTTCCTCTTTAACAGGTTCATCCTCAGGAGTGGGCGTTACAGTCCAGGATAAGGTTGTTTTCAAGCCACTATTTATTCTCCTTTGTAGCCATGTAGGGGACTTAAAGGGAAGGAAGTTTATGGAATGGGGACGTAAAGTTGGTAACACAAATGTGTCTCAGTTCCCTCTGTCCTCCATTGCTCTAGATGTTCAACTTCTCAACTTACAAACGGTCATTGTATGTTATAGATCAAACTGGGATATTTTGTACGTAAGTAGATTGAAAATAAAATCAACAGTGTCTCTCCCATAGGCCGAAGTTTGACACAAAAACAATGTATTTACATATTAGAATAACTCAGTATTAATATACAGGGTTGGTATAAATGATTAATTAATTTTCAAAATACTATATTTTCTGAAAAATTACATGTACAGCAATAGTTAATACTTCAAAAGAACTGTAAACTCAGCAAGTTTGCATTACGTGCGCCAGTTGGTAGTACGAGATAGTGCCTTCACAAAATGGTGAAAACAACAAAAGAAGACAGGTTGTATGTGTGCAATAAACTGGGCTACCGCGGATGTGTGTTTCATGATATCCAAGGGGCACACATAGAACATTTACACTCCCTCTGTGAACGAGAGGTCGCTGAGCTGATTTTTCACCTGGAAGTCCAGGATTCAATTCCCAGCTGGGGCAGGGAAGTTATTTTAGCCAGAATTATTCCCAGTTCCCAACAGAGTCTGAAAGAGAGAAAGAGGAAAAGAGATAAAAATTGATATATTTGGCATGAAGGAGATTTTTGTGTTTGACATTAAACGTCTTATAAAACCCCAACTTGAAAAGAACCTACAATCAACAAGTTGTTTCGTAAGTCAAAGCTGTCAATATAACTATAGGGGACTGTACACAAAACAAAATAACAACAACAAAAATATTTTTAGTGTGTGAAGAGAAAACTTGCGGGATTATGGTTCTTTTGGTGTATCAAATTGAAACCAATAACAAGAAATATCTCTGAAACGGTAAGCCCCACAACAAAAATACGCAGGACACAAGATCTACATTTTTTTGTGCAGTAAGTTTTTATCTATCTCCTACGGTTTATCAGTTATGCGAGTCATTTAGAATGAAGAGGACTTCAGGAGCTATTCCAAAGAAACTCAGGAAATACATTTTTTTTGCCATGTAAATTCTTTAATATACGGCATTAGAACCATTTTTGAGAAAATCTAAAATTATGAAAAATAATTCGTATAAACGGTAGTTTGAGGTGATTGTTTCTGAAAAAGTTCGTGTAACATCTTTGGGAAATTCTAAACTTAAATACCGAATTTTGTATTTAACGTACTGTTAGTTTTGGGGTTATTCTGTCCCCAGACACACACTGAGCTTATTCCTTTTTTTTTTTTTTTTTTTTTTTTTTTTTTTGATTTCCGGAGAAATCTCAGTGCCGAATTTTTGGGTGGAATACAATACTTTCTCTACACACTACATAGTTTGTGCAGAGAAAGTAGATATGTAGATCTATTTAGAAGGCATACAATTTATATACAAACCTGTTGTTGGGGGGGGCAGATTTTCCTTTATTAATGATTTAAATTTACCACTGTCCCTTATTTTCTCAAGTGGGTAGATGTTACTCTTTCTTTCTTGCCTCCTATCATACTAGTCACAAGGAGAATATGTCATCAATGCCATCACATAGTAAGTTACTCTTAAAAAATTGACTATCGCTTTAGCGTAGTGTACTCCCTTATTCCTCTTGTAGCTACAAGGAAACATGTAATAAAACTATTTTGCTAATGTTTATCTGTTACCTCGAAGTAGATAGAAGAGTCAGCGAAGACTTTTACTGCCGTGCCCGAATGTTGCTATGGTAGCTCAGTGGTTAGAGCAACTGACTAGATATCGGGAAATCCGTGGTTCAAATCCCAGATGGCATTGAATTTTTCAGTCTGACTCTACCTATTCAATTTTGTCCTACAGTATTTTTCAGAACATGTCAACGCTGTCCCACTCTTCTTCCAAAGTTATACTTTGGGATTAGGGTGTGTGCGGCTGGAAACAAACCCTCGCTGTTCCCAAGACTTCCACTTACTGGTCCCTTAACGAGGTGCGATTCTCGACTTGCAGCAGTGTCTCCAGGAAACAGATTTTACCACACTGCCTCTTGCCCCTAGTACAGAGTCGTGTTTTGTTTGCTAATGGTTATTACCCAGTGTAATGGGTAGCGGTCCCGCTTGAAGGCCATCATGTTATGGAGAAAACTATACACACGGCTTGTGTGAAGAAAACAATTAATATTGTTGACCTAATAGTTGATTTAACTCTGTAGCCTGGGACTTAAAAGTTCTTACGGCACCGTAAGTCGCCATTGGAGTATGTCATCTCAAAATAGTTGAGAACACTCTGTGGTTTACCGGGAAACATACGATTTCAGCTGAGGAATTTAAAGCCTAGTGGTCAGAGCAACCGCCTAGAGACTGGGAGATCCCTGTTTCAAATCCCGGCTGTGTATTGCATTTTTCAGTCTGACTCTATTTATCCAGCTCATGTCCTCACACGGCTTCTGTGAAAAAAAAATAACATTAATTAACCTAATAGTTGGTTTAACTATGTAAGCCGGGACTTAAAGTAAGTCGCCATTGGGGTACTTCATCTCAAAATAATTGAGAATACTTTGTGATTTACCGGGAAGCATACGGGTCAGCTGAGGAATTTATAGCTGTGTCGGCACGTTCCTATGGTAGCTTAGTCGTCAGAGCCACAGGCTAGAGGTCCCTGGTTCAAATCCCGGCTATGGCATGAATTTTCCAATGTGACCCTACTTATCCAACTCCAGTGCTACGCATAGCTTGTGCGAGAAAGCAATTCACATTAATTTACCTAATATTTGATTTAATTATGTAAACCGTCCAATGTATTTGTAACATTGGGTTTTGTCATTTCAAAATAATTGAGAAAATGTATGGTTTACCGGGAAACATGCGAGTCAGCTGAGGAATTTAATGCCGTATCGATATGTTGCTTTGGTAGCTTAATGGTCAGAGTAACCGGCTGGAGCCCGGGAGATCTATGGTTAGATCCCGGATATGGCATTGAATTTTTCGCTTTGACTTTACATATGCAGATAGAAGAATAGTTTTGTGCAGAATAGGTAGAGAGTTAATGTAGCACATCAAATTCTTTCCTCTTTCTGCAGAATGTGTATAGCAGCCACTAGTCGAAATTAAATGAGGATCACTAAGGATCACTGCATGCTGAACTCAGATCTCACACGACGCAATATCTGCATCCATTGTTCAACCGGTGCAGCATAGAGAATTAATAATCTTATTATCTGCATCCAACACTCATCATATCGTTAAATTAAGGAAAATGGGTTTGGAATGTATCTATTCTGGAACGCTGTTATATCACATGTTTACCGCCAATGTGATTTCGGAGCTTATGAAAACATACAGAGGTCTGATATTGCCTGCAAGCGGTTTACCGTTAGGGTCAATAAACGGGCTTAACCACCCCATAACCTCACTCCCATTCCATAATAATTATACGACATAATCTCGTATTTGGTTAATTTGTTGTTATTGATCGCGAAATTTCTCATCCTATGATCACACAAGCGTTTTAGACTACCCTCTGGTTTACGGTACTTCAGAGTATAACTTACAGAAAGATCCAAAATGCCTATAGCGATGCTTCACTGTTATGTTTAGTATGTGAGCGACATATTCAGATGAGCTGAAATGAGATGGCATGATTAAACACTGTGTAATTGAAACACGTTATGCAGGTGAAAATAGATACATGTTCATGTTTTATCAATAACATTTTCATTTGTTTTTACTCATATTTAAATATTATATATTTAATAATGTTCAATGTTTGCTGAGATGTAGAGAAAGGCATGTTAATGGTACACATCGTATTTTTTCTAGAAAGTTTTAATGGTACGGATTAATACAAAAGGTTCTTGTATTGGATGCTATGCACATATCTGAGCTGTAACAAAATTTTCGTTCACTTTAATATAGCAGAATCATTTACGAGGTAATTTCGCGACTGGTGCTCGTTGACCGAGTGAGTGGTATTGTAAAAGGTTAACTGCTCTTGAAGCATATAAATCCGCAGGCAGAGGGTCAGAAGGCAAGATCCTGCCGGCCGGCATATGTTTGTTCACAAAGCCAGCCAACAGCTTCCCTCGGGAGCCAAATCCCGTATTATTTCCGTCTCGGAGGGGTGACAGGACGTGAACGCAACTTCCTCTACAGCACAAGGGTTGTTACAGCTGTCTTCCGGGGGTTCACAACACCATACGCAGTATTATCTATGCACATACATACTCTGTGCTTGTCGAACCACGAACATTCCGAGTGAACATCAACTTCTCTTTTATCTCATTAATATTCTCATATGCAACAAAACGTTACACGAGTCCGTTCCCGTTCCGAATATTTCCTTGATTGTCAGATCCAGCTCACTAACTTTACTTCACGATCCTTCACTTTCCAATTATAGAAACTGCTACTAGAACAATGGCTTTTATTATCATACATTTTCACTCTGCTTTTGAAAATAAAAATCGCATGAGCCCCATTTCCTTACATGTTTTTCCTGTTCTTGCACCTTTCAGTAGGTTTTTCGTTATTGAATAACCTAGGGTGCCCAACCTCTGCTCTTATGAGCTAATTGCGTCACCTGGTCGTGTTACTCCGCCTTCTTAGTGTTGCGCTCGACCAGGCAGGAAAGCATCTCCGCTTCATGCATTCAGTGGCTTTTAACTGGATTCGACTCCCGACACGATTACAGGTTCCAATCGAACCAAGCATACCGCATTTCAAAAATAATTGAAGAATATTTTTTCGTTAAAGAGGATAGTACGTAGAGAACAGAGAGTCTTGTTTGTGAGCATCACTTTCTTAGAGTCACGTTGTAATATTAAACGACACTTTGAAACCTATCATCGTACTATTATGGCAAACATTTTTATCAGGCATGCAATGTGTAACATCCCTTGAACTTGAATTAATTTTGCCTGCAAAGATGCTCCCAACGATCTTTAAATGAAACTAGTCGCTTTGCAAAATTCAACAGCCATTAAATATTCACATAAAAATCATTGGTATTTATTTAAATCTGATCCCAAATTGCGAAATTTTGCTGCAAAGCATATATCAATAGTTGCTTCTATATAGATTTGTGAACAGATGTTCTCGAAAATTAATTAAATAAAACTCAAATATTGCAGTAGGGAAGGTAGGATCATTTGGTCTGCCTTTTAAGAATCTGTTATTCATCCCTGTCGGCAAACATTGATGAACTGGTTACAAATAAACAGTGCCAACCAAATCACTATCAAGAACAGTGTTCAAGAAGGTATTTTAAGCATTTATACCATTTCATATAACATTAACGTTGCTGAAGCTCCCACTACTGCTAGAAAGGGACGTCATAGTTGTTTTGCCTGCCGCTACCAAACAAATGGGTGGAGGTAAACTTCTTTCCGTTTATCGTTATAGGTTGGGCACCACTATTGAATAACATAATTTTCTCCACCTATTCTTAACAGACTATTCTTACAAAATTTGAAGTAAAATTTCTTTCGAGGTTGTAGGCCGTGGTCGAAAAGTTGGATTTACTTCTGATGTTTCGCTCAAAACTGTGTTGAGCATCATCAGAGGACTTTTCTAAAATTACAAAATTACACCTAACATTTTAATAAAAAAAACTAAATAAAAATTAAAACAAAACAGGAATTAAATTTTAACATCCTTAAAAATAAGCCTGTTGTAATTTGAATTCCTAAACATAATCCTAAAAGGGAACCAAAATGTCATCATAACATAAATTAAACATTTTAATAATTAAATCATCTTTTCCAAAATTACAAAATTAAAATTAGCTTTAATTTTATTATAATTTCTTTTTTTGATTAGAAGATATTCTTTATTGGATTTTTTTTATTATCAAATGGGTATTTCGTTTTTCTTTTTATGTTTACCTTTATATAATGAAATTTTATATTCATTGGTATATATTATAATCTTTATGGAAAAAAAATTTTTGTTGGTAGTCTTAGGTAAAAATTCGAAGAGTGAAATTCAGACTACGAGCTTCCCTTATAGATGGGAACTAAGGCGATTGGAAGTCCACCAGCCAATCAGTGACGAGGAAGCATATAGGGTGAATTAAAACAAAATATCTACCAGGAAATTTAAGATAAACTACGGCGAGTGATGAATCGTTTTCTAAAGAGGTGCCAAAAAATATATGAACAATAACAGTGGCCAGTTTCAGTATCTCCTTTCATAAAGTTTGTAAACAAAGCCTTTAAAAGTAGTTTAGCAAATGTATGGTCTCATCCGCGCCTTTCTTGAATAGCGGCAGACAGCAACGAGGCCGAGGACGCCGACAGGCAAACCACCGCGCAGACGGTTCGTACTTTTTTGGCTCACTCGTCATAAAATACAATCGCGATACATTCCATTCTACAAACATGTTTTGTGTATTCTCCTCATAAACCGGTTTGTAGAGCACGCACTGCTTGCGTCTACAGGTAAATGTGCAACGAACTTCACTCTTTACGCACAGCAAATGCGCTCTCTAGTAATAAACTCAAAATCGATGTTTTTTTCTAAGAATCTTTTACTTTGAATACTCGTTCTTGTGATTTTATAAATAATAATTTTATTATTGCACATTGGAAGAAACAAAGGAAATACACAATTTTATAGTAATTTATCTCCTCTAGCAAAATTAAATATGCAGCGTTTTTGTGACGTGCTCTTCAATTAAGACGCACATACAACAACGAAGCGGAGTATCTGTGTGTTTTGTCATTTATGGTAATATGAATTCAATCAGAAGCTAACGTATCTCGTGAAATATACTGATTGCTTTGGATACACTCTAAAGAGTTTTCATACGGAGTATAATTGTGTTCAAGTACCGTTGTCTTAATTAAGTTAATCAAGTGCTTGTGTGCAGATAAAAGTAATCTTAATTAAAGGAGCGCATCATTATTTTGCTTTCCATCGTCTGGTGCTTGGGCTGGGTAAAACACGCGCTCTGAAAATAATACCAGGTACAGCGCTGCCTGTGTTCCAACCAGGTGTTGGCAAGCTGTACGTGGTGATGGTCCATTTCTTGCTTTCTTTCGTGTGAATGTATAAAAATGCTGACAGCTGTGTATTATTTTATATGTTACATTAACCGGAGACTAAAAGACGAAAATTGCTGGGTAAATCCTACCCAGAACTACGATACCGAAATTTTACCCCTAGAATAAAAGAGAAGCGTTGTTACTTTCTCTATACTTACTATTAGATATCATATAGAGAAAAAAATTCGATACCGAGATTTCACCGGAAATATGTTTTCAGACCCCCTGAGTCCGAAAATAGGCATTTTTAGAAAGAGGTCCTTGTGCCAATGGACAGCATAGCTCAAAAACTAAAAATCGGTTTAAATATCAAACTTAGTGTTTAAGTTTAGTATCTTCCAATGTTGCGATATGAGGATTCTCAAGAAAATGAAAATCCTCCCCCATCCCCAACCACCCTCTACATGGAATATTTTTCGAAAATTCTTATTTTCTAAAGACGGCTAACGATTTTTATTAATATACTTATGTTAAAGATATTCAATGACAAACTGTATATCTTCAATTTTCTGAGAATAAACTCTGAAGATCCCTTTATTCTGGATGAGTTTTGCTGAATTTTGAATAACTGGTGAACCGTAAGAGATAGACAAAAACTTATTACATTAAATGTAGATCTCGTTAAAACACATAGTTTATGTCATATACATTTTTAATTGGGGTTGGCCGTTTCTGTGATATTCCTTGTTACTAGTTTCAGTTTTAAAATACTTATACATGTCAACTAGTCGAGAATTTGTCAACTCCTAGTCATGCAAAGCCTGTCGTTTAGCCTAGTGTATTCCGTATTTCCGTTCCACTTATAAGGAAGAGAGTAGTAAGACCGTTTCTGCTAATATTTTTCTCAATTAGGAGGAAGTAGATAGAAGAAGAACCTTATTAACAATAGTTTTCTACACCGGTATATAGAAAGTGATGTGAATGGAACACATCAGATTTTTTTGTGATGTTATGGTATTCTAATCAAAATCGGTAGTCATTTTTGAGAAAAACACAGTTTTCAAAAAAAAATCCAAATAAAGAGTAGTTTGGAGTGCGGGGATTTTGTTGAATATCTATAGACACACACATACACACACACGCTCAGACTCACACGCACACTCAGACATACACGCGCGCGGATCCTTTTTTTTTAAAAAATATTGAATCAGGGGACCTCAAAACATTTAGATATTTCTGATGAAATCTCGACATCGAATACAATCCTCCTCTAAACACTATGTACATAGTACGTATAGGAAAATAAAAAATGTAAGTGATGTTTCAAGAATGATTATCAGTTTATATAAAGGCAAAATAATAATAATAATAATAATAATAATAATAATAATAATAATAATAATAATAATGCAACTAGTTTGGGTGCACTCGCTCTCTGATTTCCATTTTTTGTTACGATGTTTTGTATTCGAAGCACACGTAGGTAGCAGTTTGCCAACACCGATACATTGGTAATGAACGGTGATGGTTTGCAAAACGGATTAGGTTTCTAAATTACTCATCTACTTCGCGTATTGCGTGAGCAGCTGTAATTAACCGTAAACAGATACAGTTATTTGTATCTTTTTTTGCTGGATTGAAGCGAGAAGGGGGTGCTGTCATGTGTATAATTAGCACGTCCCTTTCCTGCTCAGCAGGGCGGCAGAATGTATTGCATATCTATCAGGAGTATCTGCTGTGTGGGCTCTTGCCATTGTTTTGCAATTACACACAATACCAAATGTGAGTTTCTGTAATCTCAATTTACCTATTAGTTTTACTTTATATTTATTTTTTCTCATTCGTTAGTTTTTGTGAAACATTGGTAATACAAGGACTTTAACGTAAACTATTGCCGAGTATTAATAAAACATGTACAGGGTGATACAACATTTTGTTAATGAAACATTACGTTCAACGACTTCCCCATTCCAACCTAACATTTATCTATGTACTCATTAATAGAAGGTTTAGGCCCATTTAACATTGTGTTGCCATAACTGCTTGTTTACAGTTGTCATTTGTCAGTTTATAATACATCCTCCCAGCATGCTTTACAGGTCCTGTCTACAGGGATTTCGGAACCCCTTATCATATTTACTAGATGCAAATAAGAAGAAACATGTGGTTTATGCATTATGGAACTCCAGCACATTTTTAGAGATGCACTGGCTGGCACCTACTTGACACATGGCCTGCACGCTCCACCGACGTCAATTCTTTGGAGTTTTATCTTTGGAAGCACTTTAAACAATTGGTTTATGCAGCAGACATCCCATTAAAGAAACTCTTAATCGAGGTGTCATGGAAGCCTGAGAAACCATACAACACGAACAGTGAAACATTTGACAGTCCATGCTTCAACACATGGACGCAGGAGGAGGACTTGTCCAACATTTGTTTGTTTGCTTGGCAACGTCAAAAGTAGAGTAATATGTCATTTTAAAATGTCTTGATTATTAACATTTTGAGTCTCAGTAAATAAAAAATAAAGGGTTTTGGGACCTCGACTTATATGACTTTTTCTCTTGTTTCGATGTAAGGAACCAGTCCCCAAGCTTTGTAAAAGTATATTGAATCGTCCTGTATAGGGTGGTTAAATTATAATGCAACCTCTCTCGCAGCCTCTCTACACTGCGCGAAAGAAGCGAGGATAGAAAGTTGTGCCGGCAAGGGCGTATTAAAATCCTTACCTTATAGTAAACGTTGGAAATCTTGACTTTCGACTCTCAAACAGGCTGTTGCGGAATCTTGTCGGAACCAACCATAATAGTACGCAGGCTATGCAATGATCAAACAAAATAAGAGAGGTGTTTCATGACAGAATTACAAGTGCTAATTTGTAGTTCCACATTCCCCCGAATAACTAGTCGTGATTTTTATATATGGCGATCTTTGAAACACAAAATGAATCAGTCGAGACCTTATTTATTACAGGAAATATTTGATATTATGTAAGAAATGACAATGATTTCTGTCAAGCTTAGGTATATCAGCGAGAACATTATTTTTACAAGATATGTTTCTGCTTGAGACTAGACAACAGCTACAACTTATATATACTAGAGCTTTCATCAGCGAAATATCGAACGGGAATAACCAAACCAGTGTTAAGAAAACGATAGTGAAGCGCTAGAAAAGAAAATTTATTTTTAATGTGTCATATAAAGTACGCAGTCAATCCAATTGTTAGAATTGTGCTCGAAAAAAAGATTTGTTCATTTTTGTATAGAGTAGAGTGAGATTTGGTCTGTACGGATATAAGCAGTTCCGCTCACTCATTATGGGTCATATTTTATACTCGTGAGTATACGGAGTATGACAAATCTCAGTTAATTATTCGTCCTCAAAGTTTAAAGGACCGAGAAAGATACCGCACAATAAGTTAATGCTTCGGCGCGGTTAAGTTGGATTAGACTTTATTGTCTTATCTCCCAGATTTATCAATCAATAAAATAACTTTTCAGGTTCTGCAGGTTAATATAGCAAGTAGTAGGTCCCGACCGTACTAGGCAGTTTGGGTGGGGGGAGGTCTGTGGAAGAATATTTCATACATGAGGCGTTAATTTATCATGTACGATATACCACCTGGTTTTTCATGTTTTTTTTGTAAATTCATCACAGGTCTTTCGTTTGTTGAGTCAGTGTCGCCAGGGTATTTTTACTTTCTCTACACACACTATGCATATAATTAGTAGAAAAGGTATTGTATTCCACCGAAAAAATTGATACAAAGAAGTATATGTTTTGAGGATTCCTGGTGTAGAAAAGCATTTTTCTAAAAAAATGACTGTCTCTGTGTGTGTGTGTGTGTGTGTGTGTGTGTGTGTGTGTGTGTGGAGGGCATAACTCAAAAATGAAAAGTCGGTTAAATAAAAATGTTGATATTTAAATTTAGTATCTTCTAGGGATGCGACACTAAGATTTTCAGAAAAATCCTCCCATCCCCAACTACTCTTTACAAGGAACTTTTTTTCGAAATTGTTGATTTTCTCAAGAATGGCTTTAACGATTTTGATTAAAATATCGTATGTATATGTGCAGTTGTTTGTTAAATAAACACTAGTTATTGATTTAAGTTTTAAACTACTTAAAATATTTCTCAAATAGAAACTCGTGTTTAGTTTCATTTCTTGTTTTACTCCTTAGCGCGCTAAAAGAACTGAATTTCAATTATTTCACATATCAACAGATTATAAAAGATTTGACTATTGCTTTAGCCTAGTTTCGCTTATATTTACAAGGAAGAAAGTAGTAAGACTAATTCTGCTAATGTTTATATCAATTAGCATGAAGTAGATAAAATCATAATCTTTTGTGAGGATTGTTTGTGGAGCATTTTTAAATAAAAATTAACATTTTCTGAAAAATCTCTGTGTTATATTAATATTATTTGACGGTCTGATCTAGTTTTTATGATAGTTGTCAGGATTAAAAATGTGGGTGTTGCCTATGAAAACTGTACATCTCTACTAGCTAGTAATTCTAGTTGCATATCCGAGGATGTGGCATACAACCAAAAGTGCTCACTGTAATTCAAAGCAGTGTTCTCTCATGCACACGCACACATAGAGTTTATCACCCACGGAGCACGTTATAGAGGTTTCTGTTGATGCAGCGCAGGGTGAAGCCAAAAGGTTGCCAACCCCTGGCCGTACCACACATCGAACCACAAGCGGCTATAGTGACCGCACCTACATGGTTCCCAAATAACATTACTCGACTTAGTAATGAAGGGATTTGGTTTGTATCCGCAGTAGACTTCAACTGTCATGTTTCGCAGCTTAAATGTCATACGCAACCTCTAAGTTTAACTTAACCAATGACATCATTGTCGGATATCTGCTAAATGGTAAATTACGAGGACTATTTGCTTTTACTTTCCCTGCACGTACTATATATATTGAAAATTGGTTATCTTTGCGTGGCTAGGAATAAAAGAAAAGAGGTATGAAACATGGCTTCCCATTTGAGAAAAGTTTAGGTATTTTATAATTGAAACCAATAACAAGAAATATCTTGGAAATAATTAACTGTACAAAAAATGTATATGATATAAATGTTGTGCTTTAACGAGATCTACGTTTTTGTATAAGTTTTTGTCTCTCTCTTGCAGTTTACCAGGTTATGGAAAAGACATCCAGAATAAAGAGGACTTTAGAGGGTATTACCAGAAAATTCAAGACATACATTTAGCCTGTTAGTAAATGTCTTTAATATACGATGTTTTAATCAAAACCATTAGAAGCCATTTTTGAGAAAATAATTTTTTTTAAATTTTTTCCCACATAAAGGATAGTTTAGAGTGGAGGATTTTCCTCAAAAATTTCTTGTCGCTCCCTTCGAAAATCTTAAACTTAAATTAGCAAGTTTAATATTTTAGCGACTTTTCGTTTTTGAGTTATCGTGTTCACATACACACCAACGCTCACAAGCCACCCGGGACGAGTGGTTAGACCACTCACCTCACACCTGGGGGGCCCGAGTTTGATCGCAAGTAACTACATGTGGGTTTTGTGGTGGACAAAGCAGTGCAAGGGCCTGTTTTTGCGGATTCTTCGGTTTCCCTCGCCATCACGTGCTCCGTGTTCATTCCATGTATCAGTGTCATCGTCCGCCGTACCATAGTTGTAAAATCGGGCGTTTGACACTGTAAAAAAACAATTTTCACACGGACGGACCTATAAATGCTTTATTTGGATACAGGAACCCTAAAACGTGTGTTTCCTATGAAATATCGGTATTGAATTTTTGGGTGGAATGCAATATCTACTTTATCTTTGTAGAGAAAGTAAAAACCGAGACGGTACTGTCATGGCTGGCTGTAGCATTTCCTGTTACCCAGACTCAAAATCCCGTGCTAGCTGTCACGTTTTGTACCGAAGATCCTGTATTAACAAAAGAAGGAAGACAGGAAGAAACAGAGTTTGGAAAAACTCTCTGTAACTTTTCCAAGCATTCTCACTGATGAGACTGCTCGTAATAATCATAAAACCATCATAGCACAAAATGGCGTCGCGTTAGAACAGTTGAAAATCGCATACTAGGTGTTTACTGCTTCGTTGCAGCCCCAATAATAGACCAGCGCCTATATGTCCATTCTGCTACTACCCATCCCACCTCATATTACCGGTGGCGAACGCTCGCACTATTAGTTACGCTGGACAGAGGACTGTAGAAAATCAGTGTGCATTAAACCCATGTCCGAGACAGTGAACTGCTAAACGAATGTGTTCACCCATTGTGTGCGATGTCCCTTACAACAGTGCTGAGATTACAATAGATGAGTTATAATAAATCCGATAACTGTTGCCTATTGTCTAGTGGTAGGGACATAAATGGATAAATATGCCTACTATTTATAGCATTATGTTACGGACTGTGTCATGCGCTTTATCCGGGCAACTTCTCGCGGCCCCTCAGTAGGCTATATCCGTTAGACAACAGCAATACTAGCGACTCCACCATCAGCGGTAGCTTGAGCTAGAACGGACTATACCTTGACAATATAACATATAGTCACAAAATGACAACAAATTGCCTTCAAGAGAAAGAGAAATGAAATTCCCATCGAACCCCATAAAACAATTAAAAACCTGTCAGTGTATTTCAAATTGAGCTTCGTCAGTGGCATTGAAATATAAAGTGTATCTGTGTGTGTGTGTGTGTGTGTGTGTGTTTATGGACAGCATAGCTCCAAAACTAAAGGGCCGTTAAATACCAAACTTTGTATTTATGTTAAGATTTTTCTAAAAATGCGACATGCAGATTTTCAAGAAAATCCTCCATCCCAAATTACCTTTTACGTGGAAACATTTTTGAAAGTGTTGTTTTTCTCAAAAATGCCTAACAATTTTGATTAAAATACCGTATATTATGGATATTTACGTTACAAATGTATATCTTGAATTTTATGGGAATAAATTCTGAATGAATATTGCTGAATTTTGCATAAAATCGTAAGAAGTAGACAAAAACTTACTACCCAAAAATGTAATCTCATTAATATACAACTTATGTCTTATACATTTTCTGTTGTAGAGTTGACCGTTTCCAAGATATTGCTTGTTATTCGTTTTAATTTTAAAATACTTAACTTTTATCAAACGGTGTTACCTTTCCTGCCAGCTCTCTTTTGTTTACTGCTGGCCTTGCAGATCGAACCAAACTTCAATTGTTCACATATCGAAATATTTTAAAAGATTTGACTATCGATTCGACCTAATATGTATTCCCTTATTTTCCTTTTGCTTACAAGGAATCAAACAGTAAGGCAATTGTTGCTAATGCTTATCTTGATTAGCATGGTGTATATTGAATACTCTTCTGTAAGAATAGTTGTTTGCAGAACGGGTAGTCATTTGAATGGAACACATCAGATTTTTTTATTATCTTGTGTGTATCTCCCGATGTGTTCCTTAATGTTTCCCAAACATAAATGGTAAGTATAGATATATCATTCTTCTTACAATATTATGTATATTCAAAATGTTAAAATTTCTCCATTTACGTGTAATGATTAATATGAGAAAACAGAACAGTGTGAATCACTAATTATAAAGTTTGAGGGCAGTGAAACGAACGATTACGTTCTCTCACTTGTATACCTGATGTGCCAATAGATATATTATAAAATATGTTTAACTGTATGGTAAGGCTTTTTACTTTCTCTATACGTACTATGCACGTACTGTATAGAGAAGGTATTGTATTGCACCCAAAAATTCGATACCGAGATTTCAACGGAAATATATGTTTTGGGTCCCCCTGAATCAAAAAAAAAAAAGTTTTAGAAAAATGTCCGTGTGTGTGTGTGTGTCTGTGCATCTGTGGTCAGCATAGCTCAAAAACGAAAATACCGTTAAATACCAAACTTGGTATATAAGTTTGCTATCTTCCAAGGATGCGACACGAAGATTTTCAAGATAATCCCCCCACCCTAAACTACCCTTTACATGGAACTTTTGATTTTTGCAAAAATGGCTCTAACGGTTTTGATTAAAATATCGTATATTAAAAATGTTTATCTGACAAACAAAATATGTATCTTGAATTTTCTGGGAATAGCCTCTGAAGACCACTTTATTCTGGATGAATTTTAAGGAATTTTGCATAACTGCTAAACTGTAAGAGATGGACAAAAACTTACCACACAAAAACGTAGGACACGTTAAAACACACAATTTATGTTATATTCCTTTTTTTCGTGGTGTTGATCGTTTTTGAGATATTCCTTGTTTCTGGTTTAAGCTTTAAAATACTTTATTTTTCTCATACAGAAATTTGTCAACTCCTGTCCATACAATCAAAGAAACTTCAGTCACATAGCAATCAGCTTTTAACGATCATTTTAACCTATGGTACTCCCTTGTTTCGCTTCTACTTACAAGGAAACAGATAATAAGACTATTGCTGCTGATTTTTTCTCGACTAGCATGAAGTAAATAGAAGCATGGTTTTTTTTTTTTTTAGCAATAATTTGTTGCATAGATGTAGAGAAAGTCATGTGAATGGAACACATCAGATTTTTTTTATACGGTTTAGATTGGAGGTGGGGAAAGAGCAGAGCACGTAAACAAAACACAGCTAGCATTTTGGAATAGAGTTCTTGGGGTTTCACAATGCACATCTAATCCTGGAGTTCTGCGAGTGGTGTGATGTTATGTTATGAAGACACAGTGCTGTAAAATAAGATCAGTGAAGCACTGGTTGAGGTTGAGGCAGGGAGATAATTCCTCTCTATGCTTCATATGTTACAAATACCACTGGGAAAACGTGTCTCCCAAATCTTGGGCTGCTGAATTCAAAAGAGGTTTGAGAATAGGAATAAGGGTCAGTATGACAAAGATGCGAAACAAATGACAAAAACAAATGGAAAGGAATCAAAAGGTTATTAACAGACACCAGCCAAAAGAAAGTTGAATCTCTAGCTTTAGCAAGTGAAATGAAACTGAATTCTAATAAAGAGGAAGAAATGGAAGGTGAGGAATGACATGATTTAGACTGGAAGGTTGGAGGAAACAGAAAATGACAGACAATTCTGGTAGGAAAATCTGCCCATTCTGTACACAGAGGGAGAACAAGCGAACAAGTAAGCTAAAATAAACGTATTTAGTCCAACTAGAGAGAGAGATTGGCATGATCTATTAGATAACTAGAGGAACTGACAAAACAGTGTGACACCAGATCAATTTTGTTCAGTTAGAGTCTATTTATATTTTCCTCTTTCTTTATTTTCTTTACTGTTTTGTTTCTTTTCGTTACCTTTAACTGAAATATGCATACACGGTGAACGACTCACGCAGTAAGTGTTTGTGGAATAACTTTAATGATTTGAGATCAATGAAGAGACTTATCTACATATGAAAGTCGCTATAAGGCCTTAGATGCTTTAGCGACCATAAATAAATGCGTAACAAGTAATTATTCCACAACTTAGAGCAATAACTACCAATAAAGTGCTCTTTTCAGTACTGCCAATTGTAAATTGTGATCTTCGTGAAGCTGCCTGCTTTACCCCTTTAAATCAGAGTATGAATTAAAATTTGGAAACTCCTTTCCTTTAAAGTTAAAATCGCGAGATAAAGTTACACTTATATAAACTTTTGTCTTCCAACAACGGGGTAGTTCTTCCTTCAGGAATGAGGTACAAGACTGACTTGATTAAATTCCTTGTGCTACGTCACTATGAGAAACAGCATGCAATTGCACGGCAGTCTTTATAAGCCTCGCACAATAATAGTTTTAACATACTGCTAGCTCTTTACCTCTCCTGTTTTCTCTCTTCTTTGTTTTACCGGTTCGTGAACATCTAATTCTCTATTGTGTTACGTGACACGCGATAAACTTCTGCAAGAAAATTCATTTAATGTGGCAGAGAATGAGATCGTTTCGACGTCAAAGTTAAAATCACCGTGTTCCCTTTGTCTTGCGCATTTCCATTTCGAGGGAAGCGAGCGACTTAGAACTGTTATAAGGTTTCTGCAATGCATTGCTCTGCCTGATTTCCTCTGCAAACTTTGTCAAAGGATATACCCGTGAGGCATCCATCTGTAGGAAGTGGTCAGAAAGAAGCTATTATTTCCATCTACTTCAAATTCCTTAATCATCTCTGCGTTTTTTGAATGTCAGATCTTTCCTAACATAACTAAGAGCATTGTGTGTTACATTCGCAATTTCTGCACCCATTTTTACTTTCTCTGGTACTTATGTACGAGGGTCATCCAGAAAGTGACAGCCGATACAGAGAACAATAAAGAAATTTATCAACACAAAACTTTATTTGCAAACTTACAGCGCCATAGTCTTATTTTTCAACGTAATCGTTATTGTTATCAAGGTAATTTATTGTCATGTGATGCCAGTTTTTCAATGCAGATGTTATATTCTTCCACTGCTAAATATATGAGCCAAGATGTCACTGTCACTTTGTGGTCTTCATCGCTTGGGAAATCTTTTCCATCCAAAAAGTCATGTACGGTAATTTGATTGGCCGAACATTTTGTGCATTCAAAAAGAAAGAAAAAAAAAAAACGAATACGTTTTTTGGCAGAAGAAACTGATAACGTCGGCATTGAAAACTGGTACCACGTGACAATAAATGTCTTGACAGGGTGGAGATTACGTTGATAAATAGAGTAAAATACTGTAACTGTGTAAATAAACCTTTGGGTTTATATATTTTGTTATGTAGTTATACCAAATCGTATGATGGCCCTTGTATATTGTACATAGTAATTAGAGAATTTTGCACCTAAAATTCGATCTCGAGATTTCATCGGAAATATGTGTTGTGTGGACCGCTGAATAAAAATGTCTTTTAGAAAAAGATCCTATGGTGTGTGGGGGGGGGAGGGAAAGCAGCATACCTCAAAACCAAAAGCCGATTAAAAACCAAACTTGGTATGTAAGTTTAGTACACTCCAAGTAAATTGAGAAATGAAAGGAGGAATGTGATGAAGAAAAGGTAGCAATTATAGTGGTAGGGAAAATGAGATTCATTTATTACTGGAAGGTCCGGGTTCAGATTATTGGAGGGAACAGCTAATCTATAGAAAATTGTTAAATAGAAATAAAGAGTTAACAGAAAGAACAAATTTTAAAGACCAGTCGAAATTAAGAAGTGCTGCAACATTTTTGTGTAAGGTAAGAAACAGATGGAAGTGGTCAGTGGACAGAACAGTTGAAGTACGAGTCCTTTGGAACTCAATTGATATGTTGTAATTGTTATGGTTTTGTGTATTGTGTGGTGAAATATCAGACAAACATTAGCACAGCACTCATACCAATAAATAATAGTATTCCAAGGATGCGACAAAGATTTTCAGGAAAATCCTGCACCCCAAACTACCCTTTACATTTTTCGAAATAGTCGATTTTCTCAAAAGTAGCTCTAATTAAAATGCCGTATATTGTTCATATTTATATGTTAAATGTATAACCTGAATTTCGCCCTCCGTGGTGTAATGGTTACCATGCTAACTTCATATACCCAATGTCGCGGGCTCAAACCCGACGGAGGACGTTGGATTTTTTCGGGTGTAAAAATCCTTAGCATGGGTTCCTTCGGAAGGGAAGTAAAGCCATTGGTCCCGTGTCGTAGATATACGGCACGTAAAAGAACCTCAAGCCTGATAGAGGCCTTTGAGCAAAATTAAGCGGTCTTTCACGCCCAATTTAGAATGGGACGCTGAGAACCACAGCAGTTAAAGAGCGTCCATAAATAACACGCCATTTACATTTACTGAAGTGAGCAGTGTGTGAAAAACAAAAGAGGGATAACCACAGATTGGGGGTAAACTATCATTGTGTCTGTCGCTCTACCTTATCGACAACTCACGTCTGTTTCAAACCCAATTCTAAAACATATGTTTCTTTACTCCACCCAATTTTTATTACATTCAAATTCTATGTCATGTCTTACTTTTTTGAGGGCATTATGCCCATTTTCGTTGCCCAATTTTGATAGTGTTTAAGCTAGTTTTTGATACTCTTCATTGTAGATCCGCCGCTCACCATTTTCCATACTCTATGTTATTCATGTGATGCCCTATATCATTGCGCTCAGAGTTGTTTGGCCACCTGTAATTATTTGCAGCCAGTATCTACTACACTTATTTTTTATCAAAAACATCTTCCCAACATCCTACCTCACGAAGAACAGCGTAGTTTAAAGCACCCCTCCCCAAACCTAGAATACGTTTCCAAAAATTACATTGTATTTTATTTACCTTATTTTATCATGCATGCACAGTAGTCCCTCTTTGGAGACCCAAAATGCTATCCCTAGTTATATCAAATAGGGTTTAGACTATCTGCCTAATCTACCTATTATTATCTAATTACTTCGTGAAACTAGCACGCTTCTTTTAACATTCATATTATATTGTAACAAATGTCTTTGTTGACTCAAAAAATGTTTACAAATAACATCTTAAATTTACTGCTGCAAATATTCATTCAACATTTCGACGCGTAGAAGTTTACGGCTGTACGTCATTAGTGGTTCGATTGCCATAGCGAGTTAACACTCCAGTCACGATTCAGTACTTTTCACAACATCGGCTAGCAGTTCTTCCTCGTTTTATAGCTAGAAAATGACGCCACAGAACTATGTAGAAACCAAACTACCGGAAACATCTCGAAGCTCGAGAACAATCACGTTCTCTTGAAAAGGGTCTCGCGTTTCGAAGGTTCCTGCTATGTCACACCCATCTGTGTTGTTTACGCATCCCAAGGTCTTCAACTATGATGACTCGCATGCCAAGTTAAACGTGAGAACCACTGCAGGATACGTCACTGTCACAATATAAATAATATGTTGCTATATGGGTTACGTACATTATTTATGGCAATGTATTTTGTTTTCCGTCATTTATGTTTAAATGTGGTACCAGTATTCATTATGTGGTGGTTCTTCACCGAGCATTACTCAGCATTGTTTCCGATGTTTCATTATTGTATCAAGCGATCTGATCTTTCCACATTCTACTTTGATCTACAAAAATAAAAAAGCGAAGTTGTAATACACGATCAATCCCTTTATATACGACATGCGTGTATTCCATGACTTATGACAGTGCAGTCATTACTTACCCAGCAATAAACCTTTTACGAGTGATTAGTGTTACATTTCCTATCGTAAATGAAACATCTGTCCTTTCAGAAATGATGCTCCGGCAGACGCCATGATTTATGCAACGTAATGGCGTTTGAAATTGGTCACGTTGATGCACCGCATGCAACTGTATAAAGTGATGCATCTCGCGTCAGATAGAATTTAGTCCTTCATTTGAAAACGGAGATGAGAAGTAAATTACCAGGTAGTCCTCTGGATTCCAAATCCTTGCAGTTTCCATACCAACGCGTTCACGACCATTAATATTAATTTCTCCGAATGCAGCAAAGGATGAAGTAACGTCAAACTATGCATGCTTTCTTATGAAGAATGCGTTCTGTAGCTATTTAGACGTACTACTAAAGATTTCAAAGAAAATCAGAATCTACAAGAGCAAAAAGGTATTTTTAAATTGTAAATATGGTTTAACATTTAACAGAAACATTTAAAACAGAGCAAATAAATGAAAAAAAAAAAAAAAAAAAAAAGAAAGCTTAAGGTGTCCCTGGAAGGGCAAATGCTTCCTATCAAATAGAAAAGCTCATTTATGTTGTCTAGTCATAAATACTGCCACAAAGTATTTTGTGAATATATGAAATACGGTTGAGAGTTTTCAATTTTCTTTTAATATGCTGTAAGCATACATCATTCACAATTTGCATCTATCAGACTTCAAAATATCCACTATTGGCACGCACACAGATTTGACACTCTTGGACTAATCATTTATGGCAGAACGGATAGTATCAATCGGAAAATCCGTTTCAAACGCTTCAAACTTCCAAGTGAAGGGTGTCTTTTCTTGCAGGCCATTTCTTCTGGCACTGGCCACAGGTGTAGTCCAAACTACGGGCTACAAGAAGGCCACTCAGGGATGGAGATGACGTGTGGTTGGCACATTGACCTACAACCACTGTTGTGCCATACTTGGTTTATGAGCTGGGACAGAAACCTGCTGGAAGGTTTAGGGCTCATTGTTGAGCATGGTGTCACTCAAGTCCTTCAAAATATGGAAGATTTGTCTAAATGTTTGTGTTTCTCAAAAATGGCGTTTACGATTGTAATTAAAATGCCACATGTATTTAATAGTCACTATTTGTATGATAAATAAAACATATATTTTGAATTTTTTGTGAAATTCTCTTCATTATGAGCTACCTCTTTATAACTGGTAAACCATCAAAGATAGGCAAGGCAGTATCGTACAAAAAATGCAGATATAGTTAAAGCACACAATTTTTTGATAAATGAAATGTTGCGTGGCATTAACCTTGACTAAGATATTTGTTATTATTGAATTTTAAACTATGTACTTATGTTGGTTTTTTTTTTTTTTTTTTCAAATGGTAATAGCTATACATTATGTTCTCCTGGTAATGCAAAGAGCATGCAGTTTCTAAGCCATCAATAGTGGTAAGCTTTTTAAAAATATATAACTTCATTATTCCCATTATAACTACAGCCGAAATGTGTAAATGTGTAGTGAAGATTTACCTCCATTAAATAATAAATATATATTGGAAAGTTATATCGGCTAATAGATGTACGAAATGGATTGTTGCTCAAATGAATCCAGGGTCCATAGATCTTAAGTCTTACCCGACAATGTCCTCTCAGGATAAGGGAAAATACCGGATAACCTTATCCAGGTAACGCACCCTAATCTATTTTGAACTCGGGACTTCTTGAATGTTAGGCAGACTACAGAGGCGGGCTTCGACAATAGGCTTTTATAAGAAAGTCTAGTAGAAGAATATTTAAATATTCTACTAGTATCTTGGATTATCGGCAGTAGCCCCAGAGCACTTAGAACACACTAGTCAGATATAGGGTCTCTCAAAAGTCCCTTCAAAATTTATACCGTTATAAATATTACAGTATTTGAGATAGGAAAACAAAGAAACAAGCAAAAGACCTCACATGCTGGGCAAACAATGGCATTTTATAAAACACTGGGAAGATGTCCTCCGTTCTCTTATTCACCATTCTTTCTGCGATTCCATACATAGCATTTTGCTGTTTTATTCACCATTAATTCTGCGACCCCATACACAGCATTTTGCTGCTTTATTCACCATTCTTTCTGCAACTCCATACACAGCATTTTGCTGTTTTATTCACCATTAATTCTGCGACCCCATACACAGCATTTTGCTGCTTTATTCACCATTCTTTCTGCGACTCCATACACAGCATTTTGCTGCTTTATCCACCATTCTTTCTGCGACTTCATACACAGCATTTTGCTGCTTTATTCACCATTCTTTCTGCGACTTCAGACACAGCATTTTGCTGCTTTATTCACCATTCTTTCTGCGACTTCAGACACAGCATTTTGCTGCTTTATTCACCATTCTTTCTGCGACTTCATACACAGCATTTTGCTGCTTTATTCACCATTCTTTCTGCGACTTCAGACACAGCATTTTGCTGCTTTATTCACCATTCTTTCTGCGACCCCATACTCAGCATTTTGCTGCTGATGTCTCGGTAATATTAGCATCGCCCTCCATATATTGTTCATATTTATATGTTAAATAAAATGTATAACCTGAATTTCTTTAAGTCCCCTCCGTGGTGTAATGGTTAACATGCTAACTTCATATACCCAAGGCCGCGGGTTCAAACCCGGTTGAGGACGATGGATTTCTTCGGCTGTAAAAACCCTTAGCATGACTTCCTTCGGAAGGGAAGTAAAGCCGTTGGTCCCCTGTCGTAGATATACGGCAGGTAAAAGAACCTCAAGCCTGATAGAGAGGCCTCTGAGCAAAATTAAGCGGTCTTTCACGCCCAGTATAGAATGGGACGCTGAGAACCACAGCAGTTAAAGAGCGTCCATAAATAACACGTCATTTCCATTTCGGAATATTAGCAATTTCTTGCGAGATAACATCTTTCAGTTACTATCGGGCTGTTGGATGTGTCAGGAAAAACAGTTTATTAAGGTAACCTCACAACTGTTGCATTGAGATCTGAGGATAGCGGCAACCATTTTGTTGGAATTTTACTAAAGGATCATCGGTCTGCTCTTAAATTGTTATCAGTTTTAAGAAAAACTTCTCTTGCTTTCATAAAAGCGTTGAATCAGCTATATTGTATCATTTAGTAATAAAGCAATGGCCTGTAACTTACACATTTTTATAGCAGTAAATAAAATTACTAATGTTTTCTTCAACATAACTGTACCCATAGTAACAATGAACTGGGGGGGGGGCGACTTCATTGCTTGTCCAATATGCACTCTTTTTTTTTTTTTACTATCTAAAAGATTATATAGTGTAATATTTATAGAGGTTTAAAGTTTGAATTGAGTTTTGAAAGACCCATACAGGATGACTACTTTTACAAAGTTTGTGGACAGGTTCTTACATCAAAATAAGAAAAAATGTTTATATAATCACATGTCCCAAAACCCTTCATTCCTGATTTATTGATGTTCAAAATGCTATTAAACGAAACATTTTAAAGTGACACATTATTCTATATTTGATGTTGTCAGCTTATTAGGAGGTGCTTCTCACAAACACCGCTTATAGCAAATGATCCAGATGTCCTCTTGCGTCTAGACACGCAGGTACTCGTCGAAGCATGGAATGTCAAATACTCCCAATCGGTGTCGTATGATTTCGCAGTAGATTAAGAATTTATTCATCCGGGATGTCTACTGCATAAACAAAATAGACCAATAATTTAAGGTGCTCCCAAAAGACAAAGATTGAGGTCGGGGAAACATGCAGACCACGGAACTGGTCCTCCTTACCCATCCATTTGTTATGCTAGGTACGAAAAATAATAAATGGGACGCTCTTTAACTGCTGTGGTTCTCAGCATCCCATTCTATTTTGAGCGTGAAAGACCGCTTACTTTTGCTCAGAGGCCTGTCTATCAAGCTTGAGATTCTTTTACGTGCCGTAAATCTACGATACTGGACCAACGGCTTTACTTCCCTTCTGAAGGAAGCCATGCTAAGGATTTTTACACTGAAAAAATCCATCGTCCTCCGCCGGGTTTGAACCCGCGGGTTTGGGTGTATGAAGTTAGCATGGTAACCATTACACCACTGAGGGCAACTGCTAGGTACGAGCCAATGCATCTCGAACAATGAGACTAAAATATGCGAGCATCATGCATAAACCACATATTTCTTCTTATTTGCAAAGGCACATTTTCTAATAAGTATGGGAGAGTGTTCTGAATGAAGTCCCTGTAAACAGCATGTGCTGGGGGAATGTATTACACATTTGATAAATTACAAATGTTAACAAGCAGCCATGGCAACACAAGACCACCACATAGGTCAAAGTCTTCTATGAATGCGTGGATAAATAAATGAATTTATTAAGTTGGACCCGGAAGGCAGTTGAAGATCCTTTCATTAATAAATTGATAACCCGAAAACGAAGCGTTTTAGAGCATACGTATATATAAACATATTTTTCTGCTTCAATGTCAGAAATCTATCCCCAAACGCTGTAAAATTATTTTTGAATCATTCTGTATATAAATTGTACACTCTATAGCTGTTCCTCTACCCTGGAAAATGAACACAGGTTAACACAGATAACTTGTATATACGTTACATTGTAGCGTGAGGTTAACTTTAATGTAATGTGTGTATCAACCAGTTATATACCGGCGAGTATAGTCGACTGCAGAGAATAAATGACCCAGTAGATAAGCATTGGCGATAGAGAAGCTATAACTTATAAATCTTGAGACTTTGAGACTAGCAGTGGATACTCAGACAGAATTTTTCCATCATGAAATTTCCGTGTAGGAATCGATCCCTTGGCCAGTGGCCAAGAATATGTAACCACCGCACATGTTTTTCTGATGCGGAGCGATACATTAATTCCGCATCCTTCCCTCATTTAAATAGATAAATATTGCAGGGGATTATTTATCTGCCTCAAGTACTCCTTAAGGGTGAAATTACCAAGGATGTTAGTAAATATAGTATGTCCACAAGTTTTTGAGTGAAACATCCTGATTACAACTGAAAGAATGCTGCTCCCGTGGTGTGTATGTGTGTGTATGTGTGTGTGTAGTATATCTTCCAACCTTGACTTCGAATCTCTCGAATTGAAAATAAATAAATTGTGAACTTAAATACCAATTTTGGCATTTAACTCACATTTCGCGTTTGAATTCACAGACACACAAACAAACAAACACACACACACACACACACACATACGAATACAGGTCAACTTTCTTCCTTTTTTTTTTTTTTTTTTTTTTTGTTACTTTTTCTGTATAGTAGGTAGAGAGATTCTCTGTATCGCATTCCACCCAAGAACTCGAAACGAAATTTCACCGGAAATACACCAGTTAGGATCCTGTGTATCCAAAAAAGAGTAAAAACATTTTTAAAAACATTTAGAAGAAGAACCGCGCGCGTGCGTGCGTTTCCGTCCGTTTATTAGTGGGTGCGTGTGTAACTCAATAACGAAAAGCTAGTAAAATACAAACTTTAAGTTTAGTATCTTCCAAGAATATGAGAGGAAGATTTTTAGGGTCTATCTCCAAGGATTTCAGGATATATATTTTATTTGTCAATTAATATCTTTAATTTATGGGATTTTAATCAAAATCGTTAGAGCCATATTTAGAACATGGAAAATATTGAATAAGTTATGTAAAGAGTAGTTTTGAGTGGGCGATTTCTTGAAAATCCTTGGAAGGTACTGAACTTAAATGCCAAGTTTGGTATCTCACAGACTTTTCGTTTTTCATGTTTTTTATTTGTTTATTTATTCAGGGATCCTACATTTCAGATGAGATCTCGGTATCGAATATTTGGGTGTGATGCAATACCTTCTCCTTCTACAATGTGTATTGCACACACTATAGAGAAAATAAAAATGTAAGGTAATCGGTAATTTTGGATTTTGTATGTTAAGGTGTATATTGTAGTCTTAAGTCGAAAATCACGTTCTTAAAATATTTCTATGTGCGCATGTCTAAGGCACCCCCATAAACATATATTATGTATCTGATTATTCAATGTTTTGAAGAGGAAGGAGGAAAATAAAACTGTAAAAGGCGAAACAAGCTGAAATCGGTAAATTATTTGTGTTAATCCAAAAGACTAATGCCTACTTAACTTTAGATAACGCAGACGTTTCTACCATGTTTGCACAATAATTGACTACATGGGTGCTGCAGCAATTACATATGCCACTGTGAATAATTTTAAATGCAAGCTTGGTGTAAAATAGTTGTAAACATTACTGAAAATGATATCTGCTGGCAGCTCCTTTCTTCAGTTCAGTTATTGCTGTTCTACGCTCAAAAGGTCCCGAGTTCGCATCTTGGTTAAGGTGAGTTACCCGAATAATATTTTCTTCAGGTTTGGTCTCTTATCCTGAGAAGACGAATATCGAGTATTTAAGCTCCATGACTCCGAACTCATTTTATCATCATTTCACCGATGTATTTATCATCCAATATGACCTAAGATTAAGGGCGTTAAACTAAAAAAAAAAATATAAATAAAATAAAACTATAATAATAAAATGCTCCAGTGATCACCAAAGTATGCAAATATATTATTTAAGTAGGGAAATTTTGTTTATACAGAAAATCAACCAAAACTGGCCAGTTTTCTCCTTTGCATCTCTTACTGAATTAAAGTGAAACCAAAAACTTGTATCTCCTAACAAGCTAATAAACAATGGAAATATGCATACGATTTAGGAATTTGGGATGTTTCATTCACTTTTCATTTAAGATACATCTTACATGATGAAAATGACTCGGAAAGATTTACCGTCTTAAAGCGAAATAAAACGTTTCTTGAATAGACTGCTTCAAATAATTTTTTCTTATTTTGGAGCTAGTGATGTTATACAACAAAGTGTCTTTTTCGTCATAAACATAATGGAACTTTATAAGTTGTAGCAAATAGAAAGTAAAAGCTTTGTTTATGGTTTGCAGTCCACAATATAAGTTACTAAAACTTAAAATGCGAATGTTTTCTTTTGGAAATTGTGAGATGCTCTTCTGTCTATATTCTCGACAAAGAAACAAATTCCCTAGTGCAAACAGATGGAAGTTTCTGTATACTCTTCTTTGTGTGTGTGCGTGCGTGTGTTTTTCTTCCGCTCTCAGCCCTTCCTGCCTCTGTCCTATCAGAAGTCACAGGGTGGGGGGGGGGGGGGGTAGTGTGAAATAAAAGAAAGGGACTGAGAACAATTTTAATGGAAGAGAACTTGGCGTAGAGTGGATCCACCTTCGGAAGTCTCTTGGGAGGTTCATTCCACCCCTGATAGCGAATATGGACTTTAATGCACCCAGAAGATTTCTTGTGTGCTAGGTCATGCTAAATGATGGTGGTGATGTATCATTTGTTTATGTTTTCGTAACGTTTGATTTCCATAAATACAGCGCGATTCAGTGAAATCTAGAGTTTACTTTCTCTACTGCATAGGTATAGTAAGTAGTGGAAGTATTGTATTCCACCCAAAAATTCAATGTCGAGACTTCGCACGAATATATGTTTTGAGTTAGTTATTTCGTGTGGTTCCTTAGTGGATATAATTAATAAAATGAAAACTACAAATAAAAATAATTTATTATAAAATTTATAACAAATTTCATAATATCTTAGTTTTCTATATATATATATATATATTTTTTTTTGTAGGATTAAAGTTTAATTCTATTAAAGCTAATAAGGAGTTCGCCGCTATGCGCCATTATGACAAGGGATCGGCTCGTCGCCCACAGATGGCAAAATCACGACTTGTGGACGCGAAATGTCGGAATTTTGCCCACAAACCTTCAGTCTGTTAGCAAATAAACATTACACGGAACTACTGGCTTTACTTCTGAAGGAAATCATGATAAGAATAGCTACGTCCAAAAAATCCATCACCCTCCGCTAGGTTTGAACCTGCATTTTGGGGTTTTAGAGGCTAGCCTGGTAATCACTACACCACCGAGGGCCACATATGTTTTAACCACTTAAAAAATATATAAAGAGGTCGATCTGTGTGTTTTCGCGTGTGCATCGATAAAATAACTCAAAAACGAAAAGTGTTTTAAATACCAAACCTGATATTTAAGTTCAGCATCTTCCAAGGATTTTCAAAAATTCCACAATCCCTATCGATTACATAGATTTTGTTTTTTAAATTTTGATTCCATCCCCCAGCAAAAAGCTCTTAACGACTTTGATTAAAATGCCATATGTTACAGATATTTTCATGAGAATTGCAATTTATATCTTGAATATTATAGTCGTAGCCTCTTAAGTCATCTTTATTCTAAATGGCGTTTATGTAACTGGTAAACCGTAAGATATAGACACAATTTTACTGCAGAAGATGTAGGTATTGCTAAAACTCGCAGTTGTCCAATAAATGAGCTATTCCTTATTATCGGTTTCAGTTATCCAGTACTTATAGTTTCCTCAATTGGGAAGTTGTTATTCACCTATTTCCATCCTGGAAATGCAAATAGAACTGAAGTACATAACCATCACAACTTAAAAACGTTGACTATCGCTTTAGCTAGAATGTCCTTCACTGCTGAGGTCGAAACGTTTAGTTTTAATAATGCTATTGTTCGACAACGGTTTACAAGCTCGGTAAACAGGTTACATCTTATTAACCTAGAAGCTCTATAAGTTGTTGATCACTTGGTCAGTTATTTACATGGAGTTATTTATATGCAGAATTCATTGTTATATAAATTAATTTCATTTTAAGCAAGTTAAAAATACAAAACATCTAGGTTATATAGATAGACATAAACATTCGAACATTTCAAATGCCACATAGCCTTAATATATACATTCATTCATTCACTTCATCAGCAGATAAGTTAATATAGTGAATTGAGAATAAGGTATCTCCAAATACTGTGTTTCTCAAGTATGTCTTTGTCTTAATGGGCAAAAAGAGGCAGTGAAAATTGGCAAAATGAATTTCTAGAGAAGAACATGGACAACCAACGAATTAATGTCTTTAAATCTTGTCAAGCAAACTGTCTAGAAAATCTCACTTTGAAAAACAGACTGTGTTGCTGAAGAAACCATTCTCTCTGTGACTGATTTTAGCTAAAATGTTGAAATGTTTTCTTAGCGCATACTAAAAGATCAACAGACACAGGAAGCAGCGTGATAGCGTTAGAGTCTTAATCCTTCCGATTTACCTCACTCCTCGTGAGAATCGGTCCAACATGAATCATTAATGACCATGACATAGCATTGCTCTGTGTGCCCTGGTCTCCTGGGATCTGCAGAAGGTGCGAAGCCTGTCTGGCGCACCTCTAAGGACTGAGCCCATAACTTTCAGTGGAAAATCGTGTTTTGCTTGGAAGCAGAGGGTTGTGGGTGGGCACTCCAGCACCCAAGATAATATGCAGGGCACCTGAGGATGTAATTTTAATGACTAGAAGCTGTTGATGCTTATTTGATTCATAGGAAGGAAATATTAAGATTATTTAATTCAATTTTTACTTTCTTCACACGTATGTACATAGTGTATAGAGAAGATATTTTTGCACCCAAAAGTTCGATACAGAGATTTCACCAGAAATACATGTTTTGTAACTTCCAGAATAAAAAGTATAGCACAAAAACGAAAAACCATTAAATACTAAGCTTGATATTTAAGTTCGTGTTTCAAGGATGCGACACGAAGATTTTCAGAAAATCCTCCCCACTTCCAACTTCCCTTTAAATGGAAAAGAATTTCGAAAATGTTAATTTTCAAAAAATGGGTATAACGATTTGTTTAAAATCCCTTGTATTTAAGAAATTAACATAAAAATAAAATGTATGTCTTGAATTTTTTGGGAAAGCCTCTGCTTAATTTAATAATTAAAACACAAAAGCCTTAGTTTATTCCAGTGAATAAAAACTGGATGAATTTGGTTTACCAGTTATATAAAATTCATCCAAATGAATTAACTGGTAAACCATAATAGAGAGACAAAAACTTACTACACAAAAAATGTAGAGGTCATTAAAAACACAATTTATATCATCTACATTTTTGAGATATTCCGTGTTAATGATTTTAGTTTTAAAACACTAAACTTTTCTCATACGGAAACTTGTCAACTTCTGACCACACAAAGAAACGGATTGAATTCCATAGCAACGTATTTTAAAACATTTAGACTGTCAGTTTAGTATAGTGTATTCCCTTATTTCCCTTCTAATTATAAGGAACTAAGCTTATTAACAATAATTTGTTACAGAGATGTACAGAAAGTAATGTGAATGAAACACATCAGATTTTTAGATGTAGGATCAATTTCATATGGCGTCTCTAATTTCAGGTTTGTTCAATAGAGCATTAAATAAACAGAATTTTTTATTTTCTACCTAGGATAAACCCCATTATGCCTAGCTTTTCATCTTTTCCTTGGGCGACCAATAGTTACCTTTGGAGGTATGTCCCAAACAACACGAACCAATCTATCACGATTCATTCTGTTGATATAGGTAGTCCATTCACAATAATATAACTGTAGTAAATAAGATGCGAGTATATTTATGACTTGAGTGGCAGCGAGTTTCATAAATTTCATATAATCATCTTAATAATTACTATTATGGTCAAGTTGCGTACGACCATATTATAATATCAAAGCTTTTGAGTTTCTACAAAAATATCATATTTCATTAGTTGTATGTAATTAAATGCCGATCGCATGGCAGCACTAATAGCAGGTCCTTGATCGTGTTTGAAGTTGTGGAACAGATGGTAACATACTATTGAGTTCAGTTTTATAAATGTATTTATTGCAGAAAATACGGTTTTTGAACTAAACATAGTATTTTTAACAATGCTTCCACGATTTTTGCAGAAGTAAACTGTTCTAAAGATTCAAAGCGCGTGTCTCAGTCTCTGGCAGCGTTAGACTTTCTAAATCACTGTGACTTTCAAAACTCGCGCCTGCCTGCTTTGAAGTCTTAAAAGTATATAGTAATTTAAACTTTTAATTGTTTTTATTTTCACAATGATTCTCTCTCAAAAATGACAGTACATTATATTTAAACTGAAAATATATGGGCGATAGAAGAGCTGTGCACGTACCAGAGTAAGATAGTAGAGTTGCTTAATTATATGGATGCCATAACGTTCAGTAAGTCACGTGTAATTAGCGTATTATATGTAGTGCGGTTATTTTAAATGGTGTTGAAAAACTCTTTTGCCAGCGTCAGCGTTTCTTAAACTCTCTGTTGGTTAATGAAATGTTCAATCACACAAGTTATCCTTGTTTTAATTTAACTATTAAAGTGATTACCAAAAATAGCAATAGCAGAGGTGTCCAAGTTAAGTGGTTCATTTAAGAAATGGACGCTCAAGTTTACTCTGAAACCCTAAAAAGCGGCATGTATCTCAGAACCAAATGAGAATGATAATAGGCTTCGGATACGGTTGCGATTTGTTTGCACTTTGACTGGAAATTAGTTACGTGCACACAGGGTTTCACTGGGACCTCCCCTTCCCCAAACACTGTCTGTCATTCCCCCTAAAAGTTCAGCCGGTTCTAAAGGTACGAAGTCCAACAGAAGTCGTTTGCTTTCGTTACATTCAGAAAATATATTGTAATTCTTTGCAATGGTGTGCACGCATATAAATCACACATGAAACTTCAACTGTCACAGTACATATTTATTATTTTGTTCATGGTATTTATACTTTATAATAACCCTGGAGTCCTGCGGGAGGTGGGATGTTATGAAGACACAGTGCTATAAAATGAGAGCAGTAGGTTAAGGCTGATGCAGGGAGATAATTCCAAGCTACCAGAGGGAAAATTTGTCTCCCAAATCTTGGGCTGCTGAACTCGAAAGAGGTTTGATAAGAATAGGCATGGGGGTCGGTAAGGAAAAGAGGCGAAACAAATGACAGAAAACTCATGGAAAGCTGTCAAAAAAAATATTAACCCACATCAGCAAGAAATTAAATCGAAATTTCGATAGTTTATCAAATACTATAAATGTATCAATTAGCTGATTAAGAACTATTGTTGGACTTGTAAAATTAAACCCTCTTTAGCTCTAGCAGATGAAATAAAACTGAATTGGAGTAAAGATTATATATATATATATATATATATATATATATATATAGGTATACTTCACTTAGGAAAAAAGCAAAGTTCAGGAATGGCATGGTTTAGACTGGGAGAGTGGAGGACACAGAAAATGACAGTCAACTCTGGTAGGAGAATCTGTGGTTTGAATGAAAACTGGGTACATATTTTGGCTGAATATGCACAGTAGGAGAATCAGCGAACAATTAAACTAAAAGGGAAGTGTTTTAATTCCACTAGAAGAAGGTTGGCATGTTGGGATCTACTGACTGACCAAAAAAAAACAGCAAAGCGAGCAATTTCCTGAATCAAGTGCGCGAAACCAGATCAAATTTCTTTAGTTTTTTTAAGAGTCAATTTACCTATGTTTTCTCTTTCCCTTTCTTTATCTTTTGTTTCTTTTTGTCACCTTTAACTCGTGTTAAAAATATGCGTACACAATCAATGACCCATACAGTGAGTGTTTGTGTAATATCTTTAATAATGTGACAACAATAAGGATACCTAGATATTTCTTTGTAATAAAAACTTATATGTTTACTACAGAGCTTTATATTTGCTTCTGTGCCGATTTCTAACTATAGCACAAACTCTAAGTAGTGCTCGAGACTTCTGCCTCCCCCCTCTTCGCTCGCTTGTAGGTTCTGTACCATTATACTAGAAGTTAACTTAAACTAAAGTCATGTCCGAAGCCTAATGGTAGGGCAAAATATGCGCATAGCGGATCACGGTTTTTCGTGGTCGTCTTATAGTATATCATACATTTGGTCACATTTGGGCCAGAAAAGAGCAATAATACGGCAGCTGCTTATTTTGAGCTGGGATAAAATTACTCGTGACATTACCTGTGATATGGAATAGACAAGGTTATCATTTCCAGGATCGCTGACTTGAAGGCCAGAAGTGGGCGCTGCCGCGTGTTTCCGGGAGAGCTGTGTCAGGGATGAGTTAGAAATGACGTGCGCTCCGAAGCGTGAATTAGCTTGGCACAGAGCGCAACAGAGCGGAGTTGTGCAATAGAAACTATGCATTACTTCCCTTCCAGGCCGGAACATCATCAATCAAAGCGAGGAGTAGGTCTAACTGCGCATCATCCACTACAAAGGCGACTGCTATGGATTATATCAACGGAACGTAATAGCATTTTGTGGATTGTGTCATCCGTCAACCACTGCTCCGTTAGTTACGTTTACAGCTTTTACTTTCTCTATCATATATACATTAGGCAGAGAAGCTATTGCATTCCACCCAAGAATTCGATAGCAATGCGTGCTTTGAACATCCCTGAAGCCTAAAAAGGTATATTTAGAAAAATATGTGCAAAGATATTTTTGCTATCATCCCTAACCAAGCCATGTCATTGAATATATTAAATGCTCAAGATAAAAGTATTAAATTCCCTATGCAAACTGAAAATAACTATATGCTTCCTTTCTTGGATATCAAGATTTTTAGAAATAACAATGAATTACAGTTTGGTATTTATAGAAAGCCAACTCATATAGATAACAAATAAAAAAAAATAAATGCAACCCTAAAAGCCATCAACATGCAGTCTTTCAAAGCTTAATACACAGTCTAATTAATGTACCTTTAACAAAGGAAGAACACAAGAAAGAATTCAATTATATTATCAACGTTGCACAAAATAATGGATTTAATAGACAATTGATTTATAATAGTTTTAATAAACAAGAAAATCAAAAAAGAAGAAAGAAACTAGCTTATTAAAACCAATATAAGACAAATTGAAATATAAAAAATTTAATTATCATCCAAAATTGTTTCCAGAGTTCAAAAAAAAAATATTTGAAAGTATAACATAACATTGGCCTCTTGCAGCAGATTCAATTTGAAAAATATGTTTAATAAACCACTTGACAAAACAGTGAATAAGTTAAATAAATAAAGTTAAATAAATCTGGTATCTGTCAAATGAACTGAAACGATTGTGAAAAAATTTACATTGGCAGAACAAAGAGAAGCTTACAAATTCGTCTAAAAGAACATCAAAGACACATTAAATTGAAGCAGTTGGATAAATAAGCAGTAGCTAATCATTTATGAAATACTAATCACGAAATAAAAATGGACAGTAAATTAAATTACTGAAAGCCATTACTCCTTCAGTTGGATATCTGGAAGAAAATCTTCATTCATAGTAATAGAAATAATGTGGCTAACTTTGAAATACCACCAACTTTGAAATGACCGGATGTCATTTTAAAACTTGTACAAACTGAAAGTCAAGCTAAAGACTCAAAACTAGCAAACGGTTCCGAAACATTTCACCAGAGGTTGCCAAGGTCACGCAAGAAGAAGGCAGATGTCAATGATGTCAGTCTTCTACCACCTGATGTCACTGCAATCAGAATAACACCTATATTAGACGCTAAAGTTTTCCAGCAACCTCAGTCTTGCAGTTAACCTGCAAGAAAATGATAACGAAGGTTGTCGAAACGCGTCCAGATTACCAACACCAAATCTAGTGGAGCAAATATCAGTAATGGACGTCCAGATTTGTACAATAGCGTAATGTGTTTAACATGAAAACTTATATTAAATTTTCTGGGAATAATCTCTGAAGATCTCGACATTCTAAATGACGAACATAACTTGTAAATCGTATGAGAAAAACAATAGCACTGCTTAAAAATATAGGTATGGTTAAAATTACAAGTTTTGTCAACATTTTGGTGGATTTAACTATTTTACACATATGCTTTGTTATTGGGTTCATTTTACAAATGAGATCATCTCCTAACCGTGGTGTTAAGAGTGGCATCCAGCTCAGCTGCACTATCACGGCTGCAACTGTCCTTTTAAGGTCTCATACCTACTACTCATGCTCGCCATCCACGACCGGCAGATGGGGTTAGGGTGCCGTCCAATCGCTGCTTGCACTATATGTGATTAGTTACTAGCTATTATCAATTTCTATTGTTTTATAACGGATGTAGAACTTTGGGTCGTGGTATTAAATATCCAATTCAGTATTTACCTTGGCGACTGAGGGAAACCATGATTGTTCGGTTCATGGGATTTGAAACCAGGACCTCCTAAATGCGGGCCATGCCGCTCGGTTTAAAAGATTTGACTGTCGCTGAAATCATAACTTATTAGGAATGAAAGATAGCATGAGCAAGGATATCTGGTTGAATATGTACCGGAAATTTTTTGGCTGGATTAAAGTAGCCCAAATAATTTCAAGTGATTAGACTAAGATATCCATCTACTGTTATAACTTTAGTATTAGATTGAATGTTTTTATTATTTATACGTTTTGTACTAATAATTTCTTCATTTGATAACGCTTAATATTCCAGCATTATAAGACTTAACATTTTGATAATAAATAACTAAACAATAAGAATTAAACCTAATGGATTCCCATATTCCTTTGCATCTATAAAGAAATATGTTATAAAAACAGCTGTAAAAATGTTTATGTGTATTAACATGGAGTAGATAGAAGAATGCGCTTTTGACTTTTTCAAAACGTGCTGTGAATATAGCACGTAGAGAAGGTATTGTATACGTTGCGTTTTGAGAGTGCACAAAGTACAGTTGACTGCAAAGCTCTGCGTGGAATGTGAGTATGTCATTGCCAAGGTTTTAACTAACGTGTCACTGGCCCCTATAATGCCAAAACCAAAAGGAAAAACTCTAAAGTCGAGAAATTATTACTAATGGTTATGAGTACACGAAGGAAAAAGACAAATGTAAAGGTCAATTTTTTCCAGCGTGTTTTAAAAAGTACAAGAAAGAGTTATTTCAACCACCAAGACTTTGCACAGTTTAGTTTACAGAATTATAGGAGAAAAACGCCAGCATGAAAAGGAAGAAATTTCTTTTGGTTCTTTTGCAAGAATAGTTTTTGCAAAGAAAGTCAGATAGTGAAAGTCATGTGAACTAACATCAGATTTTTTAGGCCTAGCTTTTTAAGAATGGGTAGTACACGTCAGGTGAATGCAATATATGCATATACAACTTAAAAAAATAAAATAAAAAGGTCCGAGTGATTGTGTGTCTGTGCTTTTTATATCATGTTTAACCTCACTCTTATTACTATGTTTCATTTAACCTCAGCACTATTACAGGCGATGTGTGTGTCGGTGTCTGTGTCTTGTCAGTGGATAGTTAGTATAGCTCAAAAACCTGATGTTTTTCATTCACCTGACTTTCTCTACATCTCAGTAATAAATTATTGTTAAAAAGCTTATTCTTCTATTTACTTCGTGACAATTGAGATAAACATGAGCAGAATTGGTGTTATTACTTGCTTGCTTGTAAGTATAAGGAAATAAGGGAATACACTAGGCTAAACCAATAGTAAACTCTTTCAGTAGGTGGTTGCCATGCGTTGGAAGTCCGTGTACGTAATGCACATAGTGCATAGAGAAGCTATTGTATTGCACCCAAAAATTCGATACCGAGATTTCACAGGAAATACATGTTTTGGGTGCCCCTGAAACCAAAAAAAGCATTTTTGGAAAAAGGTCCACAAGTGTGTGTGTCTGTGGACGGCTTAGCTCAAAAACGAAAAGACCGTTAAATACCAAACTTGGTATTTAAGTTTGGCATCTTCCAAGGATGCAACACGAAAATTTTCAAGAAAATCCCCCACCCCCAACTACCCTTTACATTGAATTTTTTTTCGAAAATTTTTATTTTCTCAAAAATAGCTTTAACGATTTTGATTAAAATATCGTATATTAAAAATGTTTACCTGACAAATAAAATGTATATCTTGAATTTTCTGGGAGTAGCCTATGAAGACTTCCTTATTCTGGATGAATTTTACGGAATTTTGCATAATTGCTAACCGTAAAAGCTGGACAAAAACTTACCTCACAAAACTGTAGAGCATGTTAAAACATACAATTTATGTTATATAATTTTGTTTTGTGGACTTGATCGATTTGAGATAGGTATTCCTTATCATTGGTTTCAGCTTATAAAAAACTTATACTATTCTCATACTGGAACTTGTCAACTCCTGTCCAAAAAAAAAAAAAAAAAAAAAGCAACTTCAGTCACATAGCAACCAGCTTTTGATTATCACTTATTTCGCTTCTACTTATTACGAAGCAAGTAATAATTTCTGCTAGATATTTCTGCTAATTTTTTCTCGCTTAGCATGAAGTAAATAGAAGCATAAGCTTTTTAACAATAATTTGTTGTAGAGTTGCAGAGAAAGTCGTGTAAAAAGATTATATACTTTTAATTTAGGTTTATTAATTTTTGTTAGGTTGTAAACATTGAATATATCAGATTTTTTCTTCTTTTTCTTCATTCTTTTTTTCGATACTTTCTTGCAGAACTATGAAATAAATTTTACAGCGCCGTTATGCTTAATACCAAACTTTGTATTACTTATAAAGTTTCAAAGACAGATGAAGGAAAAGTTATAAAGTTTTACTGCAGTCTACTTTTTATTTCTATTTGACGGCGTAGGTATGTGGGGCAAGAGAATCTCGTGTGAGGTCGGTTCTCTTCGATACCGACCACATATCGGACCTGTGTGCCACTCAATGGCAAACAAGATAAAGGCCTTTTGCGGTGATCATTGCGTGGATGGCCCTCTGTTTCTCCACAAACTGGGGAGATAGCGCAAGCTTTTGTTGTTGCAGTGCTTGAAACGAGAAACGGCCTTACTGTATGGCATGAAACATAACGATTAGGGCGAAATTAGCTTGCTACGTTGTCCCTTGTTCTGAGTGGGTTATACATGGCTGGAGAAATTTTGGGTGGAATGGAGCGTTCAACAGGGTTGAACCGGGAAACCTTCCTAATAGAGAGACCGGCGCAATATGGAAGTAATCGATATTGTTTACTGAACTTATATTTTTAAATAGTTGCAGACAATCTTAAGATGAGTGAATTGTTCTTTCCCTCCAGTTTTTTAGTATGATATTCAATTCATTGGGTTCCTTTTAGCTTACCTTCTTTTAATCTGGTTGGTCATATCGGACGAAGAATGAAATCGGTGAAATAATCCTGAAATGATCTGGGGGTCCATGGAGCTTCAAGTTACTGGACATTCTTCTTCTTAGAATAAGGGGAAACCCTGAAAAAACTACCCGTGTAACTCGACCTAAGCGAGATTCAAACTTGCTACCACGTGAGGCAAACATGCTACTGAGGCGGGCTTAAAGAAGGTATTGTTTACCACCTAAAAATAGATTTTAAGATTTCACCGCAAATATATGTTTTGAGAGCCCCTGAATAAAAAAGCATCATCAGAAAATGGTGGTGGCGGCAGTGGTAGTAAACAGCAACTCAAAAACGAAAAATCGTCAAACCTAAAGTTGGTATTTGAGTTCAGCATTATTCAAGAATGCGACACGAAGATTTTCAAGAAAATGCGCCTACCCCAAACTACCCTGGAAACGTCCACCTTTTACATGGAAACTTATTAGATTTTTTTCTCAAAAATACTTTTAATGATTTTGATTAAAATACCGCATTAAGATATTTTCGTCACAAATAAAATGTATGTCTGGAATTTTTGGAAATATCCTTTGAAGCCCTCTTCATTCTGGTTGACTTTTGCAAAATCGTTTCAACACACAGTTTATGTGATATACCTTTTTTTGTGGAGTTAACTATTTCCGAGTCTCTTGTTTTTGGATGTTAAATTTCCAATACGACGCGCTAGAATGCTGGCAGGTTTCAAGTGGTCTACATTGTACTTCTCCTTTTGTTTTTAACTATCCTGTTCAGAAATTGCACACTAGCACTCACGGACTTTTCTCTAAGAATATTTATGGGTTTTGCTGGATTTTTTTTTAAATTATCAACATTTCACTATAAACCCTTTTAATGTGACATATACTATACAGTTTAATTATTCAATAAGTAATCGTCGCCCTCGGAACGAGGAAAGCAAATTCTAGTCCAGCACCAGAATGTATAGATTTAGTTCGCAAGAAGAACCTAGGCCCAGAGAAGTATCGCTGTAACTTTTCCACATAGGATTGTCCTTTCCCCATAATTTTCCTTGATTTGTTTTACTTTCTCTACACGTACTATGTGCATATTTAATAGAGAAGGTATTGTATTGCATTAAAAAATCCAATATCGAGATTTCATCAAAAATACATGTTTTTGGGTCCCCCTGAATAAAAAAAAAATTTAAAAAAGTGCGTGTATCTCTAAACACGGTAACTCAAAAACAAAATTGTGATAAAATACCAAACTTGGTACTTAAGTTTAGTATATTCCAGGCATGCGACACGGAGATTTTAAGAAAAATCCCCCTTCCCCAAGCTACCCTTTAGATTGAACTTTTTTTGAAACATTTATTTTCCAAAAAATGGCTCTAACAATTTTGATTAAAATATCGTATATTAAAAATCTTTACCTGATAAATAAAGTATATATCTTGAATTTTTTGGGAATAGCCTCTGAAGACTACTTTATTCTGGATGAATTTTACGGAATTTTGCATAACTGCTAAACGTAAGAGATGGACAAAAACTTACCACACAAAGAATGTAGAACACGTTAAAACACACAATTTATGTTACATACACTTTTTTCGTAGAGTTGATCGTTTTTGAGATATTCCTTGTTTTTGCTTCATCTTTAAAAAAAAACTTAATTTTCTCATACAGGAATTTGTCGATTGCTGGCCATACAAACAAAGGAACTTCAGTCACATAACAACCAGCTTTTGACTATCACTTTAACCTGTGATACTCCCTTATTTCTCTTCTACTTACAAGGGAGCACGCAATAAGACTATTTCTGCTAATTTTTCGATTAGCATGAAGTAAATAGAGGCATAAGCTTTTTAACAGTAATTTGTGTCAGAGATGAAGAGAAAGTCTTGTGAATGGAGCACATCAGATTTTTACAAAAAAATGTAAAAAAGACTGGTTTACCGGGTTTAGGACTGTGTATTGTGTGTGTGTGTGTGTGTGTGTGTGTGGCGTGGGCTTATTGTACTGGAGGAAGGATGAGATGAGTGTAATTTCAGAGGGCGGCCGACAACCGAACAGGAAGGGAGCCGTCGTGGAGGAACCCTAACAGCTCAACGTGGGGAGCGCCAGGAGCCCACCTGCAAGAAACCACTAGCGCCCTCCTGCCGTCGAGAGCTCTATTTCCAGATTGCAGTCACCTCCACGTAATGGCGACTCTGCCGCAGCCCTCGTTGACACTTACATCCCTGAAAGAGACCGCTGGGATGAAATGAAGGGACAGGAAATTTGGGGGAATGAAGGATCCTCTCCTGCGCAACAACCCACAAGGGCCAAGGCCTACCGCCCGGCGCTGCGTCCCCCTTCTGGGCCCAGGACAGGCGTCATGGACGAGGTGCAGTATTGGAGGGTGAGACGTGGTCAGCGCCTCGAGACACTCTCGGCCAGAAAATGTGATCCTCTCGACCTGGAGCCGGTACTTCCCCATCAAGCAGCTCTTTAATTGGCCCCCCCCCAGAGACCTCACCAAGGACCTCCCCCCTGACCAGGTGTCCGAGGAGAATAAAATCCCCACCGGAAATCGAACCCAGGTCTCCCGCTTGGCAAGCAGCCGCGCTACCACTGCGCTAAGGAGACGACCCAGCATTTGCCTAGTAACCAGGGAAAATCCTGAAAAACCCAGGATTAGAGAGGTCGGCCGCGGGGAACCGATCCTACAACCTCCCGAATGCCAGTCCCAGGTGAAACGCCTGAACCACCTGGCTCGGTGCCTAACCTATGATAGCCGGTAGATTTACTCGAGCCGAAATTCTAGGCCCCAATTATCCTATTTTGTTTAAAATAAAATTATTTTGCAATTTACTAGTATTGCTACTACTACCTCTACTTCTACTGCTGCCGCTGCTCTTAGCAGCCCATAGAGGCTACCTGCGGTTTGAAGGGACTCGCGTTCCGCTTCCTGTAATGATTTGGGCCTGCCCCCCCCCTGCTGTGAGGTAGGGATGTACATAGGCCCTTGGGATCAACTGACGAGCCATTTTACAGAAATAGTTGCGGATAAGGTGAATCCACAAGTGGTAGGCGGCATGTTGATGGCATACTGCCTAATTAACCTCGTGCTACTCCTATTACTTTATTGTCTGAATTGTTTTGTTGCATCTTCTTACGGTCTTCCTCTGATTCCCAAACCCGCTTTAATATCAGTCCGAAGGCATCACCCCCGGAGCCGTTCGAATAGCCGTGAGCATTAAGGCGATAGGTAATGGACTGGCGTCGCAAGTTCGAATTCCAGTAACTGCAGTAAAATGTGTCTGTTACAAAGGGCGGGGAGGGCCCAAGTAAAATAACCGGTGTAATGATTGGAACGCTTGGAAGGTGACGGGGTTACAGTTGACTGAAGTTGCGTGAATTTTGCTTTTTATTTAAAAATCACTACATTTTTATCGAAAAAAATCTTTCCAATATGAAACAGTATTAAAACATTGGATACTGGTTCAAGTTTTGTTTAATATGACCTAATCCCTAGAAAGTAAACCGTATTTCTGTAGTGGCGTTTAAAGCAAGTGGGGTTTGTGGGTAAAAGTTAAGTTGACATGACAAAATGCATATGTTAACATAGCAGTATTTATTTGCGTAGCTGTTTAAGTTTCAGGACGAGCAAAATGAAATGAGTCTCTAAAAAATAACACTTTTCTGCAGTTACGTACCTTTTCTTTCATTGTATGTAGAAATATTTTAATTACTGTACAACTTATTATGTTTGACATGGACGTAGTTATGTGTTTTATATGTCCATTACAGGGTCAGCAGTTAAGTTGTTGATTAAATAATAATTTAAGAGCATATTAAAAATATCATGATGTTTCAAACAGATATTAGAAACATAAGGTAGCAATAGAGAAGTTAATCCCAGTTAAATCTCAAAGATATTTTTGTTCGTGAAAACAGGAAATTATGTTGGTGATTTTATCATTATGTATTCATATGTTGGTGTTGGAGTATGGAAAAATAACTGAACGGAAGAGAGTGATGGGCGGGGGGGGGGGACTAGATACCACATTCACAGCAGGTGGAACACCCCTATCTCTCTTATAGAAGTGGCGTGGTCAGTGCTATTGCGCATCTGTGCTTCAGAAGTAGAAGAATGTCACGACGATTCGGAAGGGCTTTACTTGTTCGGAGATGAAAAAATATGATATCCAAATAGTATGAAAAAAATTAATTTTGTTTTTGTGTATTTTCAAGCCCAAGCCGGACATTTTTCAAATCACGTCCGAACCCGTCTCGGGTAAGGCCTAGGCTAAAGCCAACATTGAAAAGAAAACCTTGCAATATGATGCATGACGTCATACCTTTGGGTCCGTCAAACCAGTACTGTACGTTAAAATTATTTTCACAGATTAACGATACTTTTGAAGTAGCTGTTTCGGCTTTTGTTGCTAGAACCAAAACTGATCTGGGCAGTGTAGTAATGATGGATTATTTAAGGAAAGTGGTAAGGCACTAAGAAAGTAGAGCACGTCAGTGAATGCAGAATTATTTTACTATGCGCGACTATTCCACAATAATATGCAATATTTCCTTAGTTCATTAATTACACATTCTGTTATACTATTCCTTTTATCTCAATATCATACTTTGCAGAAATATAAATAATATGTTTAATATCTCTGGTATGACGTTTCGTTTTTTTACTTTTTCTGTATGTACTATGTACAGAAAGTATTGCATTCCACCCAAAAATTCGATACCGAGATTTCACCGGAAATACATGTTCTGGGTCCCCCTGAATCCAAAAAAAAACATTTTCAGAAAAAGGACCGTGTGTCTGTGTGTGTGTGTGTGTCTGTCTGTCTGTCTGTGTGTCTATGGACAGCATAGCTCAAAAACGAAAAGACCGTTAAATACCAAACTTGGTATTTAAGATTGGTATCTTCCAAGGATGCGACACAAAGATTTTCAAGAAAATCCCCCCACACCCAACTACCCTTTACATGGAACTTTTCTTGAAAATTTTGATTTTCTCAAAAATGGCTCTAACGATTTTGATTAAAATGTCGTATATTAAAGATATTTACCTGACAAATTAAATGTATATCTTGAATTTTCAGGGAATAGCCTATAAAGACTACTTTATTCTGGATCAAGTTTACGGAATTTTGCATTACTGCTAAACCGTAAGAAATGGACAAAAACTTATCATACAAAAAATGTAGAGCACTTTAAAACACACTTTATTTTATGTGCATTTTTTTCGTGGAGTTGGTCATTTTTGAGATATTCCCTGTTTTTGGTTTCAGCTTGGAAAAACTTATAATTTTCTCATACAGAAATTTGTCAACTCCTGTCCACATAAACAAAGGAACTTCAGTCACATAGCAACCAGTTTTTGACCATCACCTTAACCTATGGTACTACTTACAAGGAAGCAAGTAATAAGACTATTTCTGCTAATTTTTTCTCGATTAGTATGATGTAAATAGAAGCATAAGCTTTTTAGCAATAATTTGTTGCAGAGATGTAGAGAAAGTCATGTGAATGGAACACATCAGATTTTTTTCTTTTCTGATTGTTAATGTTTTTAACTTTATCGTAGTAGAAAACATTTTAACGTGTATTAAAAGAGAAATCGAGCCCCTAACGATCGCCCTCCGTGGTGTAATGGATACCATGCATAAACCTAGGTCGCGGCGGAGGTCGATGGATTTTTTCGGGTGTAAAAATCCTTAGCATGGCTTCCTTCGGAAGGGAAGTAAAGCCGTTGGTCCCGTGTCGTAGGTTTGCGGCACGTAAAAGAACCTCAAGCCTGATTGAGAGACCTTTGAGCAAAATTAAGCGGTCTTTAACGCCCAATTTAGAATGGGACGCTGAGAACCACAGTAGTTAAAGAGCGTCCATAAATAACACGTCATTTCCATTTTAGCCTCTTACGTGCGTTGCTATAATGAAACTTCAAACTTAATACAGTAATATGCATTTCCTGTAAAGTATGGAACCAATTGGTAAACAGCACATTTCATCTTATTGTGTTCAAGGATGTGTTACTTCACTCATTTCAAGTTTGTTGAAGTATTCCTAAATAAACAGTAACAATATTGATGTCATGTCCTGTTAAAGTGCAGTTCACAAACCTAGAACAAATTTCATGGAAAGTGAAGGACCACAGGAACAGGTTATGTTTCAGCACTTCTCAATAGTTCACTTGATGATTTTATATTTCGGAATTGCTAAAAGTTCTAAAATACTAAAACGGTTAAAACACATGTTAGGAAGCTTGGAGTTAGCATGTAAACACAAAATCTTACTATGAATAACCCTAATCTATTTTGATTTCAGATATTCATCTTCAGGAAAGGAAAACAAACACACTTTTGAATCGTTCTCGCGATTACTATTACAATTGGTACACTACACTTCAGGGGCCTTTAAGAATAGGAAACAATTAAAACTACTATTAAAAATCTTGTGTGTTCCATTCACATGACTTTCTGTACATATCTTCAACAAATTATTGTTAAAAAGCCTATGCTTTTAATTACTTCATGTTAATCGATAAAAAATTATCAGAAATGGCCTTATTACTTGTATACTCTATTTGTATGGCCAGGAGTTTACAAATTCCCGTATGACAAAAGTATAAGTATTTTAAAACTGAAACCATAACAAAGAATATCTCAAAAACGGTCAACTCCACAAAAAATGTATATAGGTAACATAAATTGTGTATTTTAATGAAATCTGTATTTTATTGTAAATAAGTTTTTGTCTATTACGGTTTACCGGTTATGAAAAATTCCGCAAAATTCATCCAGAATAAAGATGTTTTCAGAGGCTATTCCCAGAAAATTCAACATATACATTTTGTTTGTCTTTAATATATGGTACATTAATCAAAATCATTTGAGACATGTTTGAGAAAAACAACATTTTCAAGTATGTTTCTCTTTATAGGGTAATTTGGGGTGGTGGAATTTTCTTGAAAATCTTCGTGTCGCATCCTTGGAAGATACCAAATTTAAATACCAGTTTGTACGTATTTGACGGTTTTTTCGTTTCGGGGCTATGCTGTCTACAGACACACACGGACCTTTTTCTAAAAGTTCTTTTTTTTGGACTTGAGTTACTTCAAAACATATTTCCAGTGAAACCTCGGTATCGAATTTTGGGTGGAATACAATACTTCCTTTATACAATATGTGTATAGTACCTGTATATAGAGTAAATATGTGCTTACTGTTTAACAAAGCCCCAAAAAAGTGACATCACTCCATGTGTTAATATTAATTGTTACAGGGCTTTATTTTAAGGTGGTGTTGCTAGGCCAGTGGGCTTCGCTCAAAACCTTGCACACTTCTGATAGACATTCGTGCTACATAAGTAACATTTAAATAATAGTATCTTCGACAAAATGTGAAATATATAATATATTAGAGATTGCATTTGTTCATTTACTACCTCAGCCCACTTTGTAGCGCTTTGAAGTTGGTAGAGCTTTATTATTATCGGTTTTGTATTTAAGGGTTAAAACGCTACATAATCTCTGTATTTGAGCTTTGATTTAATATAACATTTCTGTTTTAATAACGTTTTCCGCAGTGAATGAGAATTTTAGCCTCCAGTCTCTATTGCTTTGGTTATCCCACAGCCCTTTTACACCTTTACAGGATTAGCGATTAAACAGAATTAAATACCCGTTGCGACACTTAAAATGGCAGAAACTGAGAACATAATTTAATATTCTGAATGCTGTCATCAAGCACCTTTTATCGAATCTTTTCCATGATGGTTATTTGAAGAGTGCATTCGGTTCGCTGATTTCTATTTTTTGTGATTAATTTTTTTCTTTTTCTTTTTTCCCAACGAATGGGACAGTATAATCCTCTTATAATTAAAGCTTTTGCGTGTGTCCCTCCAACAGAATATATGGCCCTTTATTGTCACTGTCTTGCTTTACAACTCTGATCCAGGTAAAAATCCAAAGTTTCAATGCACAGGTATATCATTCGTTTAATCTATTCCCGTTATGCATATTTTTATTTTCAATGATAGCTTTTTATAGACGTTTAGTGATCGAATATGTTCGGAAATATTGTGTCTGTTCTGTTTTTGTAGGCATTTGTTTTTTATTTATTTCTTGTGCTTCAGATATTTTCTAGTATAAGAAAAATGAAGACAATTTTTACTTTCTCTACATGTACTATGTACATAGTGTATAAAGAAGGTATTATATTGCACCCAAAAATTCGATACCGAGACTTTACCGGAAATACATGTTTTGGGTCCCCCTAAATCCAAAAAAATAAAAAAGATCCGCGTGTGTGTGTGTCTGTGTGTCTATGGACAGCATAACTCAAAAACAAAAAGACCGTTGAATACCAAACTTGGTATTTAAGTTTGGTATCTTCCAAGGATGCGACACGAAGATTTTCAAGAAAATTCCCCCACCCCCAACTACCCTTTACATGGAACTTTTTTAGAAAATTTTGATTGTCTCAAAAATGGCTCCAGTGATTTTGATTAAAATATCGAATATTAAAAATATTTACCTGAAAAATAATATGTATATCTTGAATTTTCTGGGAATAGCCTCTGAAAACTATTTTATTCCGGATGAATTTTGTCTAACTGCTAAACCGTAAGAAATGGACAAAAACTTGCCACTGTAAGTGTTAAAATTTGCATTATCATAGCTTTTATAGCTTTCAAGTGTCTCATTATTATAGCTTATGAGTTTTCAGGGGGCGAATTATCTTATGATAGCTGATGAGTTTTCAAGTGATGAAGTGTCTCTTTAAGATAGTTTATAAGTTTTCAAGTGGCAAAGTGTGTCATTATGATAGCTTATGAGTTTTCAAGTGGCGAAGTGTCTTATTATGGTAGCTTATGAGTTTTCAAGTGGCGAAGTGTCTCATTATGATAGCTTATGAGTTTTCAAATGGCGAAGTGTCTCATTATGATAGCTTATGAATTTTCAAGTGATGAAGTGTCTCATTATGATAGCTTATAAGTTTTCAAGTGGCGAAGTGTCTTATTATGGTAGCTTATGAGTTTTCAAATGGCGAAGTGTCTCATTATGATAGCTTATGAGTTTTCAAGTGGCAAAGTGTCTCATTATGACAGCTTATTTGTTTGCCAGTGGCGAAGTGTCCTCCCCCGCTGCATAACCCTAACCCTAAAGTATAACGGATCACGAATCAGTGTCCACTACATTGGATTAGATGACTGTAAGTGGGATTCGGTTGTTTAAAAGTAAGTTTTATTTAAACCATTTTCGGATAACTCAGCTGCCACAATTGAATTTGATAACATCGAAAATAAACAACATGGGCTAAATTTGAGCAATAAAGCTGAATGTCGACACTTTTTATTTACGGACAAAACATTTGCTATTGTTGTTTCAATGCATATAGCACACAAGACTAGGACATCGCACAGCTCTGTGTTGGTTCCCACAGTTGGTACGGTGCGAATAATAAACGGATGTTTGTTTGTTTACACCGTCCATCACTGCAAAATGAAATTTAGCAGCGGTAATTAAACTTTACTGTGTTCAGAATGTGCAGTCCCTCTTATGCAAACTACGAAGTGTGCTCTTTTATTTCAAAAATATACTTTTATATTATTTTCCATGCCTCTGCCTTGGGTACAGATTTCAAACATATTAACGCCTAAGTTTTCACCATTCGTAATTTTAAGCAAAGTAAACAAATTAACGTCATGTTTCTTTTTGTTTCCTCTACTACTTGCCTACATTACATAGTGAAAGTGTTGTATTCCACACAAATAGTTGTACTGAATACATGTGTTGAGAGTCCCTTTTTAGAAGAATCTCTGTGTGTGCATAATGAAAAATTTGATGTGTTCCATTCACATGACTTTCTGTACATCTCTGTAACAAATTATTTCTGATTACTTGCTTCCTTGTAAATAGAAGGGAAATAAGGTAGACCCTATGCTAAAACGATAGTCAAATCTTTCAAAAGCAGGTTGTCATATGATTGAAATCCATTTCTTTGCATGAACCGGGAGTTAACAAAATTACGTATGAGAAAACATTTAAGTATTTTAAAACCGAAACCAAGAACAAGGAATATCTCAAAAATGGTCAACTCTACGAAAAAAGTGTACATGACATGAATTGTGGGTTTTAATGAGATCTACATATTTGTTAGTTTCTGCTATCTCTTAGGGTTTACTAGTTATGCAAATTTCTGTATAGTTCATTCAAAATAAGAGCTAGAGGTTATTTCCAGAAAATTCAATATTCACATTTTGTCATGTAAATATCTTTAATATATAATCTTTTAATCAAAATCTTTAGAGCCATTTTTGAAAATCAAAATTTTCGCATTTATTTCCATGTAAAGGATAGCTTGGGGTGGGAGGGATTTTTTTTTCAAAATCTTCGATATTGAGTTATCCCGTTCACTAATATACAGACACACACGCGGACCTTTTTCTATTTTTTTTTTTTTTTGGATACAGGGGACCCTACAGCGTGTATATCCGGCAAAATCTCGGTTTCGATTTTTGGGTGGAATGCAATTCCTTGTCTATACTCTATATATATATATATATATATATATATATATATATATATATATATATATATATATATAGAACGTGTGTAGAGGAAGTAAAATCTTGGTGTTCCATTCACATGACTTTCTCTTACCTGTTCGCAAACATTCTATCTCGCAGAAGATTTCTTTTTATCTGCATCATTCTAATCGAGGTAAACATCAGCAGTACTTATAGAGTTTGTAAGTCGCCATTGAGGCATGACATATCATAATTTGAGATATCCTTGTGGTTTACCAGGGAAAACGCGAGTCAGTTGGAGAATTTAGAGCCGTGTGGGCATGTTACCATGGTAGCTCAGTGGTCAGAGCAAATGGATGGAAACTAGGACATCCGTGGTTCAAATCCCGGCTGTGGTAGTGAATTTTTCAGTCTGACTGTACCTCTTCAACTTCTTGTAAGAAACAATTCATATACATTGTCTTATTTCTTGCTTCCTTGCAAGAAGGAAAACATGGGTTAAAGTTATAGTAAAATATTTTAAAAACAGGTCGTTATTGCAACAATTGAAGTTGTTTCTCTTTGCACGACCAGAAGTAAAACAAAAAAGAAACGAAACGAAAGATGACTTCTCGTTTGGGCAAAGTTTAAAAAATTTAAAATTTTAGCCAATGACAGAGAATACTTTGGAACCAGTTAACTCTACAGAAAAAAAGTATTTGATACAAAGTTGATAAAAATTAATAGTGCAATCCCGTATTCTCACGTATTTTCAAGGAAGTATATAATAAAAGTATTTTTACAAATGTTTATAGCGGCATTAATACCTAGTATAAGAGAAGTTTAATTTAGACTTATTTTTTTGCAGTGCCTACCCTTTAATAGAACAATTTATATATTTTCATGATCATGCAATTAAATTAAAATTAAACTGAGTGTTATTTATGGACGCTGTTTAATTGTTGTGGTTCTCAGCATCCCATTCTATACTGGGTGTGAAAGACCGTTTAATTTTGTTTAGAGCATCTTTATCAGGCTTGAAATTCTTTTTACGGCACGGAACCAACGGATTTACTGCCCTTCCAAAGGAAGCCATACTAAGGATTTTTACGCCCGAAAAAATCCATCGTCCTTCGTCGGGTTTGAACCCACGACCTTACGAACCAGAGCCTAGATGATCATACAATATTCATTATTACTGTGATTGTAATATACATTAAGTTGAGGGAAAAATAAGCTTTTGTTAAAATAGTTTGTTGCAGAATAGGTAGTCGTGTGAATGAAACACACCAAATTTTAACTTTTTCTACCACGTATTACATGCACATAGTAAGTAGAGAGAGAGAGAGACAGAGAGAGACGGTAATGCATTTCATTTAAAATTAGATACTGAGACTTCACTGGAAAGTTCAAGTTTCATCCATGGTAATAAGCCGTCTCAAAAATTCACTGGGATTTTAACGGTAGAGCTCCACATTCTTAACAGAAACAGTTTTTTTTTTGCAACTTTTGATCAGGCGTCCGACTTTTTATGTTTGTTTTTAATAGGTTTTAAAATAATCGCATACCAGCTCGCCATAGTACTCCAAAATCATTGTTATCACAAGAAACTCGGAGCATAAGTATGGTATAAAGATAAGTAAATGAATCACTTGCACTAAAACATGGTACACACTGTGGAGTGAGCGAAATATATTCAAATATTTTTTGCTCCTCGTTTAGATGTTTTTGTTCCTAACCAGCAAAGGAATTCCTTTTGTTGTCAAAGGGTCAATGCAATTTGTTTAATGCGTCATAGCCTAGAGCTCGTGCATTGAACTCCTCCACTACATATACCCAATCACAGAAATTTGATACTATATTCTATAGAATATCTCTTTGATCAGTTGCTTCCATCGGTGTGCAAACTTTTATTCATTACCCAGCTTATACGAAATGTCCGTAAAACAATACAGTAATGGCATACTTCATAAAAAAATCTTGTTTCCACATGACTTTTTCTACCTGTTATGTAAACAAAATACTCCTACAAAGATTCTTCTACTATTTCATACTAATCCAGATAAACATTACCAAAAATGGTTTTATTTAATGGACTTTTCGTTTTTGAGCTATACTGCGCACAGACACACACACACAGACAAATACACGGACATTTTTCTACGAATGGTTTTGTTATACATTCAGGGGGTCCCAAAACATCTCGGTATCGAAATTTTGGGTGCAATACAAAACCTTCGCCATACACTATGTAAGTACACAGTATGTGTAGAGAAAGTACAACTCTGGTGTTTCCACATGACTTTTTCTACCTGTTCTACAAACAAAATATTCCTACAGAGCTTCTTCTTCTACTTTATGTTAATCCAGATAAACATTACCAGAAATGATTTTATTACATAGATCCTTATAAGTATAAGGGTAATATAATAAGTGAATACGCGGGTCTAAGCGATAGTCTTTTCTTTTAAAAACTGTCGTCACGCAAGTATGTTGAAATTCTTTTTCTTTGCTTGCTCAGGAGTAAAGCAAAAGAGATATGAAAAAATGATGACTTCCCCTTTGGAAAAAGTGTATTTTAAAACTGAAACCAATTAAAAGGAATGTCTTGGAAATGAATAACTCTACACAAAAATGTATATGACATACCTTGTGTGTTTTAACGAATTCTACATTTTTGTGCACGTTTTGTGTCATATGAATCAAAAGTCATTGTGAATGGAGAGGTCTTCAGAGGCTATTTTACAGAAAATTTAAGATACAAATCTTATTTGTCATGTGAATATCTTTAATATACAATATTTTAAGAAATCATTATCGCTATTTTTAAGGAAATCAACATTTTCGAAAAGTTTTCCGTGTAAAAGGTAGTTAGAGGTGGGAGGATTTTCTTGAAAAGATTTTTGTTGCATACTTGGAATAAATAAATATCAGTTTGTTGTTTAACGACTTTTTGTTTTTGAATTATTGCGTTCACAGCCACACGTGCGTGCCGGCGCACGGAACGTTCTTAAAAATCTGATGTGTACCATTCGCATGACTTTCTCTATATCTCGGTAACAAATTATTGTTAAAAAGCTTATTCTTCTATCTCATTCACGATAATCAAGACAAAAATTATCAGAAATAGAACTGAAACCAATAAGAAATAATTCAAAATAGATCAACTCCACGACAAATATGTATAGACATAAATTGTATGTTTTAATGAGATCTACCTTTTTTGTGCAGTAAGATTTTGTCTCTTATGGTTTACCAGTTATACAAAATTCTGCAAAGTCCATCCAAAACAAACAGGTCTTTAGAGGCTATTCCCAGAAAATTCAAGATGTCATGTAAATATCTTTAATATTCAGTATTTTAATCAAAATCGTTAACGCCATTTTTAAAAAAAAGCAACGTTTTCGAAAATGTTTCCTTGTAAAGTGTAGCTTTGGAGGGGATTTTCTTGAAAATCTTCTTGTCGCATCCTTGGAAGATGTTAAACTTATATATCAAGTTTGGTATTTAACCGGCTTTTCGTTTTAGAGTTGTCGTGTTTACAGACACATAGATACACACGCACACGTGGAGCATTTTTACAAAATGTTTTATATATACATATATAACAGGCGACCCTAAAAAAATATCTCGGTGAAATATCGGTATCGAAGTTTTGGGTAGCATGCAACAGCTTCTCTACCTTCTATGTACATGGTATAAAGGTAAAAACTGGTTTCCCTGCTTTAAATCCTGATGTCCAATGATTTGATTTCAACCCTGCATAAGACCACGTAGAACTAAACACTCGGTTTCAATTAATGTCACATTGATTGCTGCTTTATTAGAAGTGCACAAACTGATATAACGTAAACTGTGTACGTCGTACGTCAAGAATGTCACGGCCTAATGAAATGAAGCACACTTACGTGATAATAACAAGTTCATAAAGACGACGGACGATATAATTCCACTTCATCGACTTTCAACAAGTTTTTCCTACCTCGGTGTTTATGCTTTGAATTACATGTTGTTGTTGAGTGATGTCCTCAAGTTACTCAAGAGGAAGAGTGTGATAAACTCATTCCATGGTTTTTCTTGTCATTTCTTGGGCCAGTGCTGCATCCTGGTGTTTTATAGTCACTCTTGTTTCGCCCCTGTCATCTTTCTTATTTGTATTTATACGTCTTTAACTGTGCTTTTTTACTGTCACTTTTTCTGTTCATTCTCCGGGAAAGACAACTATATGTTCTTTTGTATAAACCTCAGCTTCCGCAGTGTCTCTGCTCCCCCGCCCCCTCCAGTGGTGTGTGCTATTTGAGACTGTAGTGCGAGGATTATATTAATCACTTACCCCTAAATCTTTTTTCTACTTTCTCTACTACGTGTTTTTTCATTCAAGGGACCTCAAAATGTATTTCCGGTGAAATCTCGATATATACCTTCTTTAGCTATTATGGTGCATTTGAAAAAAAAAAAGTATGTCTCATGAACACACAAATTATGTCTTTTACTGTGATGTGGAGCATTTTTCGAGATATCTTATTATTTCTTTAAATTTTAAAATACTTATACTTTTACCAAGTATTAAATCGTCCGTGTTTCTTTTGCTTTACACCTGATCATGAAAAAAATGTAGTATTTCAATTGAATTGAGATAGCTTTTATCATAGTTTATTCTCTTAGTTCCCTTCAACTTATAAGGAACTAAGTAATAATACGATTCTGCTAATACTTATCTCGCTTACCTGGAGAAGAAAGAAGAAGGTTTTGTAAGAAGTTTGTAGCATAGATAGAGAAAATAATGTGATTGGAACACATTTTTTTGAAAACTTCTCTAAAGCACTTCTTTGTCCGCTTAAGTTCTTCAAGAGTCATCGGGTTCAAACACGGCGGAGGATGATGGACTTTTTCGGGCATAAAAATCCTTAGCATGGCTTCCTTCGGAAGAGAAGTAAAGCTGTTGGTCCCGTGTCGTAAATTTACGGCATGTAAAAGAACATCAAGGCTGATAAAGTGGCCTCTGCGAAAAATTAAGCGGTCTTTCCGTCCAATATAGAATGGGACGCTGAGAACCACAGTAGTTAAAGAGCGTCCATAAATAGAATTCCATTACATTTCAAGAGTCGTTTTCGTAAGAACTGACTTTTTAAATGGGATATCGTTTTAGTGTAGACCAATTAAATGTTATTGAAAATTACAGAGAGGATATAGGGTGTGCAATTTTCGTATTTTGTGCTCCGAAATATGCTATCGCTTGAATCAAAAGAAACCTAAGGAAGCTGGCTGAGAGCAAACACCTTACATTTTGCTTGTTTCCTTCACACCCTCTTCACACTGGGGGTTGGGAATATTGAGCACTTCACTTAGAAATACAGAATGAAGTCAGCAATGGCCTGGCGCTACTCCACTCCCACAAATTACCCTCAAGGGATGCTTCCCTCCCCCACCTGGAATCAATATCGAGCCTGTACATGCTGATGTTGCATATTCTCCCCGGCTATCCGCATAGTATCGGATATTTCAGCATTCTTCTTCGAGTTGCAGGATGTGCAAGCTTCTGTGTCCTCCCGGTCACGTGCCCTCGTAAAGTTAAAGGGAAGTTAATTCCAGACCCCTTTAGTGTACCCCTTTAGAGTAATTTCTAGGAGGGTCGTATGCATCTTGGATTTCGATTCAAATCACGTTTGATGGCAGACGATTTTCATCGGAGTATACATAATATGCATTGTAAATTCTGATTTTATTAGCAGTAACTTTTTGTCTATCTCTTACGGTTTAGCATTTAAGAAAAATTTGGCAAAATTCATCCAGAATAAAGGGGTGTTCAGGGGCTATTCTGATAAAATTCAAGATATACATTTTATTTGGGATGTAAATACCTTTAATATACGCGATTTTAATCAAAATCGTCAAAGTCATTTTTCAGATAATCAAAAACTTCGAAAATGTTTCCATGTAATGATAGTTTGTGGTGGGGAGATGTTCTTGAAAATCTTCGTCTCGCATCCTTGGAAGATCCCGAACCTAAATACCAAGTTTGGTATTTAAAGGTCTTTTCGTTTCTAAGCTATGCTGTCCACAGGCGCGCGCGCGCACACACACACACACACACACACACACATCTATTTCTAAGAATGATTTTTTCGGACTCAGGGGATCCCAAAACATATATTCTTGGGAAATATATGTATCGAATTTTTTGTTGGAATACAATACCTTCCCAATCTACTATGTACATTGTACATGCGGGCTAGAGAAAGTAATAAGTGCATATCAAGCAAGGAGCTACCCCCTCCTTTGTTCAAGCATTTCTGGCATCTGCTAAGGTGTTATTTTTAAGGTAATCTAAAGTTCTTATTTAAATGCATAGGAAATTCATGCTTTGAGGTTCCCTGAGTAAAAAAAAAAAATCTTATAAAAATGTCCGTGTGTATGTGCCTGTGTCTGTGGAAAGTCCATTAAATATCAAGCTTGATATATTAAGTTCGAAAAATGTAATTTTCGGAAACATGGCTCTAATAATTTTGATTTAAATATCATACATGTTTAAGAGTAGTTGAGTGGTTAGATCGCTCGCCTCCCATCTAGGTGGCTCGGTTTCGATCCCTAATACCCGCAAGTGGGATTTATGGTGGACGAAGCGGCGTCTGGGCAGGTTTTCTCCTAATCCTCCGGTTTTCCCCGCCACTCATTCCAACACTCCAATATCATCTTTCCTATCATTGATTTCGCTCACATTTCAATTCATCCACTTCCTCATGTTCATACCTGGCTGCGCCTCGTAACAGGTTCTCCATTCTGTGGTTTCGTGCCGTTGGCTCCCCGACAGGCTTCTGACCCCCTAAGCATTGACTTGTAAGTTCCAGAGGGGGTGTCAGTCCTAGAGATACGGGGAGGGTAAGCCGATTACGAAACGAAAAAATCTTTAAGATATTTTCATGGCAAACAAATCACTCGGTCACGGAGCGGTCATAAGGAGATTTAAGTTGCTATCATAACTGTATATGTTACTTGCAGCGGTGAGTTATTATTAACATCTTTGTAAAGAATGAAAACCTATGCAAAACTTCTAACGAAGTAAAATGTTAAGTAACATTTCAGCTATTCTTATATATATACTCAATTGAATTGAAATTTACATCTATGAATCACATTTTTGATCTGTTGAAAATTGTATTTATTTACTTAGTCTTGTACGTATGTAGGAGAGAAAGTATTTCATCCGCCCAAAAATTCGTACGGAGATTTCACTAGAAACCGCGTTTTGAGATTCACTGAATAAAATAGGGCATTTTATTGTAAAAAAAAAAGGTCCGTGTGGGCATCTGTGTGTCTGAGTCTGTGTGGGCGTGTCTGAAAACAATATCTTTCAAAAATAAGAGTCAATTAAATACCAAACTTGGTGTGACATGAAGATTTGACATGAAGATTTTCAACAAAATCCCCCATCGCAAACTATCCTTTGCATTGAACATTTTTTGAAATAATCGATTCTCTCAAATATGGCTGACGATTTTAGTTAAAATGCATATTATATTAAAGATTTTTTCATGAAAATGAATTGAATATATTGACCTTTCCGGAAATAGCCTTTGAAGCCCACCAAATCTTCCTACACAAGAAATACACGTCTCGTAAGAGTGGACAGTTTGTCAGACACAATTTTATATACTTTTCTCATTAGGATATTTTTTTCTTCCTGGTCATAGAAGGAGAACGGAATTTCAGGCAATCACATAACTTCCCGCTCTTAAAATGAGCTTATCCCTTAAACCTATTCCCATTGTATCTACAAAAAATATATAATAAAACCTTTACTGCGAATGTTCATCTAGATTAGCATGAAGTGGTTATAGAAGAATAAGTCTTTGTAGCTTATACTGTTCCAGAATTGGTGGAGAAAGTCATGTGAATGCTACACATAACTCTTTTAGATACATGCGCGCGCACACACAGACACTATTCATCGCTTCTCTATTCACCGGATTAACCAAGGTATGTCCGTGAAAACATAAAGAATATAAGTATAATTAAGTCATATAATTCCTCAGAAAAATTTACAATAACGAATCCAGTTATTTTCTGTAAATTCATCTATATTACTGAATGTATCCACATATACCTCATCGAGAATTCCCGGCATTTGCTGTAATTAAAATGTCCATAATTTTAGTCTACTGATTTTAACAAACAACTATTTAATTACTGTCACTCTTACCTTCATATAACATGAAGTTAAATAATAAAACTACAAGTTTTACACTACACATGAATGGTTATACGATTTAGCATTTTAATGTGGGTGGATATTGCGAGGATGTTTAACACAATACGGCCAAAAGTACTAGCAAAACTCGGAGTCAATCCGCTCTCCACCTGAATCAACAAGTCCGTGAAAGAACTACTTTTCTTGAGCAGGAATATGTGGTATTACATCAGCTTAATAAACGTTCATAAAACTCACGAAGGGATTTTACAAAAGTTAAAACTTCTGGCAAATAGTTTACTTTAACTTCAGAACGAATTTATGATTTTTTCTAAGTGTGGGTTGCAGTTAGGCTTAATTTTGAGCCGTAGTTCTATTTGGAGTATGTTTCGGAAGTGCTTGATTCTTGAGTAATTTAGTGCTTAAGGTTTTTACTAATTTCTAGGACTTAGTAGATTTTCCTGTCTTATTAGGTAAACCCATGGCTGTCAGTGATTCGGAAGGTATGATCTCATTGGTTAATTGTTCTGCCAAATAGTATGAGCCGATGTTGCGGCCAATGATATTCGATGAGTTGATCACGTGATAGCTCATTCAATATTTTGAGTTGGTTAACGGCTGTGAATTGGAAAGAAACAGTAATGGCCATGACGTTGAGCAATGTGAGCTGAGTTATTTTCGGTATATTGAGTTTTCCACGAGCAAATTGTTGAGCTATTTATTGAACACGGATATATAAACGTAGAGTATTTGTTCAAGTGATAATATGAAGCTAAGGAAAGCAGTTAATAAGCTACATCAGTCAAAATATTAAGGTAAGATGAAGTTGAATAGAGCTCATGTTTTCTTAATTGTGTTCTTTTTTAAAAAAAACATGAGACGAGCGAAGGCCGAAGCGGCCACTGCGAACAACAGGTTACTCTGGTTTCGTGATTTCGTCGAGGTTAGTTTACGTTAGGTTAGGTTTGTGTAAATGAACTGGGTCAAAATAAGGAGTAAAATGGGTGTGTAAATGAACTGGATCAAAATATGGAGTAAAATGGACATTCCGGAAACTATTTCTAAGGGTTTTTGAAAAAGTAATGTAAATTACGGGGTTTTGTAGAAAAAACCGGAAATTCATTCCGTAGTGAAATAAACGTTTACCTAACTTATCACATTAGTAAGCGAGTTTATCGAAACCTTTGGTACCGCCACACCATCTCCAAGGATTCCTAATTGCGATGTATTGTTCTAATCCTCAAACTCTGCAGAAATATAAAGACATCATCGAGGAAGACATTACAAGCCAGTCAGCGATAGCATATTTAGACTGCCTGATACTTTTCAGTTTATGTGGATAATGTTGGTCTTCAGCTTCCAAACGTGGTGCTAAAGATTTTTGAATCGATCGTTCAGCTGGATGCGAGAGTCGAGGATCAGCAACCGAGCTAATATAATCCGTCTGTCGATGTGAAGATAATTAATTGCATTAGTGAACGCTCTAAGTGACAAGCCGAAAGTTTTTAGAGTGCATTTTTCACAGGTTTTTCTTCCCTTTTAAAGCAAAACGAAGCAGAGTTGGCTTAGACCATCTAGAGATCGACAACTTTGTTCATTAATGGCATAACTTATTAGTGCTGCTGGAGGACAAGACATTGTGTAGTTTGTAGATTAGAGAGATTCCTAACGCTTTTCAGATTCTGTCAACAAATTGAATGGCATTATGTTTATTTTGAACAAATTACCGTTGTAGTGATCCCCAAAATGGAAAAAAGAAACCAGGATATGTTAAATTTACATGACTTTCTCTACCCATTCTTCAATAAGTTCGTTGTTCTTCTATCTGCTTTACATTACTCGAGAAAAGCATATGCAGAAATGTTTATATTACACATGTTCTTGTATATACAAGGTGAATAGAAAATACGCTAGGCTTAAGCACGTCATTTCTCCGTGCACTTCAGCCTGAGGCTTATTGTGCTAGAGAAAAGTACCTCACAATTGAAACCAATAACAAGGAATATCGGAATATCTCGGAAACGATTACCTCCACACAAAAACAAAAATGTAAAGGACATAAATGTTGAGTTTTGACCATATCTACATTTTTTGTGTGGTAAGTTTTTTGTCTATATCTTACGATTTACCAGTTATGCAAAATCGGGCAAAATTCATCCAGAATGAGGAGGCCTTCAGAGGCTAAACCTATAAAATTCAAGATATGCGTTTTATTTGTCATGTAAATATCTATGATATGCGGTATTTAATCAAAATCGTTAGAGCCATTTTTGAGAAAAACAAAATTTTCAAAAATATTTCCAAGTAAAGGATAGTTTGGGGTGGGAGGATGTTCTTGAAAAGCTTCGTGATTGTCGCATCCTTGGAAGATACTGAACTTAAATACCAAGTTTGGTATTTAACGGACTTTTTGTTTTTGAGTTATGCTGCCCACAGATACACAGACACACACATACGAACACTGTTTAGTTTTTTGTTTGTTTGTTTGTTTGTTTTTTTTTTTTTATTTATTCAGGAGGTCTCAAAATATATCTCCGGTGAAATCTCGGTGTTGAATTTTTGACTGCAATAAAATACATGTAGAGAAAATAATACTAGATGAATAGCAAAGCCTTCTTCAAATAAAACTCACAATTGACTATATTAAAACGTGGATAATACAGTAACCAACACTCCATCTTTAAATTTTTCAACTGCCAGGGTGAGTATTGTTTCCACGGATAACAAACGCTTCTGTATCCGCTTTTAAGATAAAACTGTAACGCAGTACATTTTCTTCGAATATGCAGTATTTGTTCTTTCTTCAACCTCAAATAACTGGCAAGTTGCGAAGCGACTACTGCTAACGTGTCCGGGAAACATCATGTTGCCAATTCGTTAAATTTTGTGTGAAATGTGGTTCGAATTTGTTAAAAGAGGCCAAAATATAAGACATTGCCATCCTTTTTCTTGCGTAAGCTTCGGCGGCTAGTGTCCATGGTATCTTGGTCTTCCGGGAAGGCCGCGTCTTGGCTTGAAATGTTGCTGACGTTTCGCCTCACTATGTGGGGCTTCCTCAGGGCGTGTGCTCTCATCATGACAGTTCACCTGTCACTGTCGTGATGAGAGCACACGCCCTGAAGAAGCCCCACATAGTGAGGCGAAACGACGGCAACATTTCAAGCCAAGACGCGGCCTTCCCGGAAGACCAAGATACCATTGCCATCCTTGTTACTTTCTTTTCGCTGTTCTTTTACAATTATTATATGTGCACAATTTACCATATTGCAGCTATCAATATTTTCATCTTTAACCAATAATAAAACATGCTAATCACCGTTAAAGCTGTCGGAATAAGGGCTCAATGCATTAATCCGTGTGTACTCGCCACGTGGTCGTGAAAGTATGGCGGTATTTCTGGCGTGAATGGCTAAAGGGCACATTATAACATTGCACTGGTCGCCTGAGTTTTGTTTCGGCGCAGATCAACTATTAGGTGAATAGTAATGCACTCTAGGGATCAAAGTATTACCTAATTGACTTCCAGATATAATAATCTTCACAAATAAACATACTACAAGTTGTCTAAGCAAACAAAAAACCCATGATTCTAGCTTTAAAATGAAATTGTTTAATAATCTAACACACACACACACACACACACACACACACACACACAAAACGGTCTCAAGAAGTAGTTTAAGTGACTTCTACTGGCGATCCATATTTGAAAACATTAAGTTGTTCAGATGTGGAAGTCACCAGATAGCCGAAGTTTTGACTTCCTCTTGGGATCATAGGAGTTTTAGCTTCATAGATTCCTCGACTACAACCTGTCCTCGTTCCGCAGTAGCGCCTTCGGCCTCAACTGCTACACTCCTCTACTGATATCCTTCGGCTACGCTTTGCGGCTTATGACCCTAAACATTTATAACAGACCAGTAACTACAAAGCTGCTATTTTGAACAGAATTTCAAAAGTGCCCCCGTATTGAAGAAATGCCAAATGGCGTAACCATCGTAAAACTAACCCTTATTAGTAAAGTTGTTTAAACATGTTCAGAATGTGTTTTTAAAAATGTTATTTACTTCTTTTAATTGCATTTTATTTTATTATTTTAGTTTTAAAAGACAAACAAATATCTGTTGTACACTACAGTCCTTATATCGAATGTTTTTGAAGACTATATCTAACATTCATTGTTCTCTGTGCTCGCCTATTTTCACCAGTTCTAGAATGCAGTAGAGCAGAATTCACCACAGTCGAAGTGTCTCACGACTGTACAATACCTAGACTCTAAGCTGGTGGTGTAACTTGATGTGATATTTAGTGTGAATACCTGACGCTTGTTGAAACCGTAAACAAATAGCTCGCATCCTGTGATACCCAATGTGAAATGCTGTGATTAATTCACCATTTCTTTACCCTACTTCATCGCAGCCGTCCGAACGTGCAGCTTATTAATAACCGGTATGCAAATATGAGCAAAACATAATTTGCGTTGAGTGGAGAGAATTAATAGTGTTTGTTTTGGTGCTGGCAATCAAAAACGATTGAGCTCGCTATGTACTCTTAGCAACTTCAATTAAGCGTAAAGTAAATAGCGTGGAAACTATGCGTGTACATTCGCAATTTTGTTACGAGCTCTTCTGCCTGCTTTGAAGCAGAAAATGCATTTTCCCACGGGTTTCTAGGTAAACAATAAATATTTTATAATCAGAAATCGCCACTTCGCTCGCGTTATCCCCGTTGAGTGATCAGATTCCTCTGCACATATCATCATAGCAAGTACTTCTACCTGAAAACTAAGCCTAAAATAATTAGCGACACGTGGTACTCAACAAAATATATTCTAAATTTTGTTGTTACTACATTAAACCTTTATGTTATAATCTTGCCGCGCTGACATATATTCTTTCGCGCTCCCTTTCCTTCAGTTTTCCCTGACTAGGTTTTGTCTCCAGGAGAGCCAATGAACCGGGCGCGGCTGCGCGGTGTTTTTCCATTGAGCGTGTGGACACATGATTCCACACTGCTGCTGTAAACAAGGACACGCTTCTGACGCAGTTTTGTTCTGAAAGTCTATTATTGAGGTGGCAGTGTGATATGTTGCGGTTCAGTTATTACGATTATTTATTCTTTTGTCCTGTACTTACTCATAAAGTATATTATGGCTAAATATATATTCTCTACTGCAAAACATGTATTTATTTATGATTCGTATGTGTTAACTCAGCCCGTTATGTGAAAGTAGGATTTGCAGAAAGATTTCCGGATGTAAAAGTTCCAGGTCGCACAATAATCCTTGAATATTGCCATAAATTTCAGGCCGCAGGAAGTGTTCAGACTAAGAAACCTAAAAATCAGCGCGGGTTCTTAGCAAAGGCATTAGACGACATCGGTCATCGTTTGGATTTCTCTCCCGAAATCGCTTAGGCGTCTTTCACAACTGTAGGTGTTTCTTATTGCTCTGTACAAGGACTACTAAATTCTGAAATTAAAACCATATAAAATAACGGTGGCACCCACACGCCCTGGAAGATTAAATATTCGCCAGGAAATTGCCAGAATTTTTCTATGTGAGCTATGGCGAGTGATGAATCGTTTCCTAAAAAGATGCCAATCTGCATGGACAACAGCGATGGCCAGTTTTAGCATCTCCTTTCATAAATTTATTGAGTAAAACTTTAAAAATAGTTTTTAAAATGTATGGTTGTATTCGCGCTTTACTGCAACGAGCGCCGATGACGAGGACAGGAAAAACACCGCGCAGCCGGCTCCCAGTTCATTGGCTCTTCCTGTATGACAAAAAAGCCCGTCAGGCATAGGAATGTCTAAGCATTAAATACAGCCAAGACGGAGGAAACGAGTAGATATGAATTGCCTTTCCACTATAAACAGGGACGTACATCATTTTAAATCATTTTTACTTTCACTATCACCTACAATGTACACAGTAAGTAGAGATGGTATTTCATTCCATTGTAAAAATCGATATTAAGTTTTCGCATATATACATATTTTGAAGACCCCGAAATCCAAAGTAAACATTTTTAGAAAAAAAAAAGTCCGCGCGTGTTAATGTGTTTGAGTGTGTGCGTGCGCGCATGATGTATGAACAGCATAACTAAAAAACGAAAAATTGGTTAAATACCAAACTTGTTAATTAAATTCAGTACCTATGTTTTAAGGATGGACACGAAGCTTTTCAGAACATCTCCAACCCTAAACTACCCTTTTGATGGAAGACTTTTTTTTGGAATTTCCGATTTTCTTTAAAATGACTAATGATTTTGATTAAAATGCCATATATTAACATATTTACAATACAAATAAAGTATAAATCTTGAATTTTATGGGAATAGCCTCGTTCTGTATGTCTCTTGCTAACCGATAAACGGTAAGAGATAGACAAAATCTTACTGTACGAAAATGAAGAGCTTGTTAAAACACACAGTTTATGTTAAATACACATCTTTTGTGAAATTGTTCATTTCGAGATATTCACTGTTATTGCTTTCAATTTTAAAATACTTTACTTTTCTGAAATCGGGAGTCGTAATTTTGTATTACCCCTGGCCAAGCAAAAAGAACGGAATTTCGATCTCATCAAACAGCCATCTCTTAAAAGATTTGACTCGCTTTAGCCTAGTGCATCTCCTTATTTCCCTTCTACTTAGGGCTAAGTAATGAGACGATTTCTGCTTATGTTTATGCGAGTAGATGAAGTACGTGCAAAGACATCAACTAATTAAAAATAGTTTGTTGCAGAATAGGTACAGAAAGTCACGCGAATGTAAAACATCACAACATTTTCACGCACAACTAACCTAATTTTCGGTAAAACAAAAAAATACTCCTCCACAATTGCAAGAACTGAATTCATTACCAGACTAAACAGTAAAAGTAAATAGGCCAGCATCCTCAGCAATCAAAACTGTGTATCAGAATTACCTTGAAGTGAAACTGTTGCGACATTCCGAAAAAAAAAATCTGATGTGTTCCATTCACTTGACTTTCCCTATTTCTCTGCAACAAAGTATTGTTAAAAAGGTATTCTTTCATTTACTTTATGCTAATCGAGAAAAAATAGCGGAAATGGTGTATTCCTTGCTTCCCTGTAAGTAGAAGGGAAATAAGGGAGTACCATAGGCTAAAGAGAGTCAAATATTTTAAAAGCTGGTTGCTATGTGATTGAAGTTCCTTTGTTTGTATGGCTAAGAGTTGACAAATTCCCGCATGAGAAAAATATAAGTACTTTAAAACTGAAAACTATAACAAGGAATATCTCAAAAACAGCCAGCTCCACCAAATATATATAATTGTGTGTTTCAACGAGCTCTACGTTTTTGTTAGGAAAGTTTTTGTCTTATCTCTTACGGTTTAGCAGCTATGCAAAATTTAAAAAAGAAATCATTCAGATTAAAGGTGTCTTAAGTGGTTATTTCCAGATAATTCATGACATACATTTTAATCAACATCTTTAGAGCCATTTTTGAGAAAATTAAAATTTTCGAATTTTTTTTCTATGTAAAGTGTAGTTGGAGGGATTATCTTAAAAATCTTTTTGTTTCATCCTTGGAGATACTGATTTTAAATACCAAGTTTGGTATTTAACGCACTTTTCGTTATTGAGCTATGTTGCCCACAGATACACACACGCACGACATTTTTCTAAAATTGCTATTTTTGGACTCAGGGGACCTCAAAACATATATTTCCGGTGAAATTTTGGTATCGAATTTTTGGATGCATTACAATACCTTTCTATACACTACGTACATAGCATGTGTAGAGAAAGTAATAAGAAAGCACGATTGTTCAACACATCATCTACACCGGATGAAAATTCTTAACTCACTCAAGTTGATGTCATTCAAACTGGAAACACCTTAGTACATACATGCTCTGCTCATCAGAAATTTTGGGACCAATCAAATTGACAACTATTTTGGGAAGCCAGGAGGATAATGACAATTGTTCAACAGCCTGAGCATTACATTAAATTAAATACATAAATAAATTTTCCTTCTCTTGCTTAAATCCAAATAATGCATTCGTATTTATCGTGATATAGGGGGTAGAAAGTTGGCAGCATTGCTGTACAGCAGGAAACATGTGTGTATTATCGAGAGAGGTTTTGTTGTGCAAATAAACTCTTGACGACAAATCCTTGACTTCCTTTTCCCACCCCTGCAGCTCTTTTCATGATCTCAGTCTTCCTTCAACAAAAGAAAAACAACAATAACTGTCCGAAAAAACAGGCTACAAATTCATTGTGAGCGGCAGTTTACCAGTGTTTGGCTTCCCTACGATCCAAATCCCCTATTTTCCGCCACAAGCATTGCAGCTGGCTTATTTTGTAAGTCTACAGAAAAGAGGTTCCCTTGCTAACCTTGTATAAACATGTACTGAGATATATTCAACAAGGCAACCTCGTGGAAGGTTATCGGCTTTGTGGCAGCCAGTCGAATAACTCGCTCTTGCACCATTTGCTGGATTACACCAAAATGGCTCCCTCTTTGAATTACCGCTTAAACATTTTCCCGAAGGAGAGTAAAATGGTGTGCTGGGGGCTTAAAGCCCAATCCATTTTCTTTTTACTTTCTCTACACGTACTATGTACATGTGTATAGAGAAGTATTGTATTGTACCGAGATATCACCGGATATACGTTTTGGGTCCCCCTTAAAAAAAAAAAAAAAAAAAAAGAGAGAGAGAAAAAGGTCCATGTGTGTGTGCGTGTGAGTGTGTGTGTGTGTGTGTCGTGGACAGCATAGCTCATAAACGAAAAGACTGTTAAATACTTGGTATTTAAGTTTCGTATCTTCCAAGGATGCGACACGAAGATTTTCAAGAAAATCCCCCACCTCCAACTACCCTTTGCATGGAACTTTTTTCGAAAATTTTGATGCAAAGCGAACCGAACCTTAATTGTTTCACATAGCGACCAGTTTTTAAAAGATTTGACTATCGCTTTAGCCTAATGTATCCAATATTTTCCTATATTTCTACTGTTTATCTCGATTAGCATGACGTAGATAAAAGAATAATCTTCTATAAGATCAACGTATTTATGGAACGGTTAGAGAAAATTATGTAAATGGAGCACATTAGAGTTTTAGAAAAAGGGTGCGCACGCGCTTGTGTTCGGACAGCAAAAGTAAAAAACAAAAGTCCGTTATATACCAAACTTGATATTTAATATGATAGTATTCTCCAAGGAAACGGCACAAAAATGTTTGGGAAAAAACCCATCTCAAACTACCCTTTACATGGAATATTTTTTAAATTTTCGATTTTCTAAAAAATAGTCTTAACGATTTTGATTAAAATGTATTTCCTGAATATTTTGGGAATAGCCTCTGATGTCTTCTTCGTTCTAAATGAAGTTGCATAACTGGCTAACCGTAAGAGATAGACATAAACTTACTACACAGAACTGTAAATCTAGTTTGAAACACACAATTTGTCATATACAGTCGGTTTTTCTGTAGAGCTAACCATTTCCTAGATATTTCATGTTAACGGCTAAATTATTTAAACTTTCCTCAAACGGAAAGTCCCATCCGTTACACTCTCTTGTATAATAATCCTGGCCATAGAAAGAAATCCTTTAACTGGTTGGTCATATCAGTCGACGAATGAAATTGGTGAAATTATGCTGAAATGATCTCGGGGTCCATGGAGCTTAAAGTTACTCGATATTCGTCTTCTCAGGATAAGGTAAAACCCCAAAAAACTTAAACCGTGTAACTCATCCTAAGCGAGATTCGAACTTAGGACTCCTTAAATATGAGGCAGATATGCTATCCCCAATCAATCAAGTGTTGCATCTATGATATTTGATTAAAATTGTGAAAACGTAATCAATTACTTTGTTTAATAATAGAATAGTATATTAAACTTTTAAGGATACCTATTTTGTTTTTCTCAGTTGCACACTTTAACTACCAATTAACTGAAGCTATAAATGAGCACGCTTATTATTAATCACTCCCAACTATAAACTTTATTTTCTCACAAACCAACTTTTTATCATACTCAAAATGCTCCACGCGATATAATGTTTCAGTAATTTGTTGAGTAAATGTTATGCTGCCTCTCAAAAGTCCATTAAAGCAATTGGTGATGAATACTATGGCTCTTATGTTTTGAATTCTTTATTTGAAGAGCTGATGCGCCGGTTTCCAAAGACAGAAACTTCAAGGTTTGTGCTTTTGTATGACAATGCGTCTCCTGACATCACAGCGGCAAAGTTGAGGATACTGGAAGCCGCCAAAGCCCAGTTGCATGACCATCCACCCAACAGCCCTGACCTTGCACCGTACAACTTCAGGCTGTCTCCTCGAATAAATCTTGCATTGTTGCAAAACCTTTCGAGTGTAGGATCTTGGTCAGTCTTTACATTCAGTTCTGATGACAATACCTCAGTCTGAGTATCGTAATGCTTTTTACTTTCTCTACACGTACTATGTAGTACAAGGTTTATAGAGAAGGTACTGTATTTCACCCAAAAATTCGATAACGAGATTTCAACGGAAATATGTTTTGAGAACCCTGAATAAAAAAAAAAAGCATTTTTAGAAAAAGTCCGCATGTGTTTACTTGTCTGTCAGTGTGTGTGTGTGTGTGTGTGTGAGAGAGAGAGGGTCATAAGCCTGTCAGGGAGCCAACGGCACGAAACCACAAAATGGAGAACGTGGAACGAGTGGTCCACTGCATGAGCGCGAGGAAGTGGATGCTATGAAATGAAAGCGAAATGGATAATGGCAAAGAATGAGTGCTGGGGGAAACCGGAGAAAACCCGCCTATCAAGCTTGGTATTTAGCCGACCTTTCGTTTTTGAGTTATGCTTTCCACAGTCAGACATATAAACAGGCGAACCTTTTTCTAAAAATGCCTTTTTTAGACTCAGAAGATCTCAAAACATATATTTCCGGTGAAATCTTAACATCGGATTTTGGGGTGGAATACAATACCTTCTCTAGCTATTATGTATATTGCAGGTACATGCGTACTAGAGAAAGTGAAAAAGAATATACGACAGATTACATTGATGCATTATTGCTATTATTCGTAGTGGTATAGTGTACCATAAAGCTTTTTTCAGTTAGAAAGAACAAAAACAGCGGAACAGCTTTACGCGTGTTACTACGCAATCTATATTATCTTTAAAGGGGAGGCTTTAATTTGCCATGCCTTTGTGTCTCAGTGGAAACAAAAGAAGGCTATGAGTAGGAAAAGAATGAAATTAATGTGGAGTTCCAGCTCTAGAAAAATCCAGGCAGCATTTGCTAGTTTTCTCTCTCTCTCTCTTTCTTTGGTCGTTTATCTATCTCCCGAACTGCTACAGAAGGAGTATAATGTAGCGCTTATTGTCCAGTATTACTCGTTGTAATTATTGTGCCTGTTCTTGGAGTGGCTTCTCCAACTAAAGTACCGCTTTTAATCTTCGTTGCCATATATACCTAACTCTGAAAACAAACAGTTCTCAATAATCGAAAATATACGATGTATGAAATGCTTCTCATGATGGAATTTTGATATTTACCTTTTTTAGCACTTGTGTAGACATCTGTACATATTAGCTGGAGAAGGTATTGTATTCTACCCAAAAATTCGATGTCGAGGAGATTTTACCGGAAATATATTGAGTCCGGAAAAAAAAAATTAGAAAATGTGTGTATGTCTGTAGACAAAAACACTTTATTCTGTTTGCTTTTTGTAGAATTTTGCTTAACGGTTAAGCCGTGAGAGAGAGGGGGGGGGAGGGGGGTCTCCTTAAAACACACAAGTTATGTCGTATGCATTTTTGCTGTAGAGTTAACCGTTTCCAAGATATTCCTTGTTATTTGACTTCAATTATAAAATAAGCTTAACTTTTCTCAGACAGGAAGTGTCCGTTTTTCTTTTGTTCTACCCCCGACCAATCTTGATGACAATCGCATAACGATAGCTTTTAAAACATTTGACTATCGCTTTAGCATAGCGCATTTAGTTCCCTTCTACTTTATGGAACTAAGTAATAAGTACATTCTGCTAATGCTTATTTCGATTAGCGTGGTGTAGAAAGAAGAACACTCTTTTATAAGAAGTATGTTTGTAGAGTAGTTATAGAAAGTTATGTGAGTGTAATACATCTAATTTTTAGAAAAAAGCCCGTATATGTTTGTCTGTCTGTGTGTTTGTGGACAGCATAGCTCAAAAACTAAAAGACCGTTAAATGTCAAACTTAGTATTTATGTTTAGTATCTTCCAAGGATGCGACACGAAGATTTTCAAGAAAATTCCTCACACCATAAACCATTCTTTACATGGAACACTTTTTGAAAAGTATGTTTTCTCAAAAATGGCTAACTATTTTGATTAAAATACCGTATATTAAATATATTTATATAAAAATAAAATGTATATGCATCCTTGGAAGATACTGCACTTAAATATCAAGTTTGGTATTTTACGACCTTTCGTTTTTTGAGCTATCGTGTTCACAGACACACGGATTTTTTTCTAAAAGTGTGTGTGTGTGTGTTTTTTTTTTTTTTTTTTTACTTAGGGGAC